>BOPP01000016.1:10690138-10732599 GCA_017312745.1 Gryllus bimaculatus
CGCCCAAAGTACATTTTTGAAATTTTTTAATTTTTGGTTCTCTAAAGTAGAATGGAAATATTATTTTAAGAATATTAAAGAACAATAAAACCTCGTCCTGAATGACAATTTCCTTTGAAAAATTTGGAACCATTTCTAAGAAAATGGTAATTAAACGTTACAGTAAATTCGAAATTTGAAACTCGTTTCATAAAAATACACATTTGTTTCGAAAAATTTCACAGGAAGTCATTTTAAATACTTTCAATTACATATGCAATAGAGTTTACAAGTCACTGCAAATGTTCATATTGAAAGCGTGAAAGATCTTTTAAAAATTACATTTGTGTAATTTTTGAAAAATCAAATGAATACAGCAAAATTATATCTGTCATCTTAAACAGTGCAGTTAGCACTATCTGTTGAAGAAAATATTTGCAAACGTTATTGAGAAAATTGTGTTCGAACGTTTCTGAAAAGGCAAACTTTTGAGCTCGTTTTCGGGAAACTTTATCAGACATTATTTAACGAACATGTAGTCATAAATACATTAATGTTACAAATTGCCTCTAAGTAAATATGAATGACATGGGAGACCAGTGAAAAAATGTTTTTAATTTTTGAAAACACAAAAGAATAGGGCAGTATTGCATTCATGTCATCTTATAGAATGCATTTAGTTGTAACAGTACGAAAAGTTTAAATAAAAAATTGGAGCCATTTTTGAGACTCTTGTGTTTGTTACCTTTTAAAACTGCACATATTTTTCGGAATATTGCGCGAAAACGATTAGAAGTTTCAAAAATTGTACATGACCTTAATAAAATAAATAATTATGAACAACAAATTTCATTTGAATCTTTATATTCAATTTTGTAGTTTTAAGAAAATACCGAAAAAAATTCATGCTTTGAAATGTTTCAAAAATCCGAGGTAACCGTAAAAATCTTACCTATGCCACTTTAATGAGTGTATGTTATGTTCTTGCAAGAAATTTAAAGAAAAAAAATTCTTTTGTTTGAGGGTTTTTTTTTTTTTTTTTTTTTTTTTGAGAAATGTCCGGAGGGCTACATGAAATGTACCCTCAAATTTTAAAGAATGTTTTGGACAATAACGTCAAAAGCTTTCGAAAGATCTAAAAAGATTCCAACGTGTGCTTCACTTTTTTCATTGATGAAGCAACATTTTTAAGAAAAGAAAAAACGACAGTTTCCGTAGATTTTTATTTTCTAAAACTGTGTCGTGAGTCTGAAAACGCGTCGTTTTTCCTGAGAAAAGTTTCCATTCGCCTATAGAAAACCTCTCCAATATGTTTGAAAAACCTAACAAAAGAGAAATTTGCCGGTAATTTTGAATTTCATTTTTGTTCCCTTTTTTAAACAGTAGCTTAATTTTTGCCATTTTGAAAATATCTGGAAATATTCTTGTGCATAAAGAAGCATTGAAAATGTAAGTTAACGGGTGTATAAAGGCAGATACACAAGTTTTCAATAAAAAATCTGGAAATTCATTTAAACCAGATGAATTTTTTTTTAGTTTAATGACTATTTTCAGGATTTCGTTAGAAGAAGTCTCGGAACCAAACATAGTGTCGTACATTTTTTCCGAAGGGAATGATGTTGAATTTTGTCATTTTAGTCCCTTTGTGAGTTTAGCCGCAATTCTAGAAAAAAAGGTGATTGACGAGATTAGCCACATTTTCCGGATTACTTGTTTCTCTTTCATTATCATTTAAAACAAAATTCTCTACTAAGTATCGAGATAATGTAATCGAAGTTTTACGATATTCTACATTGCTTTAGTTTTGTTACTTGCGTTCAAAATATCCTGATTAATTTTTATTATTTTGTCCTGAACTATTAGTTTCCTTAAAATTCTTTTGTATTCTCTGAAATAGACATGGAAACCGGGTGATACGTTATGATGTTTAGAAATAAAGTAAAGCGAATATTTGTTTTTACACGATGTTTTAATTCCTTGTGTGATCCAAGTATTATTCTTCCGTGAAATGTTTAATTTTCTCTTTTTGTGAGGAAAGCATGCGTTAAAGTGAAATGAAAACTTTGAGAAATATATTAAATTTTTATTTGTGTCAATAACGATATAAACTACCCACTACCCTACGTCCCATGATTCCTTCAGCAAGTAGACTGTAAATAATTTTATGTTAGCGTTGGTGAATGTTCTGCACACGCGTGTATTATTTATTGTGTCAGTGTTCATGTTATTAATAATTGTAAAAATGTGGACATCGTCGTTACTGTAAACAAAATAAAATCTTTTATTTCATATCTAGTTGTGGTTTTGTTAATTATAATTTGATCTATTGCTTTTTGAGATTTAAAAAATTCCAAAGAATTCCAAAATGTATATCCAAAGAATTCGGTCCACTCCAATAATCTTCTCGTCTTCTACACACGTAATTATATTTCCTCTCTAATTGTACATTTACTACCCTAAAACATCGCCTTTGCAAACTCACAATTCAGTCTAATTATTTTCGCAACCAAATACTTTTACTTTTGCATCTGACTCACACCGTCTCAGAACATCATCTGCGCCATTTTTTTTTTATCTCGCGCGCCATTCACCTGTCTCTCAACTGCGCGAAATTGCACTCGAACACGTCTCTTCTTCATTTCTCGCGCTCCGAGCCTTCGATTCTTTCCTCACGATGTAACTCCTGATTAGTCACACGCATTTCAACATATCTGTTTACTCTTTGAGTTCCTGCTTCATAATGACTTCTCAGTGTATTTTCAACCTCACCGAATTTGCTCACGCCCTTTTGTCCTTTCACTGGGTTATTTGTTAACAGATTATGTATTTTCCCCACTATCAAATCTGTTGTCATTTTCTTGTATTGTTTCCAAAATAAAGCTCATTTCGGTTTCTTTTCTATGCCCTGGTTGTTGTTCTCGTCCATGTTTTTAATTACGTAAATTTGTTATTTTCATTTAATTATCTTTGTGACAACACATCACAGTAGAAATAAAGGAACCTTTTTCAAATGGCTTGCCCAGAATGTGAACAGATTATATAAATATGTATAAGATCATTAAATATCGTTTCACTAATAACAATTTAATCGTCTAATATTTACAGGCTTGTGTTCAACATGTCTAAAACAATTCTTCACTCGGCCAAAAACAATGATGTGTGTTCTGGTACCCTATTTGACGTTAATGGTTTTGTTTTCTTAGAGATGAGTTTAATGTAGAGATGATTCAGTACATAGTTTTGAAGGCAGACGTGTGTTTTTCGTAAGAGTAACCGCCACCTTTTGTTGTGACAAATCCGTCTCTCTGTTAGTCATGTCATCAGATGCGGATCCAGCCCATCATTTTTTGGGGGGAGGGGAAGTATTATAAGTTTTTGTCAAATAAACACACACAGACACACACACACACACACACACACACACACACACACATATATATATATATATATATATATATATATATATATTACGTTGTATATTAATAATGCAGTGTATATAGGATACAGCACAATATTTTTTTAATAATTACATAAATCCAACATAAATATTTAAATCAATTTTGATAAATCAAAGAAGGTACCAAACGAAAACTCTAGACCTTGGGGGGGGGGTAGGCTCCCATGACCTTCTCCCCCTCGGATCCGCCACGGCATGAAATTTAGAATTGGCATTACAATGATTAATTACTAAATGCGTTTTGGGCTTTGTATGGGACGTGCTTATTTTCGGACTCTTTTTGAAGGCCGTAATCGTAGCGAGGAGCGGGTTTTCGTCCGGGAGGAATGTTTTGAGGTGGGAGCGCGATGGCCGGTCGCCTGGGCAAGGTCGCCGCCGCGCCGCGGCGCCTATGTTTTCAGGCCGGGCTGTAGCGGCGGCGCGCCGCTGCTGCTGCGATTCCGCAACGCGGCTGTAGTGGCGGCGGCGGCGAGGAATGCGCCCCCCACTCTGCCGGCCAGCGCTCACGGCGCGGCGCACAGAGGGGCGAACCCACTCGCCCCGCGCGCGAACCAGCGACATCAATGTTTACGAAACAGCGATATTAAAAAAAATAAAAAAAATATTTAAAAAAATCATTGATGTATTTAACATCGATTTTTTAAGTAGACGCTTGAGTGAAGTCGGCGCCGTGACGTGCATATAAGTGTATATAGTATTGTGAAGTGTTGCGTGTTTCTATGAATGAAAGCATGAATGCGTCTGTACATAAAAATAAAATGTAAGTGTGAATGCGAGTGAGAAAAATAAAATAAAAGAAGAAAATAGAACAATGCAAAGAACTCCAAATTAAATAATTTTAAAAAAGTCTAAAAACCCTCATATACAAACGCCAAAGCGGGAATGTATAAGGGGTAACTTATAAGATAGTTTCAGTTAGTCTGTAAGTAAAAAGCCCTCCCTAACTGCACAAGCCAAATCACCTGCAGTTGAAAACAATGTATTTCGAAATTCAAATAAATTCCTGCCTCTTCAGGGTAACTGGAGAGGGGAAAACCGAAAAAATAAGATGTTTTTTAATATTGATATTTTGTTCTCGATATTTTTTAAATGTAAAAAATGTATCCTAACAAAATCGTATAATAATTTTCAGGTACTCATAAATTAAGATTGTTCAAAGTGACCAAGGGTGAAAAATAAATAAAATTGTGTTTTCGTCAATAAGCAAGCCAACATTATTTTTTTAATTACCGAATTAGATAACTCGAGTTTTGTTAATTGTGATGGTTTTATTACTTTGTTTCGACAGTTAAGCCTAAATAAAAAATTAATAAACGGGTCCGCTTTCAAATTAAATGCAGTATTAATCAATCAATGTTCAATAAACGATAGTCTGTCCCATCGATACTAGATAAATGAAATTGATTCCTGTGTAATTGACGAGATAAGTTGTAATTGATAAGTGTAATGATTCTATTAAGTGTTTTGTGTCATTTTATCTACTTTTGTCTGTATTTGAGAAATAATGTGCTGCTGCAAGTTCAGTTTACGTTCCTATTGGCCTCCGTGACTGCATCGCGTTCCTGAACATTCTGTACAAGATTGGTTGATAATTTTTGATCTCATTGATAAGATATGCAATATCTAAGTCATTTGAGAATTTATTTGCCTGAACGGCTTCATCCTGTGTTACTATAAAAATCGTTTTAGATTTGGAACGCGAATAGTTTTTGTAGACCTTTTTAATGTATTATAAGTTTTTTTTTGCCTGTTTTCGAAATGAATTCTCAACAACGCTGAGGTGAGATTAATTGTGTTTGCGATTCAGGAACTTCCCCTAGAGTACTGAATACTTGCATGCGAGCTAACAAACCATTTTAAAAAGTTCTAGTTGCAGCGTCCAGTAATACAATATTTCAGTTTGAATTTGGATTTCAGTTTTTGGTATAATAAAGTTTGGGTTCACATTAAATTTAGAAGTAATTGTACATGGTTTTCCTATATTTTATTAAATACTTTTGAAACTATAAAATAATCAATGATAGTCGGTATGATATGTTGTAGGATAATGTATCAGTTAATCAAGCCATTTGTATATTTTGAGACATAAATATTTTTATTCTCACACTAGGTTTAGCGACATACAATGGCCGTATTATCAGACAGTCTGAAACAAATAAAAGGAAGAACACTCATATTAAAAAGTCACAAACTGTAGTAAAGTGAAATAATTTAGTAAAACTACGGAATGGACTCATATCGAGTCAATTCCAAAGTCGACCACTACCGTCGCAATCAGAAATAAAGCATAATTTGATCACAACAATGGTCACTTTTGTGAAAGCACATATAGAGATAAATTGTACATAACGAAGTTATCTGCATTTATATGTGGCATTTGCCTCTGAGTTTTTAGCAATCCCGAATATCAGGTGTTCGGCAGGTCACGTTTTGACTAAGAGGACATATCATGTACCTGCCTAACATCTGTGCGAACGGGTTTGCTTACAAATCAGGGGCCAATGTCCAGTGTATAAAAGCATATAACTTCGCTACGTGCAATTTCCCATTGTATGTTCATTGCGAAAAGTGATAATTTTCGCCCCCTCCATACGCGGTAGAAGTTTGTAACATTTTTTTCCGAGACACCTCAATTGTTTATTTTACGTCACACATAAGCACAGACTCGAACGCATTAGTATTAAACCGTTTAAATATTTTTACTTGACAAAGTAATTGCGAAATGTTTAAAACAAAAACAAAAAAAGTCAAGGCGATAAGTTTATATTAGGTTGTGAAGAATCTTCATATTAATGTTCATATGTTTTTTCATTTCTGGATAAACTTAAAATTAAAATTTCGCAGATGTTAATGTCACTTCGTTTCTTTTACTTTTGAGTCATACATATATTATATATTTAATTAAATATATTTTTAATTTCTTGCCCACAAATGCATGAGGGGCATTTGATATTGTTGTTGTATAATAAAAATATTTTTTATTAAATTTAAATTATTTTTGTGGTGTATATATGATACTATATATTTAAAAAAATAATAAGTATTCAAACATAAATTTCTAAGTAAAAGAAGGTACCAAACCAAAACGCCTTTTGCCCCCGTGCGCAAGCGCTTGTTTGTTTGTGTAGTGAGTGGTTGCGGCCCACAGCGCGAGGGCGAGGTCGATAGGCGGCGCGCGGGCGGGTCGGTGGAGGGGGCGAGTGCGGGCGCGGCCGGCGAGCGCGCTGCACTCGCGCGAGAGACGTCTGGCGGAGCGGAGCGGAGCGCCGTAGTGCGGTGCGGTGCGTGCGCGTGCGTGTGTGCGGAGTGTGCGGAGTGTGTGCTGGCCGTGTGTGCGGGTGGTGTGCAGCCATGCCTGCAGCCGCCGCCGATGACGACGGCGTGCGGCCCGCCGGCGCGGGCTTCTTGCAGCTCACGGAGCAGCAGCAGCAGCAGCTCATCAGCGCGCAGCCGCTCGACCAGCTGTACGACGTGGAGGCCGAGCCCTTCGCCAGGTCAGCGCTCGCTTTGTCTTCTCACGCGCGCTTTGTGCCTCCTCTGTTGCGTTGCGTATGCTCCATGCTGGTGCAATCGGGTCCCGTTCGTTTCCATTTGCCAACGGATGGAACGAGGTGAGAGTGGCCGGGCGTCGAATGGCGCTGCCTCAGCCGCCTGCAGACGCCACCGGCGGGCGCCCGGGCGCCACTCCGCTGCAGCGGCAACAAAGGAACGTCGTTCAGGATTCCTTCCGTTCCTTCAATTGCCCTCATGTCGCAGTCATCCCTAAAAAGAAAATTGGACATTCACTGAAAGAAACGAGCAATTTTAGTACAGCACGTACACACAATTTCTGTCATTTTGTCACTCACCTGCTTCGTTCTTAATTTCTACTAGCGTGAAAATACTGTGACACCCGCGGACCAACTCACACTGGATCCATATTACAGTTATTAAGGTTATTGCGCTTCAGAAAATAATAGACACGGGTGAAGTTAATAAGTTAGGTAATAACGGAGGTTTATAGCCTACCGAATCTGTTATATCTGCTATGGACAGTGTATCAATCAATAATTTTGGAAATATCACTTCTCATAAGAAAAATCCATATAAATAAGAAAAGCCTTTTCCGCGAGCAAGATCACCCGTCATCCTTATGTACAACCCTTTTGTTTTGATTGTTCTCGGATGGCTGTCTATTAAAATGGACGTCGACCGTTAAGAGTTGCTTTTCGTTATTCTGTTTGGTTGCATTAACACGAAAATAACACGAAAGAATTATGTAAAATTCCTGGAAGCGCACGTTTTCGCTAAGTAAGGCGCCCAGGCCCGTTCGCCCCTTGGCCGCCACGTGTGCTGCGCGGCCGCTCGACCTCGCGCCCGTGACTCATGTGCCGCTGGGGCGCGGCGGGGGCGGGGACGCGTGTTTGTGCGTCGCCTTCCGTCAATGTCGCGCTTTTGCGGACGCAGCGCGTTTAGTGTTTGTTGGTCAAGGCTCGCGCTGTCGATCCGCGTGTCGCTGCGAAATGTCTCGATTGGATCAGACGCAACGTTTCTGTTTTGTTATGTGTTTTGATTACGCTCGTCCTTCGGGTTTGATCGCCGCAATTCGTCTTTTAATATTTCCAACATTTTCGACTTTGCAGAAATGAAATAGCCGAATGGAATCTAAGAATAGTGTATGATTTCGGTTTATTTCCTGCTCTTTCTTTTTTTAGTGTTGATATTTCGGTACTCTTCGCGTTTCGGAATGCTACGCAAGAACCTATCTTATTTAGTTAAAATTAGCGAAGCCATTGTGATTTATCCTCAGTACCTATTGAACAATACACTCAATACGAGGCAAACCGTCTTTCAGGAGAATTTATGTGTAAAATATATTAGAGCCCTTTCAGTATTCTTAGGCGAATATGCCCCCCCCCCCTTCTCCTCATTGCGCTGGATCTATTTGAAGGGGGAGGGAGAGGTTGCCCCTAGGTTCAAAGCTCCGTTGCTCGATTTTCCATAGTTTATTTGGGAAGTGGTATTTATACAGATTTTTGAACTGGTACTGTGCTCTGAAATGCTCTATCTATTTATTCTGCCCGGAAGTGCGTGGGGGCAGTGGGCACTGGCGGCTCTTGTAATCAAAGTCGTCGGCGCGTGCTGTTCCGCTCCTTCCGCATGCCAGCGAGTACAGTAGCAATGCATAACAAATGGTTACGGCCTCAGTGTATTGGTTCCGCTTCTGCGCCAAAGGACTGGCTGGTCGTCAGTGGAATGACATCAACGCCATCGTAAGGAAGCTCTTTGTGTGTATCTGCGTGCGCACGCCTGCGCCTGCATGCGTGCGTGCGTGTGTGTAAGTGTTTGTGCGTGCGCAAGTTTGCGCCTGCATGCGAGCGTCTGACGTTGCCGATTTGCAGTGGGTTGGGCTTCAAATCAGAATCAATGACAATAAGCACTAGCTTATGGCAAATAAATCACCATGAGAGTTCCACGCAGTCCTCATACATATCCCATACAATTCACTCTTTCACACATATTCTACGTGAGATATATCCCAGCGAGAGGACAGAATCCAGTTATCCATTCACTCCTACCTCGCAAGTTGCCTGCAGTACTCACAATACGGCGAAGGAAATTTAAAAAGAAGAAAACAAAATAAAAATGGTAAATAAAAAAATTGTATGTTTAAAAATGTATAATTTATTTTGAATTTAATTAAAATTCATTTATTTGAAATAACATAAATCTCTAACCGCAATAAAAATAATTGAAAATCATGTATTTACACATACAGTGGCGATTGTTCAGTTCCAGTCTTCATGCTCACTGTCAGATCTTGCATATAATGTAAACAGCGAACTTGGTCGACATTAGCCAGAAAACATGGTTAGATCTACTACACGATGACGTTGGTACGAGTAGATCGTAGATCCTGGTGTAGTTTCAGCTACCGAAGTGATTCATGTGCGAGTATATCCCTACCGTCGTAGCTTAATCTCCCTGGTGCCCACAGGGGTTGTTTTGAGGATGCTAGTGGGCAAGAGCTTGGAGTGAGGAAATCTTGGGGGGGAGGGGGAGAGCGCACCGTGGCCTCCCCCTTTGCCCTTTGAGTGGCTCAGGACAGATTATCCGACTATCGCTGTGATCTGCTTATGTAGGTCACTTGGTAGGAAATAGAAGGTGCGTTATGTTGGGTAACTGATAGAAACACGAACTCTTTTCTTCACTCAAAAGCAGTAGTATCTTTTGGACATTTTCAAATTCGTTAGTGTAATGTGTTAAAGTGCATCAACACATTTGCAATCGGAGCATCTTTGGGAACTATTATAAATACATTACATTTACGAAAGTCAGAGAAGTTGATGAAACGACTCGTATCAATCTCGACCATTACCCCATGAAACATGTGTGGCTGATATTCGTTTCAGGGTGAGGTATTTGCATGGCACCCATCATATTGTTTATTACGATGCCTCCCGCCGAAACCTTATGGTAATGCCTGAAATGCATGAATGATTTGATAGACAGGAGCCCGCTTTGTCCTCACAGCTTCCACACGGGTGGACCGAGAATTGAAGCTCGAGGGAGACGAGAGGTCTGGCCACTGCTCCACCCAGAGCGCCCCGCTTGCCTTCCTCAAAACACTTTGCTGCCTTTCCTTCCTGAACCCTAGTATAGGGAGGCATTGTTTTGGAAGAATACTACCTCAAGTTTTTAGTCGAACAATCCGAGTTTTAGTTTTTTGAGCTGTAACTGCACACGTGTCAGGATTAAGGCTTTTTAGTATTGTGAAGATGGCAAAGATCGAAATTGGAAGAAATTGGAAGTTTTTTGTTGCTATTTTTTCGTTTCTTTTTTGTCGTAAAAAGAAACAACTGTGGGTATTTTTCGTCTTTCTTGTTCTATTGGGGAATATATTTTTTAATTAATTTCATGTAAATGACTGATTTTCGTAACTGCAATAAATTGACGCACTGTTAAGTATTACATAGTGCGTCAAAAGATTAAGGACCCTGCCTCCAGTTTTAAGATATGAAATGAATCATTGCTCTTGACATGAATCTTTGTTAATATAATTGTCATTGGGTAATAAAGGTACTAGTACGTAACACGTAGTAAAGTTCAAAACAAGTTTGCATTTTACTTGACATATCTTCGTCGTATTTGCTGTGATGAAATTGGACTTGTCAATACTAGTCAAGTTTGTGCGCCTGTAGTGTTTCCGCACCGTGGCTGGTGAGAGTACTAGTAGCAGAAATTATGTTGGTAGCCCGCACTTCAGCTGGTAACAAATGAAAACATATATTGCATACTCACTACAATCATAACACACGCTGGAAGTGTTCTCCCTTCACTTACTTCCCAGTGATCGGGTTGCTACGATCATAGATGCAATGTTTAGTAGAAGCATTTGATTCGGCTCAGTACGGAAGGAGTTTCCTTGCGCCCTGTATTTTATTGGGTAAATACTTGTTTTGTTTTCCGGACTTATTTGAATATGTTGCGATTAAAGGTAAATTTTTTAATCGATGTTTCGATGTCTACAATTATTAGTTTTGTTATTTCACATGCAATAATTGAAAACTATTAAACCAATTAAGTATTTCGAAAACGGGTGTTTTGGGGGATGCTGGAGAAAATTGAGGTGAGGCTGTTTAAGATTGGCGCTGGTGGCGAGGAGATGAACGCCAGTGGATGGCAGTGTGTCTGTGAGAAGCCCTGGAGCCGGAGCGTTTGCTCGCGCGTGGAGGCGACGTGGCCGCGAGTGGCGCCGCCGCGCTGGGCGCGGGCGGGCGCGGAACAGCGCTCTCCTTCAGCCGGTTCTGTTCGGCTCCGCTGCGCTGCAACTATGTGCCTCCCCCTCCCGCTCCCCCTCAACCCTCCCGCCGCCGAGTGATTTACTCCCAGCGCAGATCCGGCAGCTCCCGCTCTCTCCCTCCCCCTCTCCCTCACACACATACACAGAGCACTATTTTCATGATATACACATACTCAGATATTAAGAAAAAAAAGCCTTACTCACAAAGAAAGAACGATATCTTTCCAGCTATTTCGTTTCACTATTGATGAACTAGATATCGGATCTTAACGGAAACGTGTTTTATTCTAATGAACGTATTCAAAGGCTTTTCGCAGGGGTTTTTCTGCTGGAAAACCGAAAAAAAAACAAAAAAACAACGGAATCTCATTGCTCTCTAGAAAAGTCAGTGAAAATTTTGAGATCGTTTTAAAACTAGATTAATAATTATATTAACTATTGCTTAAAAACATTTTTTTTGCTCGATTTGTGTTTGTTGAGATTGTTTGTAGTTTTATCACTGTGGAATCAGGAAGCTGACAAATTAATTTGAGGCTTGCTTTAATATTTTCTGTAAATAGTATGAACTTCTTTACAAATCTTACAATGCTTATCAAAGAAAAAAAATTAAATGCTTTCAGAAATGGCAAAACCAGGGAAATTTGTTTCAGAAAATATGTGGCCACATCAGATTTTAGTTTATTAGTTCGAAAGTTCGAATATCAAAATTAACCCTTCTGACGTTGTATTTTGCGTATTTCAACGTAAATGGTTTTTGAGCCATATTTACCTAAAGTGCCTTTTTTCTTGAAATTTATATTTTTCTTTCTTCCAACCATGGTTAAAAATAAATATTTACGTTATTTTCACTTTTACTGACCACAATAGATGTCTCCCAGTAACAAGCCTCTATATTTTTTGTTCAAACCAGACATCCACAAGAACAGTGGTTCCGGGGCCATCGCCCAGTGTAGATTTCGAAAGAGATGTGTGCACTCAACCACTTTCGAAGTGCGGGGCAACAGTCGCATTTTAACGGTCATCAAATTAACAGATATTTCGCGACAACTCTCCTTGAAGATGGTTGCGGGATGACACGAGAGTTCTTGCACGGCGAAGCGTCCCAGCAAATCGACAGCACTATCGATCTTCTGCGCATGCGCAGTACGAGTTCCGCCTCACTTTGGTGCATCTGCGCATGCGCAGAAGATCGAAATTGTCATGTGCGCGAGGTGCTTTGCAGCGCAGGTGCGTGTGGCCGCAGTAGTGCAATGCCGCCACACTTCCCTGCTGTGGAGCCATTCCTATCCTTTCGGACATCTATGGCTGATCTGAAAATGGAGAAAAGAACATGGTCAGGAAAGACAATAGCCGTTCGGCGCGCTTTTGGCGTTGTTTGCCGCAATTTTCATGCAAGTATTGGCGTCTCGCCTACAGTAGCATATCTCTCGGGCGCTTGTACGTGGCCGTGGGGTCCGGCTCGTACAAAGTTAAATTTATTATTATGTCATTATTTGACGTATTTAGTTTTGAATAAAAGTTTTTGGCTAAGTTTTTAAAGTGCTCTTCTATTAGCGGTAGTTTTACTGCAGCGTGTAAATCTGCGTTTCTACTGAACGTTGGCGCGCACAGTATTCTACGAAGGCACGCATTTTGAACTACATTTGTCATGTGCTGCACGCCAGGCCTTACGGTATTGCGGAGCGGGTTGCGCGGCTGACTGAGGGAGGGGGCGCGAGAGCGGGGGAAGGGCATCAGGGTTACCCCGAAAGCAACCGGCAGCGCGGGCCCTGTCCACTCCGAAGATGCCATTTGAGTTTGGACCAAAGTTTTTGCAGTCCAAAAGTTCTTTGTCAGCACTTTTTCGCGCAAAGAAGATAACACATCGAGAGGTGGCCCATGGGTGAGCGCTAGGCTCAGATTCGCGATGCAACGAAATCACTTGCGTGTCTGGGGATAAATCGATAACCCCGACTTGCGACATTGATATCTTACAGCGCCAGGTGTTCTTCCGAGAAGGGTAAGATAATGGAAACTTAAACCTTCGCCCTATTTTCATACCACTTATGGATATTAAAGAAAATGATTTCTTCATTATTGTAGAATTATAAATTACAATATTATGTTCTTTTCTACAGCCCAACAAGGTTATAAATTAATTAATGTGTCCTTATTTTATTATTTTAAACACAATGCCCCAATTTTTCAAGTGCAACGAAGTATATTAGTGTGTTCCCTCTAATTTTGACTTTTACAAATAATACAGTACAACACATAAATACATAAATAGGCTGTGGGCCAAATCGAAAATGCGGATGATTGGATAAACATTGGATGCAACCCAGAAAATGCCACATTGAGTATTAGGGAAAAAATAATAACATTCTAACATTGTTGCGAAAAAAGTTTGCCAAGAAAATTCATTTCGTTGTAAATTTATGCATATTAAAATAGTCATTGAGTCATTTATTGACCATGCACAAACTCTAACGAGTTCTAACTTATAACAATGAGTTAGCTGCTCCGAAGAATTGTCTCTTCTCTGCGGGGCAATTTTGTCATTTCTATCTTACTTCTGCCAGGTTCGTTTCTGTAATGATTATTGGGGTTGGGATAATTGGTATTGGACTTGTACGTACTAGTGAATGTTAGAGACGGCACGCGTTCGTGTTGCAGGTTCCGAGAAGCAAAGGGGCGCACGTGTGCCTGGAGCTCCCCCCCCTCCTCCCGCCACTTGCGTTCCGTAAGTGGGCATATTTAAAGTTTGGAGAGTCGAGACGCCAATGTTGAATTAATATGATTATCGAATTTGAATCCATACAGCTGGAATATGTGGAATTTCTACTATATTTATATGCATCACTGCAAGCCGTTTTGAAAAGTAGCGTAATATTTTGAACATAAACAAAACTAGTCCTTTTCATCTTCCTAAACCGAAACTAAAACTTAAAAAACAATCTTCAGTGGACTTCTCAACCCCTCCACGTCGGTATTGATAGGGTTAATAGGAGAGATCGATGCGATTACTTGTATTGCTACGTCGCGTCATTATCTGTTTTTTTGATGTCTGATAATAAAGAATGATTATAGAGATAGGGCAGATGGCGTGATATCGGAGTCTCCTGGGCATGGATTGCGCAACTGTGCCCCACAGCATTCTTAGCCGCGTCCCAAAGCCAGAAAATAAGGACGTGCTTAGTGTCTTGGAAGGAAATCATAAAGTATTCCATTGGAAGCCATAAAATATATTTGTATCTGTAAAGTAATGGTGTAGCAGTGTAGTACTAAACTGAAAAGCTTCGATTTAAAAATTAAAGAAAAAAGATTTTAAAATACTAGATAAATGTTAAATTATAATTATATTGTCTGATAATAGGCACACATTTTTTGCAACTGAATGTATAATTTGTATATTTTGATAATAATAATAATAACAATAATAATAATAATAATATATTGAATTTTTTTCTATAAGCAGTTTATTGATTTTCATTTGCTTCCATATAAAGTTATTCTATTACGAAATTTAATTGGTTTTCTTTTAGTAAATTGAAGGATTTTTTCCAGAGGGATTGTGTGCTAGTGGGTCTAGTGATGCGTCATTGACGATAATAAACATCAATATCCAAAATTACATCATTGATATTCAATATACCCCGACCAAAAATCATCGATGTTCTTAAATAACGATGTTAATAAGAACAATGAACGATTGATGAAGAAAGTATTGACCATTACTGTTCGTTTGATCTGAAACATAAACTGACAATTAGTATCATCAATTTCATATTTTTTTACTTTTACAAATTTCCGATAATGATAACTTTTTATTCAGAAACAAAACATGGAAATCGTAAAAACGTCAAGCACAAAACATTTATATTAAGAATCATCTGTTTTAAAATAATGAAGTTGAAAACATCGATATATCGATAAAACATCGCCGTTTCGAAACCATCGTCCTCGATGTCGCATCCCTACTCGGGTCCTGTGATGGGCCGGCAGCGATGCGCTCTGTTGGCCGCGTGCGTGCAGCGGCCGCCCGCTGTCATTTGCCCAATTTAGCCGAACCAAACATTCCAACACAATAGGCTCGTTTAATAAGCCCAAGACAAACGGCATAAGGTTATGGCTTATCTCCCGTGCATAGGAAAACAGCCTCTCACTTCGCTCTATTGGTTCAGTGTTCAGCTTAATTGGTTCAGTGTTTCGTAATACACCAACGTGTCATATTCAAATTGTTGCATTCAGTGTGTAAAATTAGTTGTTGGTTTTGTATTTTTCTAATGTGTAAAGATACATTATTTTGCCATGTAGGGTAAAGAAACCCTCATACCGCGAAAAGAGAAATCCATTTTGTTTCGTGCGTATTTGTGGAGGAAGACGCTCAGTGTCGAATTTGCTTGGACGAATAGAGATCATGTTTAAGAGTTTATCAGCATTACCAACTTTGATGAGAGAGCGAACGCCACGTGTTGCTTGAAATGATCGCGACTTGCCAGTGATCCCTCCTAATCTGGGTACAGAAAATTGATTTAGCTACAGTATACCACGTAAATATTTAATTGCGAGATGGTTAACATTTTCCGAACAACTATGCAGAATAATTAACATTTTACAGAAATTGAATTCTTGTTACCATACGGACAAAATATACATTATAGGTACCATCAAATAATATTTTAAGAATCGCTTACTAATGCCACTCCGATATCCAGACGACATCAAAGTGGTGTCCAGGGAGAACACCGGGATAAACTACAAAATCGTTGAAGGAAAACTATTTAAGAAGGAATGCTATATGTACTTTTTTGGCAACATACTGCACTATTTTTCTGGTTCATATTTTGGATATTTTATCTACTTGCGGTCCTATCGGTGAGGACTCAGAAGCCCACGTCCTTTTTTTTAATGAACCAGTTCAATATTAAACTAAGATTTTAATGTGCTTTTGTGCAGGCATGCTATAAGAGAGCTTTAATAATTCTAATAAGACAAATTTAATAAAATTATGAAATTTTTGAATAATGCAAGTCATAAACGATAAAACAGTAACTCAAATTTCTTCATCCTGTGACTTTTTCCAGCTTCAGGGGAAGCCGATTTTGGCTACCTCCGCCGGTGTACCTACAATGTCCCTCATTGAGACACATAACCTTTTATACTAGACACACATGCGGGCTCCTCGATGTGTGATCAGCAGACTCCCAAGGCCCTCCGCGGCAACACACGTGCATGAAACAAGGTGCAAACGCGAGACTGGAATTCGCGATCCTTCGGACCAAGGCACTGAATCGGGACAGGCACTAGCCACCTCACCCATCCAGGTCGGCAATTCATTAACTAAACAAATATAGTGAAAAAAAGTATCCTGGGGTCCATCGTGGACCCCCTCTCCTATTGGCCTAAGCTACTGTAACGATTGGAAATCAGGGATCTTTTACGCGTAAGGTACAAACATACGCTGACAGCCACGTGATGGATTTTGAAGTCATACCTTAGGCGTAAGTCATGACCTTATATCTTTATAAATAGTACACACCGGGGCCTTTACGGTTAACTTACACACGCAAACATGGCCGCCTATAAAAAGGAAAGAATGCTCCCTTCCCACACTGAAAAACGAATACTTGTATGCGAGGCAGATACAATTAATCTTAACCAACATCCACAACTCTGGGAAGAATTAAATAAAAATGTTGAAAAGGTGACATATAAGAAATAAGTGAAAAACAGGATGAAAGGATATATTCGAGTTAAGTTATGTTTTAAACTGGTAACGAACGCTGTTATTCCTTATATTCCCAAGAAAAGCCAATTCAAAAATCTCAGACTGCACACTCATCGCGCCGGGCCAGAAAATCTGAAACTTCTTGCGTGATTAAGATTAGTTTACTCTTGACTCATACCGTGGTTCAAATGTCTCACCAATTATCTTGACACCTTGGTATATTAAGCGACGTCTTTGTTCAATGCTTGAAATGAATCTTTTGCTATAATGCATAACGCAATTTCGCAATCGCTTAAGTTCATGTGAACATTGTTGCTTACGATCGTATGATTTCGTTGACCACGTGATCAGTAGAGTTTAAGGATGACTTATTAGGAATGCGACATCGATGTTTTTATAAAACCATGCTTTTTTTAAATTGAAAAAGTACCATCAAAACAGAATTCTATTATAATTTTCAGATATCCTTATATTAAATGTGACCAAGAATGAGAAATAATTAAAATAGTTTTTTTCGTCAATAAAGAAACGTATATTGTTTTTAAATTATCGAATCAGAAAAACCAAAACTTGTCTTGATAATTTTTTGACTTTATTTTGTCAGTCAAATATCAATTAAATATTAATAAACAAAACAGCTTTCAAATTAAATTCCCTGGTGTTACAAATTCAGTTTTAAAAATGTCGATGTTTAAAAACGGATGGTTTAGGGGGGTCGATCTTTGATTAATATCAATGTTTTAATTTTGAGTGTCGATGTTTTGTCGGCAAAGTCGCATCGCTACTCCTAAGCCCGGCGCTGAAACACCCTATTGCTGCCAGTGCCGGCGCTAGCCATGGGCAGGCCGCCAGGGGCCCCGCAAGTCATGGGGCCGATGATCGGACTAATGGAAAAAAAAGTAAACAATTGAAAAAGAAATTAGAACTAGAGAAAATTTTAATCGTAATTTTATAAGTCGTGGTACATTAGTCTGATATTTCAGAAAATTTGGATTTAAATGATAATATTAAATAGTTAGGAAGGTGGGATTGTAGAACCACACTATTCATTTATGGCGGGACTCTATGAAATGAATCAAATGGCGCTCACATTAAAATAGGTTCTACTGAAATTCATATTTATTATTTAATGTGTTACACGAGTCATTTTATTGACCACTAACTAAACACACTTTTTAGCGTTTTCACCGTGGAAATTGTATTATTTGTTCACTAAATACTTTTACTTAAAAATATTAAAATATTTCCAAAAACGTATTTTATCTGAAACGTATTTTGTTATTTGTTGAAATTAAAAAAACAAACTCAAATGGTTTCTTGATACAACTTTCACGTGTGTATTTTTTCTCGGGGAGGGGGAAAGGGAGCCATGTTTCGGCGTTGCCGCGGGCCCAAATTGTCTAGCTCTGGCACTGGTGATTGCTGGAGGGGAAACGTTTGCTTGTGTGTTGAGCTCCGTCCGCTCTTGGCAAGCGGCGCGCCTGCGGGTGGCGACGGTGAGACGGAGGCGGAAGAGCAGGCGGGCGACGCAGCTGCCTTCGTCGGGGTGGGCGAGCCAGCGAGCGAGCGAGCGAGCGAGCCAGCCAGCCAGCCAGCCAGCGAACGAGCGAACGGCGCCGCGGTCACGTGATCGCGCGAACAAAGAACTGGCCCCGCGCGCAGAGCCTTGCTAGGTCGCTCGCTCACCTTTCGTTCCACATAGTCCCCTCTCTCCGCGCCTTCGCCCGCGCCCTCGCCCGCGCCCGCGCATGCGCCCGGCACACTTTGCCTCTGCCTCCGCCGCGCCGCCTCCAGCTGCAGCGACGAACAACTCCGACTTTCAGAATATTTTTTTCTTAATTTTCCACGATTTTGCAATTTTCTCCTGTGGTACAGTTCGAGAAAGTAAAAGGCGACATTTCGAGATGGCGCCACGGCCCCACATCTGTACTTCTTTTCCAAGTGAAAATGAATTAATAAAATGCATATCTACTTCAGACAACTACTACAATTGGGAGACGTAACTGTATGTTATTTTCTTAATACTGTTCTATTATGGACTAAACGTAATCAAACGGGAGTGAAACGCTACTCCCAGCGGCTGACGTTAGTTAGGAACATAAGGATTTTTATTCTGCCATCAGAAGAATCGAAACTAATGAATGGTAGTTAGAGATAGCGGATCAGTACTTTTTCGTATATGTGACAAATATATAAATAAAATAAAAAATTAAATTAAATACATAAAATTGAGAAATTATGTGTGCAGTTAGATACCGAATTCTCTTTATAATTATAAAACTGATGATTGTGGCGAATTATTTGTATATTTCATTTTTACCTGATTTACAATTATTTGTTTAAAGATATGAGATAACATATATTTAGATTATCGATCTACTTTTTTGTTCCAATTACACAAGTTCAGTGAACTATGAAATTCTTTGGAGGCTTCAGTCTTTTGGGGAAAGTTACTTTATACATTTGTAGACCATTTAAAATACTGTACTGCTACCTAGGTGCTGACGAAATCTCGTTTTCGATCGTTATTCATTTCAACAGGAGTTCCATTTGAAGCACATCATTTCATTCTACAATGACGTCAGTGAAAGTCGTAAGTACTCCTGGCGTCCATAATGGGTCTGTTATCATCGACCTACTTGTGAACAGTGCTATCTCTCGCTCAGGCACCTCTGCTTGCGCCGATTCACGGAAGCACTGAGTGAAGCCCAAAGGCGAATGATTTCATGCATCTTATTTTAAGAATGCGAGTAAACTGTCGATCAATTTTGCTTTATGCGTGGGTGTCTTGAGGTGAGGTGCCTCTTTGCTTACCTTCACCGTTCGCGAGCGTCAAATGTAATGAAAGAAAGCGCGTTCTGTTCCCATGGCGTTTCTGTGCTAGGACGAAAAGTGTGTCATCCTTGGCTCCGTGATTTTTGTGACATCAGGTGTCGTAATTTTTCTAGAGCCACATTTCTCTCGAAAAATCTGAGGTTTGCCGACTTTTTCCTATAATTTTAATTGGACTTCATTAGTGTGTTGGAGTAACAAATCCCAAGAGGTGCAGACGACTGAAGAGGCACGGAGCCCATGGTGCTGGGCGAGCAGCGTCGGGGCTTGTCGTGACGGTGCGCTCATGGAGTTATGTAGGCAAAGGTTCATCAAAAATATTTTCTTTTTTATGGCTCAACATCTCTTGCAGTTTTGCGTTGGCCTGTCTCCGATAATATGCGGAGATTTTGTGCAGAGCAGTGGGCCATTTCAGGACGGTTGATCAGCCCATCGCTCCGCCCAAAGAATGGCGACAGGATGGGGAAGGCAGGATTGCGCACGTATGGAGCTGCTCCTGCATTTGCGTGGAAATGATCAGAGCAGTCGGCGCAGTTGTTCGATTGTTCTGAACGTTCGTGTAGTGAATGTTTTTAGACCGGTTGGTAGCGGGGTTACTCCCCTGCCGGATGGTGTGACTCGGTGCCGACCTTCTCGTTGGCTTGCTTTGGAGGGTATCCTCGAGATACTTCCCCCGAGTGGGGCAACGTCCCAACCGAGACAAATTCATCGTTCCCGACTGCTCTCTCAACATTTGTCGGGCATGTAAATGTGTGTGTGTGTGTGTAACGGAAGAATATATGATAAGAAAGAGAAAGCGAAGATAGCGCGCGGTCTTCTTCCGTTTTTTGGGCACTGCTCCGGCATTCACCTAGTATTGATTGGAGAAAGCGTGGGAAATTGGCGATCAGAGTAACAGGCAGATAGAATTCTCCTCCAAACAGCGTCCTAATTGAACTTGGCAATCTTCGCTATCAAAAATCTTGTCGGGAGTCAAATCCTAGGACCTTCCGGTCAGAGTTGGCTTACGATTTCGAGTCCGGCAGGCGCGACTAACTCTTCATAGTAATTTTCCACTCCTGGCGGGGTTCGGTCATGCGTTCGGACCTCTCGTTGATCAATACACTTTAGCCATTTGGCGCAGGTTGTCATCATCGGGTTGGCTGAACGGAATATGCTACAGTGAAAACTTTTTCCGGAGTCTCTTTCATAATGATGTTGATTAAATGATTGAACTGACAAAAGAAGTTACGGTATTAACCTTCAATTTGGGGTTATTTAATTAATTTAATCAATTGATTCCTAATTGTTTATTATTATAACACCTTTTAATTCACAGATTTGAATCTGTAAATTAAATTATTTCGATTATGTGGTGTTTTCGATTTCCTGGTCCCGTTGCGCTGCCATCATTACTCCCGATATTGGAGATACATTTCTTCTACTCTTATTGATTGCGCTAAGAAACAATGCCAGTTTTATCAGACGCCATTGGTTCAAAAGTCAGTAATGTGTTCATGCTGATTCGTGAATTACCCCGAGAGATAGATCAAAAAGATTTAAGGTGAAGGTGATACAGAATTTGTAGTTTGAAAGTATTCACCGGACGCCAACACAATCTGCTGCCCATGCTCTGCTTCCACGAGGCAGATCTCAGTCAACCCCGAACGCACTGATTGATGCAGGGGAAGGGAGAACCTCTTTGTCCTCTGCAAATTTTACATGGGCCAACCTGGAGTTGTACGCTGTTCTCAAAGGTGGAAGGGGAGCTGTCCGGGAATTACTCGCGTCGCGCCCACATAAAAGAAATTTGAATAATGCGAGAAAAATATTTATTTACTGGAATGCTACGTAATTATTATATTGCGGTGAATGCGTTCTTTAGTAGTATGGAGGGATTACGGTAGGGTTCGTTTTGACTGCTACTGCTTGACAACTGCAGGTTTTACTCATGTTTTCAATTTTATCAATGCGTTCGTTTACAGTTAGCTGATTTGTAAATGGCTTTATCACTATATCTTGCAGTGCCATTGTCCTGCATGACGTTCACGTGTTTCTCGACCTGTCAAAGTGGTCTTTTCTTAGACTAATTCCTGTATAGCATATGTCCCTGCAGGCCTTGAAAGCGAAGGTGGAGGCGGCTGCGGAGTCAGGCTGTGCCAGGGGCAGAGGCAGGGGAGGCAGGGGTTGGCGCATTCTTGTGCGGCTGCGTGTCCGAATTGTTCTGACGACCACTGACGAGCAGTCGGCGCCACTTACGAAACAAGAGAATGTCGCCGGAACTAAACGATCGTTCGAGCGCCACGTCGCTGACGAATGAGGAAAAGCGGAGGAGGAAGAGCATTGACGTAAGGAGGCCACTCTCTTTGGATAAGGGATCTGAGAAGAAATACGAAGTGAAATTCCCCGATTTTCAGTTGTATAAAACATTACAAAATACGTTCTGAGAGAAGATAATTCTGGAAGCAATTTCTTAAAGAGAAAGGCATCATCAGAAATGTAAATATTGAAGATGGACGAACAAATGTTTTTTTCATTCCGAAGAGAAGGGAAAAATGGTACGCTGCACTTATAGTACTTTTCATATAATCGATCGATCGGTCAGAGAATACCTATTTTGATGAAAATTCTGAGTACAGTTTAGTCGCTCGTTTTGTTCCGTCAAAATATCGATTTCTATTTTTAGCATCATTATACAAATTTTTCTATAGTACTTACACGAGTAAGCAGTAATAATAAAATACACCCCGTTTCAATATTGTGAATTGTTTTCCCATTCTAGGAAAGGGGATAACACATGATGTCACACACATGGACAATGGATGTTTTTTCGCACATTAACACTCACAACCTATACATTAACAGCTCAATGATTAATTTAAAATGGAAGCACTTTCTGTCGCAAATGAGAAATGCTTAAAACGTGCTTTAAAGATAAAATGAAAAATCTTTAAACACTCTTGCATTTCAACATTTCTTGCAGTGCCTGAAGTCTTTTTGCTTTCGAATAAGGCAATGCAATGCTCAATTCGCATTGTTTTAGTGCAGCGCTTTTACCTCAACCAGCGTTCAAGGCTGCCCTATCATTCTACTAATTCAGAATGTTAATCTTTACTCTTTACTTCAGTTGAAGCCTTCCGCTTGGTAGCGCTTCTAGCGTCGCATGACCTTAGTGACGTTAAGAGTAACCTTTTGAATTAACAGCTTGCTCTAAGAGCCTGTACACACAAAGCCAGTGAGCAGGGTTTCAAGCTGGCAGTGCATTGGCTTAAAAGGAGATATTCACGTAAGCGGCACAGTGGCACTGCTGTGTCGCATAGCGGTGCACTCCCGCCATCAGCAGCGCAAACGCGCTTCTTAACCGCCAGCAGAACACAGTTCAAGAACGCGGCCTTCTACCTACGCCGGGAAGCGCTACCGAGCATGCTGACTGTCATGCGTCTGCCGGTGAAAATAGCGATGACTCACGAAACCCTCTTTCCCCAGCGCTTACACTTACTCCTCGATTTATTTAGTGTCTTTTGACAGATCATCACCTGTTTGGATGTCATCCAATCGTTAGCTTCGTATGTGACGTCACTACTGTCGGTATCATGCAAGCTCCCTATTCGATGAGGCCGAAACAGCTGACTTACGTCAACAGAGCCTGTGTAAATTGAAGTGTGGTGGGGGCAGTTGATGGCTGCGTGTGAAGGGGCCCCGCGTGTCTCGATGGCGCTGCCGAGTGGCTCCGCGTGATTGCGGACAAAGCTGAAATGAAATTCATACATTTTGATGCGCTGCTCCTCTTTGAAGGGATGAAGCTTCCCTTCTCTTGCAGTGTGCGTAGTTGGAAGCATAAGAAAGTCTTCCTCTGTGCTCGCGACACATCGAGCGACTGCACACGCCAACTTTTTGTAGATAATTTTCCACCATATTCCACTCATAATTAGAATGTACTTGTCAGTTATTGCACACGTGGTAGCGCCTGTGCCGTCTTCTAAGGAACAACGAAACTGAAATTCTTCATTTGCCGTCTTGTCATCTCAGATTATAGAATGCGTAGCTCGAACACCGCAGATAATGAGCTGAGCGTTATTACAAGTGCCGAGAGTGACGTTAATTGTGATAAACTCCATTGCATGTGCGAGAATTGTGAGTAGCGTGTGACGTGAGTTTCTTTGTCAATGTTAAAGTTAATATCGCGTTGTGTGTACCGAAACATGATTCTTCATTGAGCGTGTCGTTCGCGGCAATGCCTTCCCCCTCTGCATCCAACTGTCAACCACATTCGTACTTTTTTTGGACCTTAATTGATCGCCGTTATGAGTTCCATGCAATAACGCGTTGTCTCGTGCCCGCCGATGACTAGTACGAGGCGAAGTGCACTGTTTCGTAGCATTGGGATAAGATTTCCCTAGCGGTACAGCGTGAGTCACTGGTCAGAATGCACTTATAAAGGGAGCCCCCAAATCCTTTCTCTCCTGCTTGTCTACGCAATTGTATATTTCGACTTCAAAAGCCATTTGAATGTTTGTCACCGGGCGAGGTGACTCAGGGCATCAGCTAATGTCACTGCAGTGCCTCTGACCGGTAGATCCTAGGTTCGAGTCCGACGGCGGCAGGATTTTGGACACTGGCTTGTCAGCTGCCTCGAATTCAGTGGTTGTCTATAGGGGAATTCTAGCGGTCAGAGTTTCTGATGGGTAGTTTTCCGTGGTTTCTCGATTCACACGAAGCGAATGCCGGAGAAGTACTCTAAAGAACGGACCACGGACCGCGCGCGATCTTTCCATTCTCTTCTTTGTCCTATCCTCAACCCTTACACACACACACACACACACCAACATGCACTACACTACCACATGCCGGGAGACCTCCACGTCACGTACAGTTCTGCTGATTTCCACTTAAATGTACTTCATATTTGTTAGTTGTGTTCAAAATTGGGTAATTGTGCACTTTCTTTCGTATTCTGAAAAATACTTGCACGTCGAAATAGAGTAAATAGAACAGCCATTGGACAATGATTTGGTATCAAAATGCACTTAAATGGTTTCAAACATTTTTATAAACATCGTATATAAGACTCAGCCACGTCACAATCCCAACCTTCTTGATGACAGCGACATGATGTGAAATGAGATGCATCAATGGGGAGTTGAACAATACGAATGTATTTAATGTAAAATAACTATTGCAATTGTACATAGTGATGGTTTATTTTTCTTGTTAAACCTATTTACTGGAATTCTTGTAAATAGTAAAACCAAATTCTTTTAATAGTTTGAAGTCGACCGCGCGTTCTATAAAGAGCCATTTTTGCAGTCGGTCCGAGTAGGTCGCGATTAGTAGATAACGATTCGACGTGTAAAGGTGTTAGTAAGAAGGACCTCGTCTCGTTACGCGCGATGCTAAACGTGCGTTGTAGCGCAAAGTGTGTTGCTGTCTGCATTTATCCTGTAGATTAGGTATATGGTGTGCAATAATTTTTCGTCTTAAATGTACTACAGTACAGGGGAGTAATTCCTTAACAAACAGTAATACATTTGTGTTTACTGGGGTTTGTGTCGATGACTTCTTATGAGTTGTACAATACCGTCATCTTTCTTTAGAGTGGAAATAGAAGGAATTGTTTCTTAAGGGTAATTTTTATATTCCTTGTATTGCGTTTTCTGCAGAACGTCGTTTTGCTTTGACAAAAGGCAAACGAGATATCTGTGCATATGACCGTTGAAGTGCAACCGAGGCACGCGAGGAGGGACGGAGAAGTGAGACACTGCGCATGTGCAGAAGAGCTTGCTATCGCTGTTTAGGAAACACCGGGTTGCGAAATGCGAGCTAAGGGATTGTAATCGCTAAATTCCACATCCAGACATTTGCTGTACTTTCCTTAGTAACTTGTTACATTGGTATTCTTGTGGCATGTTTGAGAGAGAGAAAGGTTTATTGTTTTACATTTGTTTTATATCTTCATCCAGCTGAGTTTCTTTGGTTTTCTCTTCGTTTACTTTGCGTCTGGAGGATTGCTCTTGAATTCCCGCACGTCTTTGCAATTTCTTAGCATTGTTATTTTTTGCGGGAATTTCTTTCATATCATTTACAAAGCTTTGTTGTTGACTTATCTCTTCAACATACGAATCATGTTTTTGTGCGTTTACACGCATGTTTTCGATTCATACTCTCTTCTTTCTTGTGTGCTTTCTTACACAAAATGTAAATATACACTTTTTTGCGACGAAGCTGCCTCTCGAAAAGCTAGGAAGTCGATGTTTTTGGGACGGCAGTCATTGTAGCCGTGTCCCTCCTCTGTGACGTCAGCTGAGTGCACAGAATCTGCGCGCAGGCTCTTCGTTTGCACAATGGAGATGTTGCCAGCTCTGTCCGGGCGAGCAAGTCCTCTGCTGCTGCTGCCGTCGCTTCAGTTCCCACCACAGGGCACCACACGTTCGACCATGTTCTAATGATCATTTTCAAAATTCTGATTTTTGAAAATTCATATTGCTAGTTTTCGCAAACGGAAAAGCTAAGGATTTTTCCCCCAGTTTCGTTATTTATCTCACTTACTTGTGAAAAAAGACCTTTCCACAGTCGCACTACGCATCTCACTGATTCTGTCGATGGTCATACTCCATCCGCAGTCTCAGTTGCTTGAATAATTCAAGTCATTCGCTCGTAATTCAATAAATGTAGAGGATCGGAAAGTAATGGTACATTGTCGAATTAATCCCTCTGACTGAAAATTACTTCAATATGCTTGGCTGAACACGGACACACTGACCAACAAATATGAATGAAGGAGCTGTTATGGATAAGGAAGAAATTGGACTGCTCCTAATTGAGCGACCGGTTGCGGTTTTCAAACTTTCCCCAGTTCCTGCGAGGGACAGTAGGACTGCGACAGCTGCCACATCCTGCCGCTTGAAGTTTCCCAGAGACGCGGTATGCATGTAGTAAAGAGGTATTCAATTATAACATGACAATGCGTATGCCTGGTGTTATTGAATTTTTCTATTAAGATTTTCCTATTTATTGAACTTTCAAGTATTAAAAAAACATTTATAGTTTTTATCTTGACTTCGTATTGCAAATACGTATGTAGGATCGTGAGGGTAGGTCAATAAAAGTCTGTTTTTTACAGTGGCAACGTTTCGGCCATTTATTTGGCCTGCTTGATGGCTATAAATATAAATAGTTATGCAAAATGGTAAGAGCCAGAATGAACAGGTTCTGACGTTTTACGATTACATTAGAGAAAATCAACACTGAAACACAGTATTCATACCAAAACTTTGAAAAATAAGCCTAATTACCTGCAGTTATAAGCAAATTTTAAAGGGTGAAGCTGACACTCAGGTTACGCCACTGCCTTAACGAATACCACTTTCGAGCCCCTGCGCATACGCAGTTCGAACACAGACACAGTTCTTACACTGAGTGAAGCAGTGTTCGAACTGCGCATGTGCAGAGGCTGAAAGGTTTGGTTAATTGATTAGTAATTTGGGGCGCGTCAGCTACTAAGGTCATTGGTCCCATAAGTATAGTGCATGCTCTAATCGCGGGAGGTGGCGGCGATCTCTCGCTGGCTGGCCGTATCCGGCCCCGACCTACGTCGGCTTCCGGAGATTGTTCCCAACGAGGTATCTCCCACAAGCGCTCCAGGCGGGTCAGGCTCTAAGCTTCCAACTTGTCTTCAGGCAAGTGTGGTAATGTAGTGCATGTGGATGAAAGTGGTGTAAGTAAGGGATGAGGATAGGACAAGGAAGAGAAAGATCAGATCACACGCAGTCCGTGGACCGTTTCTTAGGGCACTTCTCCGGGTTTCGCCTTTTATTTATAGAATAATCTATCGATCAGAGCAGCCGACCGTTAGAATATTGCTCGAGACAGCGGCTGAAATCGACCGAGCTGTCTAGAAAATGCTCCCACCTCCCGGTCAGAGGCAGTGCAGAGACATCGTTTGATACCCTGAGCCTGAAAGCTCTTCGCCAAGGTGCTTCATCCTGTGCAAAACGCTTCTATTAGGTCACTGTTAAAATCCGCCATCCCTTTGGAGGGTGAGAGGATGACGTGAGCGGGGGAGGGGCGTGCGGCGTGTGCTGTTCGCGTGGCCGCGTGCGCTAAGCGCCGCTCTGTGCGCCGAATAAGGCGCCGAGGAGGTGGGGGCGGGGCCGGGCTGGGCCTTATCGCGGGCTGAGTCAGCGGCGGCGCCACTTGGCGGATCCGGAAGGGAGCAGCGGACGCGGCGCGACACACAGGCGCTCGCAGGCTCGTTTCCAACGGGCGTGTGCAGTTGCAGGGCTTACTCTACCACACAAAAATTGTTTTGCTGCATTAGAAAATGCACGGGATAGATATTATGATTTGATATTGCTCTGGCTCTAGTAGATAGATGTACGACTCCTCCCGGCAGCCTAAATTTTCAGAGCTATCGAAGGCCATCAAGGATCAAATAGCTTTCTACCACTCCTGCTCTAACCGTCCTCGCTGCCATCGTTTTCTAAGTGTTTTTTTTTGTTGGAATATATTACTGCATTCAAGCAGATATTTACGACCTAACGATCCACCGTGTGAATCGTGATACTTTAATAAATTAATGACAGAATTTTCTGTCTGTAATTCAGCGAAGGTGCTAACGTTGAAATCCTAACTTTCATGCCGTCGTCCAACATTACGTGCTGGAGATGATTAAAATGATTTTATCTTATCTGCGTAGATCTCTGCCTATTTGTAAGGATACAACTAGCGCCTTTAGCACGTGTGTGGACCAGAAGATTTACAAGCACTATCAATCTATCTTTACAATGGCATTATGAAAGGGATTTAAATTGAGCGTAACACCTATATCATTGGTCTTCGGTATCCAGGAATGTTTATTTGATTGCTATGATATACTACATCTTTATGTAAATCTACATATTAAACCGTGCCCTATTTAATGCATTACTTACCTATACCAAGTAAGCAATATGCAGTTTGTTTCCTAAATTAATCAGGAAGAGGTTGAAAGAGGTCTGCTTGAGACATCCGTTTCGTCATTGCACCATTTGAGAAAGAACAGTTTCCGATATCTGCCCCCGCGGTCTTCGTTGGATAATGTTCTTGCTGCAGCTTTAAATGGCCGACCGATTAATTTCGTTGCAAGCGGGACGCCCGCCGCAAGCGCTTCTGTGCGCTCGGCCGCCCGCGCAAAGGAAGGGAGAGGGCGGGGGGGTGGCCCCAATTGGGCGGCGGCGGCGGCGCCAAGCGCTCGTCTCCGCGCGGCCGCGCGCGGGCGAAGCAGAACGCTGCAAAAGCGACGAATGTCCCTTGTAGATTTACCCTCGATAGCAGCGTGGGTATACCAACTCCGGTAGCGGCGAGAGTGAACGCGTGGCGGCTCGAACGTGTCAGTGATTCGGAGGTCCCCAGTTCGATCTCTTCCAGGTGCTGGTTATTAGCCTAATCTATCCCCAAAAGCGTTCCATGGGAGTCTGATGTAAATTTTAGAGTTACAATAAGAAATTGAAACATTTTAAATTATTTTAAATTTGATTGAATGGTAGGAAGACATGTAAACAATAAAATTTTCCGTTGTTTGCATGTTACATGTTTTTTGCACATCTATGTCATCCTCTATATTTGCATACCTGTTGTAGTAAAAAAACACCTATTAGCCTGCTTATTTTAGGTAAACTGAGTGGCTGCGCTTCCGGGGTGAACTGGTGACGATATGGTTTGAACCCGTGGCCCGAGCGCGTGGCGCGAGGTGTTGGGCAAAAGGCAAAAGGCAACAGGCTACAGGCGAGGGAGAGGGAGAGGAAATTGCGAGGCGCGCTGTTGCAATGGCGCGGCGCCCGGCTCGGCGCTTTCCGCACAACCCCCTCCTCACGCACACCCGCATCCTCCCCCTCCCCCTCCCAGCGCCTGAAGCCCCTTCGCAAGAGACGCGTACGGCGAGCGCTCTCAGCTCTCAGTCGGATCATTATCAATGGGCGAGCGGATAAAAATTAATTAAAAAATATCATTACCAGCCCATCAAAGCTTTTCAAAGAACGTTTCCTTTCAGTTAATAAAATATTTCTGATTCGCTTTCGATTTCGAGTTTTGAGAACAAAATCTATTTGAAATGGTCCCAATTGAATTTCCATATTTTTATTCAACAATTTAAAATGTTATGTCTGATTTCGACTGAAACCCAAACATTTTTTTCCCGTAACGTGACGACCGCTGACATGGCTGCTTTGATTGATTGATGAATGTTTCCGGGAACATAGATTGAAATGGTTATTAGCCCCGTTTGTGAGGTAAATTGTTTTTTCTATTGTATTTGGAGGCGACTTTGTTCCTTGCAAGCTTGATGGAGAGATCTGGCATCAACCTACACGTTTTCATGCATGGAATGTACCCCCCAGGAACCTCCTCCTGTGGAGCTAGCTCTAAGATCCAGACTAGTCTGTCGACATCTATGGCAAAGTCCATGGTTCCGTCTGAACCGGATTTTAGAACACATTTAAATTTCTTCTGTGATTATTTGTGAATCACTGCAGCAATAGTTCTACGACACACAGTTACTTTATTTTCTGGAATAAATGAAGTTTCTTCTCCAATTGTGGACCCGAACAAGTTGCACGAAATAATAGAGAATATTAAATTTCGAAACTATTTCATTCTGTTGCGGTTCCACCAATATATGTATGAAAAACCAGTTTTAATGTTTCTTGAAATATTTCGGTTTGATTAAATGGACATTTTGCTTTCTGCATTTTGTTTTGAATGTTGATGATCCGATTTGCTTGGTGAGTTGCGAGTGGACGGAACGTATGTTTTGAATGAAAACGTTTAATGCTTCATCGCATCTTCTTGAGGCGCACTTCATTCTCATCCTCGATCTTAGGAATCTTCCACCAATTGTAACTATTATTATTCCAATACAAAATTACGCTCCCAACACGACCACTGGAGATTTTTTTCAATATGGTCTCCTAACTGATTGAGTCTTCGTTTTAAAGTGTGACCAATGCACAGTTATGAACATTTTTTTACGGTTATTGATTCAGATCAGTATACATTAATGGCAAAGTCACGTTTTATGTTTTATAGCCTTCAAAAAGATGCAATATAGCCCGTAAAACAAGTTGTGTCTCCTTTCACTACCTGTCGTCTAGATACTCCGTTCCGACATGCTGAACGGTGCGCTTTCGTCCGCTGGGCTTTTCGACCTCGTCGTGGCGAGAAGCCCCGCCCCGCGCGCATGGGCCTGCGGGCGCCTGCCTCACCCGAGCGCCGAGGGGGTTAATGGGAGCAGCTGAAATTCGGTCGGGTGTCGGCCGCCTGCGCGAAAGTCGCGTGGAGATGAGCGGCGCCTGCAGCGGCGATGGGCAGCCCCATGGGCTACTTCTCTTGAAAGGGAAAGCAGGCCGCCTCGCCTCGTGTCGCGTCCGACTAATTCGCCTGTGGTGCCACTTGTCGGCACCGCCCAGGGCTCCGCCCAGAGCTCCGCCCTTCGGAAGCACACCATGCTTCTCTCGCGCGCCTTCCACCTCCGCGCCCGGGGCTGAATTCCCGGGGCAAAGCGGCTCCCAGGCAGGTTTTCTCGGGGTTCTCCACTTTCCTCTGCCTCTGTCACCCGTTCATTAGTTGTTCAATGTTCCCGGACACCTAAAATGCTGTGGACGTTAGTCCCATTAGCGTAGTCAATGTTTCTTCGCGGTGTTCATGCGTAGCTAGATGCTGAGTTGCGGCGCCGACCTCAACGTCGGCTGGCGGGTTAATTGTCCCTCCATTCATCTCCCCCCAACGGGGCACCATTGCAGACAGTACAACCCCGTCGCCCGATGTGTGGTAGGGTAGTGCGTGTGAAAGGGAAGAAGGAAAGTAATTATTTGGAATATTAAGAAAAGATCGCGCATGACCGTTATCATGTTAGTAAGGATTGTGAACCGGCATTCATGTGGAGTGGGACGGCGAAACCATGGAAAACTACCGATCGAAGCAGGCGTCTGCTGCTCTTCTCTGCCAGATATCAATTTTATCACTGTCGGGACTCGAACGTTCCGGCCTCATTCTCCCAATACCTCGGATTCATTCAATTCGAAATATTATCACTCACAACCCAATTGAACCATTAATTTCAGCCTGAGATGTTCGGGTCGGTTGAAAAGGCTGGAGTGCCGATGGTCTCAATAATGATTGTTGGCTTCCTCGTAGGCATAGGACAAAGCAACTAGTACTTATAATCGCGGCGTGCAAGTGGTTATTGTTAACGAGCCAAACATTTTCTTTGCTTCTTTTGCCGTAATCTTTAAAAGGGATGTATTTTACATTCGAAAGCGAACATTGTAAAGCACTCAAATATTGATATCTTGCAGAGGAAGGTTTAAGAAATGGACAGTAGGAGTGAGAGAGAAAGGGGAGAGAGGGGGCAGTGAGAGGGGGGAGAGGGAGAGAATTCCCTGACGCCTGACGACCTTGGGCGAGTGGGTGGGCTTTTTCGCGAGGCGCTCTGGGGCTCATCAACGCATCTTCCACTTCCATCTAAGCTGCTAATTGGCGAAGAGCAAGGCTGCAAACTCGATTCCCAGCTTATGGATTTAACTTCACTCTTCCCACAGTCCCATAGGCGAGCGCAACAGGAAGCAAATTAGCTGACCCCCCTCCCTAACAATTTTGAAAGGGGCTCCGAAGCCTTACGCAATGCAACATTTTATTCCCTCAAATATGTTCAATGCCTAAGTTTTCGCCTATTATTAACCTGAAAATTGGATTCACGTCGTTATATCCCGTCTGATGTTTCCTTCGAAACGAGAGCTCAAGAAAATGTGCATAGATTATACGTTTCAAGGTAAATTCTAAGATGGTAATTTTCCATTGTATATTCTTTGCGTGTACAAAACTATACAACTATAGCATTTCAAAGATAATTTGGAAAACATTTTAAACACGCGTCAGGCTGACGAACTGGAATGTAAGACTGAACACCTCGTATTCGAATCTTGTCCCGCACTAAACAACTTATTTATGTACATTTTTTCAAGTAGAACACAATACACTGGAGAGCTATTGTCAACTAGAACTTTCATAAATTTAAATGTTTTTAATGTTTTCGTTCAGATTTTTTAAAGGAAAGGGTTAAGTGTTCAAAATGTAGAAGTTACAGTACATGAATATTACGCGAGCGTTACGATTAAAAGCCGATTAAAAGTATGTGGTGTGCAGCAGCATCTTAATTGTCGTCGTCTGCCCCTGAGCGTTCGATTTGATCACTGTCGGGACTCAAACCTTCCGGCCTCATTCTCCCAATACCTCGGATTCTTTCAAATCAAAATATTATCACTCACAACTCAATTGAACCATTAATCTCAGCTTGAGATTTTCAGGTAGGCTGAAAAGGCTGGAGTGCCGAGAACTGGGACTTGAGCCGGGCGGCGCACGCGCGCGCAGAGGGCTTGCCAGTGGGCCGGGCCTCGCACCCTGCGCTGTCGAGGGGTGCGGCTGGGGATGGGTGGGGTGGGGTGGAGGGGAAGACGCGGTGCAGCGGGCGCGGAGGCGCTGGAGGTGCGATAAGAGTGGAAAGTTGGACTTTCCCTCCCGCGCTCGCAGGCGCACGGCCCACGAGGGGCCGGCGGCGTCCGCTCCCATCGCAGCCCTGCCCTATCCTGCTTCAGCCACCATCAGGTCTGAAAATCACGGTGCGGGTGCACAATTTCGGCTTTTACAAGTGCTTTCTGAAATGTAGAATTATTTGATGTTATCCAGTCTTTGTAAATAGTTGACCAAATCCTGACTTGCTCAGGATGTAGATTAATAATTGAATGAAATCCTGACTTGCTCATGATTTAGATTTAGATTAGATGTCATAAAACAGATAAAAAGTTAGCCGGCTTAGATAGTCGAGGTCGGTAGGGCTGAAGGGCTTTAGCAGGCTGGAGGAGTCGCGGATTCAAGTCCCGCCTTGGGCATGGATGTTTGTGTGTCTTGGTGTTGTCCAAACGTGTTTATCGCACAGTTCCTCTACAGTTAAAACAGAGTGGTCACTATATGACCAAATTGTTAAAAAGCGACCTTAAAAAATGTAAAAAAGTTAAAAACACTAATTACATAAAACTAATTCAAAACAATCAAATAAATATTCTAAATTAGGAAAACTGACTTGCACATTAGGGGACGTCGTTCTGATGGCATGCCGAACCCCAGCTCTTTCCTCGAACCTTTACCGCTAGTAAAACGAATGGGTTGGAGAATGAAGGAGTAGAATGAGATGTGGAATTAGCCATGCCATAATGCGTAGTACTAGGCATGGATCAGAGTAGGCAGGCGTGCACAGGATATAAGATACATCGTTAACAGATACGAATGGAGTTCTTCCTCAAACAACACAAACTCCCATCAAACATGCTATTGGCTTTGCTTTGAAACTGTCACTAGCTTCTCAGTGGTGTGAAAATTCCAAGAGAGAAAACTTTACATCTCTCACAACTTTGTCTCAATCCGCAAGAAAAGAAAACTGTAACTCCAATTATTCTTCAGCACAAAATTATGAAACAGTACATGAACTTTCCATAGTCTTCTTGTTCATTATTATCCACATATGTCGTAGTTTTGGTAAATGACATTGGTTTTTGATAAGTCCACTGGGGACTACAGTGCATCCGTCCTTATTCGAGGGGTATACTTATCAGCGCAGACAAGGAAACATAATTTTTATGATGCGATGGCACGAAACTGCGAAGTCACCCCACTCTGCTTTGCAGCATATCGATGGTTTTTCCCTCAGGCGTTGATGCGCCGATTGCAGGCGATAACGGTGGAAGGAGAGATACGATACAATGCCATTTCGTCACGTAGCACAGATGTCGAAATGTCAGTTAAATATAATTTGTTTCCCAATTATGTTGAGCGCTGTTTTCATTATGAATACAATAACAAGTGAGTTGTTGCCTTTAATTTGAACCTTCATCAGAGACGGGTTTGCCAATGTTGGTAGCCAATGTCTTTTACAACTCATTTATTTAAGAACATTTCATTTGTTTACAATACTCTCAATTAATTATTAATACTTTTTAGATAGTCATTTTAGTGACAAGTTTATATGGAAATATTTATTTTTGTGTTGTATATCAACAATATTTACGTAATATTTTCTAAACACCTATGAACGTTAACAAGGGAAATGCTGTTTCATTGATTCTATTTGGGTTGGGCGATTCTTAAACGTGTTTAGCCATACTTCGTCTATAAATAAATAAAAAATAATTTCACTCGTAATTCTCGAAATCATTGTTACGTAAATTCCATAACTGCGTGGCATGTTTAACATTACGACCTAAATTAGGCAGTCAGGGTGATTGTGAGGACTGCCACGTACAGCGCAGGAACCTACATCGTGAATGACTGCCACATAGCTCAATTGTTTAAATTTCATTTCATCTTTAATATTTAGTTCATATTATTACAAGTTGTTTTGTTAAAAAAAAATATAAAGCTAAGAAGCCGCATTAGGGTAATTGCAATATTGATAATATAATATTCTTCATATGTGTGTTGATGGGACAACGGGTAATGGCCTGAGCCTCTTTCAGAAGAGCCAGTGGCAAGTCGAGCTGGCTGACATACACCACGCAAATAGTGAGAGTGATTCATAATGTACAAAGTGTAAATAGCATGCTAGAATTAAGCGAAGATATAAGAAAAGTTGAAGATTTAAGATAAGTTAGATATTAATCATTCCTATCATAATATATGTGGACCAAATATAAAGTAATAAATTACATACCATTATTGTTTGATTAAATTTAGTAATTTAGTTCGTTGTCTGCATTGCAACGTAATTATGAAGTCAGTTTCTTAGCATCCTACGATATCACTGTCTTGTCGCTCTTTTAGCAGTTGCATTCGCTTAGGCGAAAAGTTATTTAGTTTAAGAATTTGTCAAATATTTTGTGTAACTCCCTCTAAAGACTCGATTTTGTAAATTTTATTTATTTTAGCTCTCTTTAAAATCAACTAAGGTCATTAGCGGCCACTATTCATTTACATATCAATAACAGCTATTCTACCTTATAACAATCAGAATTATTAAATAAAAATGTATACACCAAAGATACATTTTATAAATTATAACCCGACTTTGTTTCCCGGTGCAATGCTAATTGTCTTCCGTGTTGTTGCAGGTGAGTTATCAACGTGTGCAGCGGAGAGGAGCGGAGCGGAGCGTGGGCACCCGCACACCAGTGAGTGGCTCTTTAATAATGTCGCTCGTTCTCCTCAAATCCCTTTTTTACTTTCACGCACTTCATTCGTAAGAATAGAAAGGATTGTAAACGTCCGCTGGAAAACGGCGATTTTTTGACTAACAATTTCTTATTGCCAGGCCCTGGTAACGAAAACCTAGATGAATCTTGTTCCTATATGTAGTAAATATTCATATCGAATTATCGATGGACGGCAGAACGTCTGCCTGTTCGTTCGCCCGTCTGTCCGTGTGTGGTCAACCCTAGCGCCTAAACCGTTCAGACGATTTTCTCCAAAATTGATATTCCCCGGTCGATTTATCGAACTTGAGACCTTCCTAGTTTGAAACGGATATTTCGTTTTTTGGGGGGGAACTTTATGTAATGCCTCAACATTTTCCAAATATTTAAAAATTGGTTTCAATTTTTTTATTAAACTTTATTCTCGGATAGCAAAAAGCACGCTTGCAAAAAGTGATATACTTGCAAAAAGTGATATACTAATGTTGATGTTAGTTAAAAGGTAAGCGTGGGTTAGTTTCTAACACATAATTTTTTATTACGAAACTGATCGTTGTTAATAATGGACTATGGATTATTGCAACACTTGTATCGTAATAGCTCATTACGACACTCTATTTAGTGTCATAAAATTCGGCTTAAATCTTTTATCAAAGAGAATAACTTTATTTCTTCCTTTTTGCTCTACATATTTCTCTTTTTCTTTTCCATTATTTTCGCTCCGACCGTATTTTCGTCTTTTTCTTATCTTCATTGCCTCTTCTAAATGTCTTATTTGTTTCTTTATATTTTCCCATGTCCTCGTAAGCATTTTCATATTCTAGGAAGTAACTTTCCCTACAACTCTTACGCTCCAAAAATTTATTTCACTTTCATCATTTTCACATTTTTGCTCTTGATTTTTAAGTGATGTAATACAAACGTCTACAGTCCACCTTACGGAGATGTTGCGCTGCTGAAATCTGATATCTTGATTATATCACTAGAGAAAGCAGAATAATATTTAATTCGTGTATATATCTCAACGAAAAGTGTTGAGATGAAAATGGGCTTTTCAATTGCTTTGGCTGATTAAAAGCCATGTCGATTTTTGCTTTGTCCTTTCTACACGCGTTACTACGTGGAATGTATTCTTGGCGCATCAATAAGTTGATGTCCAGATATTATAACAGAAATAGAAGTTTTCGACGTCCCTAATACTCTAAAATATTTGTTTATTAATTCATTATATGATTTTATTGTGTTAATTAAAAAAAATGAGCTTCATTACAGCTTAAATTTATTAGAGAAAATAGCGTACGAGAGGATTTCTTCTAGCCAGATGTTGAAACTGGCACCTAATGTTCACGATGTTCACCTAATGTTCCTAAGGAAACCTAAGGGGCGGTGTAATGGAGTATCAGCTGCCCCCCACCCCCCCACACCGAAGCCAACGATTTGCATTGAAAAATATAGTTTTTACAAATTTTCTGTATTATCGAGAGTCATTCAATATATCAGTTGTTTACGTTGTAAATATTAACTATAAGTCAACAAATAAAAATGCACATTCTGCGTACATGAAACAATCTTTTTAGTAAGGAAAGATCAAGACGGTCGGACTCTATACCTGAACCCCCTTCCTTCCCTGAGAAACATCCTGGGGGCTCCTCTGAATTATAGACATTTGTAAGAGATGAAGATAGGATCCCATCGTTGCGTGAGTTAGTCGTGACAAGACCCACTCCTTCGCTTGAGGAATACGCAACGCGAAGATTTTGATTCCGAGCAACGAGCGCGTGAGTGTGCGAGGAGGACACGAGACAATTGAAGACAGCACCTGAAACTGTGTTCCAGGTCTTTTTCGAATCGTAATTTTCAAAATTTTCTCTTGATATCGCGTTGTGTAACGAGCTAATGCTGAGAAATGATTCGGAGGAGCAGGGGCTGCAGATGATGAAACATGCGGCCCTTTGTAGGGCTCGTGAGGGCGCGTTGGGCTGGGTACCGGGGCGGGTGGGGGGGAAGGGGGGGGAGTCGGCATACGCAGCGCCCCTTCGCGTGCGCAAATGCCGGATGCGACGTCGGTTGCCCCCCTCTCCCCCCCCTCCCCCACTTCCCATCCCTCCGCTTTTTTTCCCCCGCTTTCTCCTTCCGGTGGACGCCCAGACGCATCCGCGACGCGGCGCGGCGGGCAGGTGGCTCAGAAGCAATCGAAGTGGTCCTTCTCTTCTGGCGATCTTCTTCTTCTTCTTCTTCTTCTTCTTCTTCTTCTTCTACTTATTCTTTTATATTTTATATTTTATATTTCCAATTTTTCTTCGACTTTTTCATTTTCTACGTTTTTTCTTCATCTTCTTCTTTTGGCTTATTGGGCACAAATGAAAATTATCGCTTGAACATAAATTAATAATTTATACAAATATTCTAGTTGCCGTATAGACATACGGGATCCACATATGAGGCACTGCCAGCAAAACTATTTTGTTGATTTTATAGTGATTTCAATCAAATCGTTTAAGAATAACTTCATCTGCACACTGGTTAATTACAAATGCTGCACTATTCCAAGACCTCAATATACCAACAGTTCAAGAAAAGATTCAAGATATATGTTCAAAATAACACCATCGTCTGGAAATTCCAATCATCTAACTCTAACCCTACTTGATAATAGTCAAGACATTTTTCGCCTTGTTAGAATTTCCACTCTTCATTTCCCCCTCCGTTTTGACAAATATTTTCTCTTATTTTACTCTGTGTTCATACATTCCTCATAACTGTTAACTGCAACGTAATTATGTTTTAACGATCTTTTTATTATAGATTTGAGAAGGATCCCAAACAAAGTAGCTATGGACGTCTTTCTTAATTTCATTTGATATGATATTGTTAATAACCATTTACATTACTTTCATATTTCACATTTGAAATAGATTGTAAATATTCGTGGAACAAAAATAATCTTCTTTTTCTACTTCTTTATTGTGTCATGTCGGAGCGAGGATTGGCGTCAGCCAATCGAATATTACCAAGTAACATCTGAACTTGATGTAACATTTACAAATATAATGAGAAAGTCTGTGCCATTTTGTAGCGCTACGAGTTCAGATTATCTTTCTTTTGTAGGAGACACAAATCGCTTGGAAAGTGAATCAGTAACCACAGGATATTTCGATAATAGATAAGATGTTTGTATGTTGATTGTGACAGTTGGTATGATTGATGGTCGTGTACAGCTTACTCACTTGCGCGGAGGAAAATTTCCGTGGGAAGAAGCTGGAGTTTCAGGGAGTTAGTTGAACTTTAGAAGGGAAACTGCGGCTGAGAAGTGATGGAAAAGAGTGACAACACGTCAATACATCTGCAGCGGCTCTTACGTAACTACACAGGCATGCACGTTCCATTTAATAATGCGGCTTCATTATTGAGCGGCCACTTTCTCCTTCGGAGGGGCGGCACTGGGGAGAAGGAGGCGGTGAGGGAACTATCTGAAGAAATAGGGTCCCCAAAACAATAAACAGACAAGAGAGGTCTCAGTTTGTAGATTCCGCTCCGAAGAACGAAAAACCTAAGTCATTAGAGGGTCTTGAATATTAGAGCTTGAGCCGAGAGCGCACATGGAGTTTTACCCATTTTATGGGACGAATTTACATGTACGTCCGATTCTAATTCGCTACGCTCAATTGCTGCATGGAAATAACAGGGAACATTTGGCATAGAGTAGCTAATTACAATTGTTTTATTTTATTAATAGAATAAAAATATATAAAACACGTTTTAATTGAAGGATTAAATCTATTAATTTAAATCATAGCCTTCGTATCTCTGCTTGTCGTGTCATGGATAAAAAAAGCATGGGATTTTAAATTTCGAGACCCAATACAGCAGTCTTTGGAGTAAATGAGCACTATTGATACACGCCATTTTTCGTGGCGCATCCATTACCCACAGTGGGTTCGTGTTCGGAAATGACATCTGGGAGGAAACAGCATGGTCGGGCTTTTGCCAAACGTTTGATATAGCTCGGCTTCTTTCAGACAAATCCAGTTACAGGAAAGAACAAAGGGAATGGAAGAATAATGATGACTTCTGTTTGATTATTCAGAATAATTCGATCGGGTCCGGTTCATCTAAGTGTGCGACACACGGTTAAATCCTCTGAAGACTAATATTTATGGGTTACTACATCAGAAATTCACTATATTAGGTAATATCAACAAATAAGTCCCGTAAGTGTGTGCATGTTTTCCTCGTGAGGTGACAGCGATCTTCCCCAGGTGGATAGTGAGATCTGGTTCCGACCCACACGTCGGCAAGCGGGGATTTCCCCGATCAGGTATCTCCCAACAGCGCCCCAGCCGGGTCAAGCCTTAAGCTACCGAACGGTTTTCCGAAATGTATGATGGTGTAGTCCATTAAGTGAGTGTAAGTACGTGGTGAGGATAGGACAAGGAAGAGGAAGGAAAGATCGCGCGTGGCATTTTACGGCCCTAAGATAAAATATTTTTCCCGAAGGTGTACTATTTCTTACGTTCTGTATATCCGATGTGGAGAACACCCGCATCATCTAGTGTTTATTTGTATGGATATGGCCGTAGACTTCGAAATATGAGTAGATACCGATATGTTTATAGGGATGTGGATCCGGACCAGTGACATTAGGAAGCTTTTGCACGGCGGCACGTACAAGCAATCGTCAGCATCATCGCTCTTCTGTGCATGCGCCGGTGCTGAAAAGTGGCGCGGGCTCGAACTGCGCATTCGCAGAAGATTGATAGATGTGACTGTCTATTGCTATAACGCTTCGCGTGCAAAAACTTCTTTCTCAATTGGTTCACTTCGATTTTTCTGTGGTGGCCGACGACACTAGGTCATTGTTACACCTGGAGCCTTGTAAAATGAATCTTTTTAACAGTGGTGAGCATATTTCTGACGTCACGGACCCCGTTGGGAAGGATGTTAGCAAATGAATTAAAAAGATTCATTTTATAGAGCAGGAGGTGTAACAATGATCTAATGTCGTCGGCCACTACAGAGAAATCGACCGTCGTTGAAAAAGCATAGTCCACACCCGAAGGTTCACATCCAGACGCTCGAGTGTCTCTGGAGTTGGGCGGCGGGCGGCGGTCGCGTCACCGACCCGAGGAGCGACGCCTAGGCGGTGCCGGGGGGAGGGGGCGCTCACAGGCGAAGGCCGCGGGCCACTCGGCGCCGTCGCCGGCGCGAAGGTATGCCCCGCCCCCCTCGCCCCCCAGGATGTTTAATTCCGCGTAAGCACAGGCCAGCGCATACGTGCATTCGACTCGGACGCTAAGGTCAAGAGTGTGCTTGCTGATGTCTCAGCGACAAAAAAGAAAACAAGGCATGCGATTATCTCTCCGCTATGGAATTTCGGATAATCAAGCCTTCAGAATAACCGAGGCAGTCACCAGAAAAATAGACAAGTGCAATGAAAATGACTACAGAAATATATATTATACATTTACCGATTCTAGGACGAAACCTCTATTCACTCGTGTTTCGTTTTTCCGCTTGCGTAGACTATTATGGTCATAAGAACCGCGAGTGTAGTGCTTGTTATATCCCGGGAGACAGCGGCTTTTCTGCCACAGTGCAACGCGGGGTGCACCTATCCACACGTCGCTTTGTTGGATTTCCCCATCTAGGTATCCCCAGCCGTCTGGTCTCGCGACATTGCGGTACTGTAATGCGAGGGTACGGGACTTGTGTGGATGAGGGGGAGGGACGAGGAAGAGGAAGGAAGATTGCGCGCACCCCATAACCAGTTTGTTAGAGTACTGCGCCAGCATTCACCTGGTATGACGCGCACGTCATACATTGTATTTTGTCATTGACAATCGGTTTTAGTTGTTTCTTTATGGCTGCGGTAAATGCATTTAAATGTAGTTAATTCATTTAATTGCGTTTTCTTTAATTCGTATTGTTATATTTCATCCTTTCCAAATGAGCTCTGAGATTTTTCGGACCTGAGGAATTGTGGATCCGAATTCCCGCAAGTAGTCCCTATTTTACTATATTGACAGAGATTTTACTATATTGGTCTCCTTGTGAGTGCAGAAGGCGGCGCCCCTCCGACGGTATCTCGCCATTCACATCTCGATGAGCGGTTGAGAATACGTTTCTGCCGTTGTCATCACACTAACAACTTGAGATTACTATGTTGGAGTTCGTGACATTTTGCACCCTTTGCGTATTCCCAGCAAGTGCCTTCATTTAATTTTCGCTTTGTTTGGCCGTTGTGCTACGTTCGTATACCCCCTCCCCCCCTTCCCGTCAAGCGAGTAAACGGAGGCATTGAACTGACAGGCTTTGGACTGACGTCGCAGTAAATCGGTGCACATAAAATACGTGTTTCATTTAAAGTCAACAACAAGTTTAACAAAGGGAGCTTCTCCTTTGCCGTTATGCCTCGTTGGCAACATTGGTTTATACCAATTGACAGGTTATCTGTTAGGAAGTCAGCTGTGCTTTAACTTGTTTTTGGAGTTTATCTCTGTTACGAATCTT
>BOPP01000016.1:10742123-10795448 GCA_017312745.1 Gryllus bimaculatus
CACCCCGACTTTGCCTCGCAATGTACATAATAAGAATAGCTTTATTGTGAATTTCACGTTTCTAGATTTAGTGAATTTGACTCTGAATAAGTATGTCAGTCATCTTAACGCTCGTGTTTGTATACTCAGATTTAAACAGAATATCCCTTCAAGGTTACGAGCTGACAAGAGGGGGAGACACAGCCATCCAATCGCGAGCTTCGTTACAACTGATTTTTTGGTATTGAAGTTCCCGATTGGATGGCAGTGTCCTCCTCTCTCTTCAGATCGTGACATTGAAAGTTGGTTTAATCGACGTATAGAGACGTATTGTTGATCAGCGCTGTTGGTCGGAGGCTGGGAATAGCCGTTTGCATATCGCTGATCTTTCTCTCGCGCCGTCGCCCGCTGTGCCGCTGGCGCCTTTGTGTCCGCAGCTGAGACGCTACGCCGCCGCTGGAGCGATGGAGTCGGGAGGACGGGGGGGGGGGAGCCCCACTGGCCGGCTCACGCAACGATCAGCGTTGGATAACTTCCACGCTGCTCTCTAAAGCGCGGGTCGGCGAGCACTCCTTCAAAAATGGATAGCTACCATAATCTATTGAAGGGAGGTACTAACAAAGGATCAGTTGTTATTTGGCGTACTTCATATGAAACATAACCTTGTTGAAATTCTTAAAAAAATGGTACTTTATTTTTCGGAAGAAAATTTTCATAATAGTGATACATATAGGAGAATCATAATAGGGGTACATCATTAGAGAAGATACTCCTGGAGGAGAATTCTATCGGCCGGCTCCTCCGATCAATAGTTCTGCGTGGTTTCTTTTACCGACGCCAGGCGAATTCCTGAAGAATCCTCTTACAAACGCGATACGGATCGCACGCTATATTTTCTTTCTCTTCACACACACACTTACTTGAACTATACTACCACATGCATCGGGAGACCAGTTAAGAGCTGAGAGCTTGTCCTAGCCGGGACTGTCCCCAGCCAGGAGACAGCTCGGGGAAATACACGTGTATAGCCATCTGGACTGTCGGTTGGCGCCAGATCTCAGCTAGTGAGGGTGGAACCTCCACCTTCCGTAAGAACAGTCATTTCATTGTCGGGACTCGCGTTACACTGTCGGGACTAAAGACATTTGTTGATGCGCCAGAAATCCAAAATAATCAAACGAAATTCCTCCGCGATGTACTTACAAAGGCATGGCGATCGACCGGTCGTTCGCAAACGACGTGACACTGAGGTGTAGTCTACAAAGGATGAAAACACATAAAAATTCTCCTGTAGTTTCTGTGAAAAGTGTTAACTCAATGATATTTGAATGATTTTAACATCTTTAGGGTGATAAACAACAAATACGACTGCTATTTGTGTTGACCGTACGCCGTTCAATACTTTTTGTAATACCATCTTTTTTGGGGGGAAAAGTCATAAGAACATACACCATTTCTTGAAATAAGGGTACTCATCTGCCATATTTAGGCACAACACATTTGTTTCGATTTTAACGGTCTTTGTAGTGTTAAATTAACTTAACGGTCGCCGCCCGGTACGAGATTTTTCGTCCCTCTGGTTGAGTTAAGACGACATAAGAGATCTGCTTTACGAAAAATTTACACGCAGTGAATGTTGGTTAAGTTAACGAACGATCCAAGGAAGCAGTAGCGCGAGTAGAAGTTGAGTGGAGCTGGAACGAAATGGACGCGGGCCGCGAGCGCCGAGAGGCAGGGAGCGGCGCGGAGGTTGGAGACTTCAACGGTGGAGCGAGCGAGGATCGCGGCTGCGGCGGGGGGAAAGAGGGGGGGCGCTGTGCTGGCAGCCGTACCCGTTCGGCGGCGCGGTGCCGGGGCCGCGGCCGGACCGGGTTCGTTGCCCCCGCTGACCCCAGCCCCTGCCGCCAACCTCCTACGCCTTCGTCAACACGGCTTTAGTGACTGATGCGAAGCTAAACATCGGATATCCTCTTAGAACATTTCCAGTCTTTTCGTTCAGCACTTACAGTTATAATAATATAATCTGTTACACATGTTATATTTTATTTAGCGATATTGCTTCTTCGCTATTATAAATTGCGAGTTCTTTTACGAACGTACCAATCGCATCAGCAACAATATTAGTCTTCCACACTATGCAACCATGAGGAACACGGTCATGTAATGAACACAGTGGTTTCGTTTTCGAAATCTTTCAGTTGGATGATTATTCTACTAGGTAGAATTTGCCTTCGTTGGTGCAGACTCGCTGGTGTAGGTACATGAAAACCAATTGACCGCTACAATTTGCCACTTTTGTAGTATATTCGTCCCTGAGATGACGAGATTCATTATCAATGAACGTAATGCCCTCTCCTTGATTCCTCAAGTCCTGCACCTTGGAAGGAGAAGCGTAAGCGCTACAGCAGACAAACGAAATCGAGGAGCAAGTAATTCATCAAATGCAATGGTGCAATTAGAGATTATGGATAAATAAAAAGGCGGGCATGCACGAGCGAGCGCGGATTATTCTGCCAGCGCAGGAGGTTGTGAGATCGCGACGGCGATTGCAACGGGTGCAAGGCAGCCTCAAGCGCCTCCTGACAATGTATGGACGGAACGACGCGAGAGCGCAACTGCGAGTGCCTGGCGTACTATTTGATTTGAGTTTAGGTCCTTCTGAAATTATATTTTTGATTTGGTGATAGTATGTTTATGATCCGAGATTGGCATACGATATATTTGTTTAACATACAAATATGAATTGTACGGGCGAGATGCCAACGTTCAATAGGAGAATAGTGTCTCGAGATCTCGGAAGCGACGTCTGCGGACGTTTACCCGTCTTCGTCAAATGCGTTGACTGATTAAGAATTTTGTGTTTCCGCCGCGTCATCTAATATGGACATTAGTCCGCTTTGTATAACGCGTATTAATACCCGGGAGTTAGCGGTCTTCCTTTCCCGCTAGAACTTGGTATCCGCTGTCAGCTTGCGGGGTGGTCCCTCTCCAGGTATCTCTCCCCAGCGGGTCACAGCCCAGCCTGGTCAGGCTCTAATATCCCGACATGTGTAGTAGTGAAATAATACATGCACGTGCAAGGGGGAGTGCGAGGAGAGAACAAGGATGAAGAAGCAAAGATCGCTCACTTTTCGTTGTCCGTGGTCCAGCTGGCGGCAGCTAGAATTCTCCAGACAGCGTCTGCATTCAACACGCTCTTATCCGATTAAAAGTACTTGGCACTAGACATTTCGTGAGTTAGAAGGAAGGGACGCACCGTTACCATTCAGGAGATTCATTTTTTATACCACTTCAGCGTTCAACTATTGAAGCTCCCTATTGGATAATAGTGCCCCCTCTCCTTCTAACTCCGTAAGTGTCAAGTGTCAAGTACTTTTAATCGGACAATATGTTGCTGGTGTCGAAAGTGAGTTGAGTTGCGCAGTCCTCCGCTGAGGGCGTCACGGAAGCCGAACGGCTGAGAGAACGCAGGCACATCCATCTCATTGCACTGTGAAGACTAGTATATAACGCAAAGAATAAACGAAAGTCTCAAAATCCAAGTAGCCACACTGCATTTTGGATTAAAATGTCGAAAACTGATATTATGCAGGAACATTCTGGATTTGATGTGAGAATAGAAGCCCCTATTTACACGCTTCCTTTTGAGCAACAATTCCGGGATTTTAGCGAACGCGCGGAAAAGCACAGTGACTTGTTTTGGAGATCGAGAATCAGAAAAAACACTGCTTATGCTTACGTTTGCTAAAATACCGGAATTGTTCCTCAAAAGAATGAGTATGTATCGGATCTTAGGGGAAGTAGCCTTGATTCAGAGCCCGTTTTTACTGGAACGAGTTCATGTTGTGTCCTGTATTACTTTTCTCGTGCATTTTATGCCCCCTCGCAGATATTTAATGACCGTGTTATGTTTCCTCGTAAGATCCTCCCCTAACGTTTCAAAATGGCGGGCATTCGGTACTGCCAACCCCATCGAAATAAAATTGGGTAGCGGTGACCCTCCTCTTATTTAAACGTATATAGTAGGGACTGCAGTGGTACGAGACCTCAAATAGGCCTAAAAAAATTAAAGTATTAATTTTAATAAGCAGTATAAAGCACAGACTTCCAATATACTGTATTCTAAAATAAAGATGTTTTTAAAAAGTAATTTTAAATTTAAATAACAATATATTTTGCAATAAAACAATTTTGGATTGAGAGGATATGAGAGAGGTAATAAAGAGAGAAGAATGATTGCGAATGAAATTGAAATGTATAGGGTAGAATAATTTTCATTTCCAAAGTAGAGAAAATGTAGTGAAAAACTTCTTTATTGGATCTGAGTTGTCTACATTATTCTTTTTGATAGCGCATAATGATGTCAACAGAATTCATCCCCGGTGCCCTTACAACTTATACAAATGTATATTTTGAAGTACAATCAGTTTGAACAATAATTCCTTTCAGCACTTTTCGTTAGTCACGCAATGTTTACCCTTTTATCGCTTCATTGTTAATGGATACCACATTATCCATCAAATTTGGTCTGTATCCTACTCTTGCAGTAAGATTCACATAGGTCTATATTACAATTTTGTTGATCACACCCAACCAAATTGGATATTTATTTGTTTTTTCACATAAGTTTTGTGTTTTGTGTGAAAGTTTCATAATCTTGCTTCACACACTACAGAATTTCTGTCCTCAAGAAGCTTCTCGTAAAATACATGATCATTGCAAGTCTTTCAAGTTTCATGTAATAATCAACTGAGAGTTCGCTCGCTGGCTCCCGCCTACACACCTTACTGGTGCGTTTTGCAACCAGTGCATTTTCCTCCCTTAACAAGCATGACAATAACGCGAAGGAAAAGCTATAAGGTTTAATACTTGCAATGCATGGGGGTTATAAGTGGGGATTGATTTCAACTTAAATCGCAATAAAATGACTCAAGCCGATGATTCAGTGTGATTTACAGGAGGTTGGTATGGCTGGGAGGATGTTCCGTGTGGTTGGAGGCGCATTCCTCGTGCGTGGCGTCGGTGGGAGCGGACGCCCTGGCGCTCGTGCCTTGGGGCCTTGCTCCCCCACCCCCGCCCCCCGCGGGCGGCCAGTCAAGGACGCGCCCGCCGAGGGAACGACCTTGCGCCCCCCCCACTCCAGTATACGGACACCAATTTCGCCCTCGCGCCCACCGACGCCGCGCCATCTCGGACTTCTTTTCTCTGCTTGCTCTTTGTCTTCCTCATTCGTCTCACTGGTATTATTGTCTTGCTTTTTTGCAGTTGTTTATCCTTCTTTTCAACTGTCCTTTGTCTTCGTAACAACTACCCTTTTGTTACATCTTTTCCTCGTATTTCTCTTTCTCATCTTCCAGCGCCACCTCAAGTCCCGAGATAAAGACCGATGCGACGATCAACCAATGGGAACACCTCAGGAGGGCCATGGCGGAGCGCTCCAATTAATGCGTGTTACGTGTTACTGTGTTACAAATAAAATTATGTATATGTGCAGATTTCTAAGGTTCGTCTTGCGATTCTATAACATCACGTTCTTTCTCGCATTATTTCTAACTGGTGCACAATTGTATACTCCTACAACGACATGCAAAAGCGTTTTCAGGTTGAGGTTTGGAGCAATTGAATATAAAAATGGTCATTTTAGAGTTTGCTTTAACTTCAACAGGAAATTTCGTTACGAGAAATTCTCGTTTTTTAAAAAACATATGAATTACCTTTTTTTTAAAGAGTGGCTTTTTTAAACAGATTTTGTTTTAAGGGAAAAAATCTCTTAGTTTCAATTCTAGAAAATTTAAATGTGTCAAAGCCGTTTTTGACAGAAACGGGAAGTAATTCGGATGCCAAGATATGTTCATGGACCTAGATTCTATGGTCGCATACTTAATATTTTAAAATTTAAAGTTTTCACCCAAAGATTTTTAACTTTCTAGAAATGCTTAATTATAGGAAGGAACTGCAAGAGCGCGCAGGGGCGTACTGTATTCTGGCGGCCCTCACAGAGAGAAGCGCATTACCTCTCGCCGCCGATTCCGCCATTTTAAAACCGGTCGTCAGGAGAGTTCGAACTGTGCGCTTTCGTTTGGGTTCAGAACCACTATCCAAATCTGTATTAATACTCCTGAAAATAAGCATAATGCCTTCAATTGTTATAAATACTCTTCCAGCCCTAGGTGCTGTCTGTGGGGGGCTATCGGCTGAGAGGATATTAACAGGAGGCGATTGCGCTACTTTGTGTGCGTTGGGGCTCTGTGGTAAGCACATTTATACGTGCCTTCCCCTCTGCAATAGGACTCTTTTGCAGGGATTTTCGTGATAGGGATTTTCGTGAACGGAAATGTGGCAGCGCTGCTCGTCTGCAGAGCGGTGGCTCTCGCCAGGTGGCGCAATGCGCTCTTCCGAGCGGAGCAGCGCCGGGGGAGGGGCAGAAGGGGGAGGCGGCTGCGCGCTCTGGCATAACGCGTCTTGGTCCGTCTCTGTCCGCGCGTTCTACTGCTAAATGAAGTTTCTTCTCTGCAGGCTATAATGGTTGTGTGGGTACGGCACCATCGGTGCAGTGATGACCCACTATAATAGTATACGAAATGAACGTCGTAAGACATCTTATTACAACACAGATTGGTGACTTATCAAACGAGGCGTAAAGTTTGACTTCGCACAATCAAGGTGCATAAAATAATTCATCAAGTCTTGCCATCAGTTGAGAAACATGGTCAGTGATTTTCCTTTCCGTTCTTCGTATTGTGATGATTGTACTATCATTAACCTGTGGTTTCAACTGCAATCTTCCATGTGAGGATGGCCGTAGACCGCGCCCTATCGTCCCTGGCAGTGCCCGCGCCAGGCATGGGCAAACCAGGCAGTCATCCTGGGCCCCGCAAGTCAAGAGGCCCGATGTTGGGACTGATGGGGAAAACAATAAAAAAATGGAAAAAGATATTAAACCTCGAGAAAATAGTTATTATTATTTTATAAGTCATGTTACAGTCTGATATTGCATACAATTTTCAATTAATTTTTATCTTAAGTAGTTTAATAGTCATTTCTTATAAGTTAGGTCTCTTCGAAATGAATCCCATGACCCAAAAATTAAAATATATTCTTCAGAAATTCATAATTATTATTTCGTGTATTTAACAAGTGATTTGATTAAACACTAACTAAACATTTTTTTAGTGTTTTGAGCTCATTGTGGAAATTGTATTATTATTTGATCACTAAGAACTTTTACTTAAAACTATTCTTTAAAATATATATCGCAAACCTTTTTCTACGTTGTATTTTTGTTATTTGTTGAGATAAAGGAATTCTGAGTTTCTTCATACAACTTTCACATCTTAAATTTTTAGGAGTGGGGGCTACGTTTCTGCATTGTCTCGGGCCCAAAATTGTATAGCTCCGGCACTGGTCGCTGGTGACTCGCTCAAAACAACTTGCCTCCTTTTCGCTCACCCGCCAGCCCGGTATCCTCTGCCATCGCTTACCTCACCGCTCACCCGTCCTCACAAAAGAGTGTCTGCCGAGTCGAAAGCTGAGGAAGTTTTGACGTGAAAACATCATTAAGAAGGCCATTATAGCCGTGGGGTTCCGCCAGAGATGGCGATTCAACGCGTTTGCTCTCCGCAAATATTTCATTTTATCTCATGGATCGAGGGTTGTGTGCCGAGAAATGTTTGCATTCCGAAAATAGACCGTCTTCGCCTGCTAATTGTTTGGAAGTTGCAGCTCCTGCGCTTACGTCATCGGCCAGGGGTCGAATAGGGATTTTGAAATTCACAACTCGCGATTCTTAAATAGGGAGTTTGTGCACGCCATTGCGGCAGCACTATCAATCTTCTGCGCATGCGCAGAAGCTCTAAAGTGATACGAAACTTGAAGTGCGCATGCGCAGATGATCGATAGTGCTTTAATGTTCGAGAGTGCACAAACTCCCTAATCATTCACTAGTCCGCAATGGAATTGGATCGATATGTTATTTGGTGCATCGTACGAAACACCTTGAAGTAATTTATAATTTTAGAAATGATCTAGCATTTTAAGTTAGAAAACGGAAAAGTCATGGTGAGTAAACATTTCAAAAACATTAAATTGCTTTTCTCAAATAATTTCGCCTAGAGTTTAAAAGCAAAAACCAATAGGAGAGGCCGGCATATGCGTGATCTCTCGCAACAACTTACCGAATCGAACAAGTCCAAGAAATCTTCAACAGAATTTGTGAAAATGAACAGAAAAAGGTGGGGGAAGAAAAAATAGCCTTTGACTTCCAGTTAGCTCAATTATGTGTTCACTGTATTCACTTACCGAAGCTTGTATCTGAACATTATCATTTCTCACTTGTGAAGCTCCTGTTCAGCGGGGCTACGACAGCTACGAAGTTTTTAACTTCTCTTCAGAAATTGACGCTGTTCTGTTATTTGGGAAGGGTTGTATACATTTGAAGAAATGTAGTAAAGTTCGAAGGCAGATTCACATTAGGGACCAATGTTGAAGCAACGGTTGCCGTTGAAAGGGAGCCATTTGTGCTCGCGGAAATCGGCTAAAGGCTTCCGGCAGAGGGCTTTTAATTGCGAGACTTTTAAGGCACCGAAGACCTTGCATAACGGCTCCCCTTCCGACCGCCCACGCCCATAAGGGTCCCGCCCACGCAGCGCAAAGGGTGCCGGTGCCTTCCTCGAACACTTTTCGCCAATCGAGGGAGTGTTTTATAGCCACGAAATGGAGGGAACCCTCATCAACCCAAAGAAGCGTATTGCGGTTCCGTGTCGATCTAATGGGGCAACGGCCGTTTGGCCGCGCGCTGGCGCTCCATCGGCCGCTCCCTCCTCCGCCTGACGGTTCTTCAAGGGGATCGGCGGCTTCGCCTTCAAGCGCGGTACCGAAAATACAGAAATACAACAGTGTTTTAGAGGGCAGGGAGGGGTTTGAAATACGGAGATTCGGAAATTTGATTTGCGATTTATCCTGTTTGGAACAAAACAATGCATTTTGCACGCGGCCACGCGCCATCTGACCGGCGTGAAATTCATTTCAGCCATAAGAATTTCACTTGAAGCAATTAAGTCATACGTATCCTGTCGTAAGTAATTTAATGTTAGATATTCCACCTTAAATAATTCAATCATAAGTATTCTCCCTTATGTACTTCATTGACAGGTATTTTTACATTAAGTGAAGGTGAGAATCGAATATGAAGCAGTCGCCACCATTGCTGCTTGGGCCCGAGGTGTGTTGACGCTAGGGGAGAGGGGAACCGAGAATCAACGAACACTCGCGGTTACTTCTTGGCAATGAACCTCGCGACAGAGATCTTACATTCAGTTTCGTTGTAGTCGTAAAGTTACGTGTGTGAGAGAAGCACGTTATTACAAATTACGAAGCTTCAAAAAGACCCGATAAAATGTTTATTTCGTAATTAAAAATCTGTATTGAGAAAAGATATTTACGAAATAAGTATCGTAATATGTTACGATAAATGTAGATGGTACAATAATCGTACAATATTTTATTCACTTAGTTAAATTTCCATTATTAATTAAGGATTAAATTTGGAATTTTATGACTTTATAATTGAGACTGAACTGATACAACGAAGTCCAAATAAATAATACACAAACACACAACACACACACACACACACACACACACACACACACATATATAATATATATATATATATATATATATATATATATATATATAATATATAATGATGTTTGATACTTGGAAGATCTGTTTGTTGAATACCATTCAGACGAATCTTGATTATACAATTTTTGTTGGTTTTTATTATTTATTTCGTTTTATCAGTTCAGTCTCAATTATAAAGTTATAAAATTCCAAATTTAATCCCCCCTCCTGCCCAAACATTGTTAAAATTCACGAAACAAAAATCAAAAAATCATCCTTTCTTCCTTTCAAAAAATTGATGTTTTAAAACACTGATATTTGTTGGTATTGCTAGTCCTAGCTTCCGAATCCTCCGAATTCCATTGAGCGAAATTGGCGTTCAGTGATTGAACGAAGACTGTTATGTTCCCGGGCGCGTCATTAGTAAGTGTAGACCATGTTAGGTGGTGGTTGTGCCTTCACCCCTGAACTGAGAGATACTGCGCCGACCTCCACGAAGGCTTGCGGAATGTTTCCCCCTCCAGGTACCACAATCGGAACCGTCTCTATCTACCAATGTGTGTTGTTGTGTAGAGCATGTAAGTGTGTACGTGTAAGGGGAGAGGAGGAGAAAAGAATGAGGGAAGAAAGATTCTGCGCGGCCCGTGGTTCGTTTGTTCAGGCACTGTTCCGTCATTCGCCTGTTATAGATCGCAGAATCAACGGAAAACCACCGATCAGAGCAGCCGGCTGTTAGACAGTGGCCGAATTAGACCAGCTCTGTAGCTGGTGTCGACAACGCGCCACTGTTGGGATGCGTGCCCGAGGACGTCCGCACATTCGCTCTAGAGACCAAAACTGCCAGAAATCAGCAGTCTTCGCGCGCAGGCGCTGCCATCCGCGCCTTTGATGCTAAGATCCTCTCAGTCACGAGGGCATTTCAGTCGGCCGTATTGAGTCCATCCGCATGCCGAATGACTACAAACTTCCGCGTTCATTATGTGCCGAAGTGAGGTGAGATATTCCCAAAGGAGTTTTTCGAAACGCTGAATGGCGCGGGCGTTTCTTAACATGTAACGGATATTTTCGTTTATGCGCGCATGAAAGGAGCGATGACGGTATCTTGTGATACACAAAGGAGGGAAGAAGAACCGGAGGAATTGACGAGGTGGGGAAGGTGGGAGTGGTGGAAGGGCGATTGTGGGCGTTCGGTCGGCGGAGCGGCGCCTTGTGGACGATAGACTCCTTAGGCATCTTCTTTTCATGCAAGTAGTGTTTTTTTCTGAGGTTCTTAAACAGTTGCGCATCCCCGAAGACTGCAGCATTCTGCGAATTGAAGTCTTGTGCCTGATATATGGGCCACACTGCGGGCTGTTAATGCCTCGTAGTTGAGTTCGGTGCGTGTTCTTGGCGGTTCGGGATAGGTTTCACGAATGCTTTACATTGTTTCAATACCATAACTAAAAATAACATTTCAAATATTGAACAAACGATCATAGAATTAGAATATGCAATATTTTAGTTTTCACGTTTCAACCCCTATCATAGTTTGCAATGTTTATTGATGTTACTTTTTGATAATTTACTGCAAAACATATTGTGCTAAATTTCAAAAAGGTAATTGTGTTATTGTGTAAGTGTATATAATGTGTTAAAAAGTAGTTTACCAATACGTGTGCGTGACTTTTTTTACGATTTTAATTTTTAGAACAGATTTTGTCTGAGGCAAAAATCTCGGCTTAGTCCAGGGGTTACCAATCGGTATCGACCTCCTCAAGGTGGATGAAACCTTCAAGGGGTCAATGACGGCCAAGAGGTCGATTGGGGGTCTATACCCAAAAATGGGCCAGCGATTGATAGGTATAATGAAGGTCCCATTGATTACAAAATATTAAATGAATTTGTTAATATTTTTTTAGATATAAAGCAATAAAACAAAGTAATATATTACAAAATCCCCCTCTTCCCGACGTATCTGTCGTTCACCATTGGGATCAGGGTAGCTAGTGGGCTGGTGCACCCGTCGCACCGCGATGCTCCCCGAAAGTAATAGGCTCGCGGACGGATATCGGCAAAGGATAAAACAATTAGTGGGCGAGTGTAGCGCATGTTATATTTACTAGGAGGTGGCGGTGTCAATTCCGCCCCTAAACCCCGGGATTGGACGGAATACTTCCGATCAGAGCAGCTGTCCGCTAGAATTCTCCTGCAGGCAGCGGCTGAAGTCGACCTACTAGTTGTGTTCGGTGCGTGTAGGTGGCGGTTAGGGATAGGTTTCACAAACTCAGCCACTCCCCTGACTCGAACCCTAGGATGTCCCTGCCCGCGCCCCGCCCGTGGCGCTGCCAGCCGGTGCTTCGCAAGTGGACTTCCCAGTGCGCTTGGCGGAGGTGGCTGCCGGTGTGCGCCTGTCGCGTTTGCGTTGTTCGCAACGCCGCAACCTCTAACGGTCTGGCGTTTGTCCGCTGCTCACCGCTAGGCCATTGACCAAGCCCTGCAACTGCTTGCACGCCGCACGAATTCACAGTAATGTCGGGAGATTTATAATAAATCTTCTGGTGATAACTCAAAGATTTAGAGTCCTGTTACTAGGGAATTCCAAATTAAAATCCTGTCAAAAAACAATGACAATGTAGCGTTTAGACTTATTGTTTGCCGATTCAGACATAAATGTATTACAAACCGTGTACTGTATTATTATATGTAATTATTTTTCAAATTTCATATAAATTGCAAAACTGAAGAAAAACCTTAACTGTTATAATTTCTTTCGGAATTTTTGTAACGAATTTTCTTTTCAATCAACATTTGTTCGTAATTCTTTGTATCATTGTTTCATTATTCATTGTATGAGCATTTTCTTTACTATTGAATTGCGTAGGATTCTTCAGGACGGTTTTTATTTCGTGTACGTGTGTAATTCGTGTATTTTTCTAGTGGTCTGTAGGTTACTTTGAGCTTCCGTTCATATGTTCTACCGCGACAATGTCAACAGATTTCTAACACCAAGAAACGCGTCGAGACGTGCTGAGACATGTCTGAGCGTAAAGGAATCCAGGGAAGGAGGACTTGCGGGGGGGGGGGAGGCTCTGGGCTCCGAACCGCCCGTTCCCTTCACCGCTTCGTCTCTTTCGCCCTCTTCTCCATTGCCTCGCACTAATGTTGAGGGGTGTGGCACAAATCGGCAGCTGCGACGCATTGGCAATCAACGCTAGCATGGCTCCCAAGCCCCGCTTGACGGTCTATGGACCGCTTTAAAAATCATCCGTGTCAAATCTCTTTCATTTATTAAAACCGTTGCTTTTCTGGACGTATTGACATCCATGACGTACAACTGAGTCACTGTCTCTTTCTTAAAGCAAGCCGATGATTATATAGTTACTGTAGTAAGAAAGGACCACTATGATAAGTCGGGAAACAAATTAACGTCATGCAGGGCGATAACATTTCAAGAGATAGCGATGAAGCCATTTAAAAATGATCTAACTGTAAACGCACGACAAAATGAGTGCGTGGCCGACACTTGCAGTTATATTGCAGTTAACTTGCAGTTAGCAGTGGCCAAGCAGTAGCTGTCAAAGCGGCCCCTTCTTAGAGTAACTCGTGAACGTGTGCATGCTTGATGCCAATTCCGAAAATATAAGATCGTTTACAATAGCACATTTAAGTATATGTGAAATAGCACGTCAATGATGTTGTGAATTACAGATTTCAATTGAGTAGGCCTACTAATGAGGCAACTCACTTTACTTTTGACGCTTTACAGTTAGGGATGCGACATCGCCAACAAAAACACCGATGTTTCCACACATCGAAATTAATATATTGGCACAAAACCATGCATGTTTTTATATCCGTTTTACTCCCACGCGGGGTGGGTAATTTGACGGTGATCGTATTTACTTGTTTATAATTGAGATTTAATTGATACAGCAAAGCCAAAAAACTAGCACCACTTTTACTATCTGATTGGACGTATAAAAATGATAGGCGCATTTACCGACGAAAAGTTGACTAGCTTATTTTTCACCCTTGGTGACTTTGGTCTGAAAAATATTCAATTCATGGCTGTTTTTTTTATTTTTATTTTTTATTTTTTAAATAGCGATGTTTGAAAAAAATCCTTTTTGATGTCGCCTCCGTAAGAAGCTAAAACGATCTGCTGTGAATATGAGGCTTCGCCTGTAGTTTCTTCCTTGGCGGGCTACAATCTCGAGTGTGCGTCGTCCGAGTAGGGGTGGAGAGGGCGGCACCGGAGGCACGGCGTTTGGCCGCCGGAAGCGCCTCTGAGGACGCGATATGTGTGTGTGTGTGTGTGTGTGTGTGTGTGTGTGTGTGTGTGTGTGTGTGTGTGTGTGTGCTTGCGCGGGGCGCGCCGCTGAGTCAGGCTGACGTCAGCTGCCACCTGCCGTTGCCGTTGCCGCGCCGCGCATGTTGATGCACATGACTCACAGGCGCGCCTCCCCCGGGCACGTCCCTCCCAAACACAGGCCGCCGCCCCCGCGCCCGTCAGCCCTGCCGTGGCCCAAGGCTACACAATGTGGATATAACGAAGACCGAGGCTACCGGCGGCCGAGATGGCTCAGGACAACTGATGCCTCTCACCCGGAGGTCCTTGGGTTGGGGAGCCGGACGGGGCGAATTTTCGACACCAGCTGCGTTGCTGGGTGGTGTTCAGTCACTCCGAAGGATAATTCTAGCGACCGGCCACTCTGCAGCTGGATTTACTGATAAATACCAGGAGAATGCTTAAGAAGTACCACTACACATGAGCTATAGGTCCGCGCGCTTCCTTGTCCTTGCTTATCCTTGTCCGCTCTTCAGCCTCTCTCACACTGCATATGCCGGGAGTAGTTGGGAGCATAGACATTGCCCCGTTAGGGAAGATACGTGAAGGGGGAACCCAGCTGCTGGTGGTTAGCTAGCTGTATCCTTAATGTTGAAATTACAGTCGCAATAAATGGCTATTACAAAGAATTCATCGGCATGACGCCAACGGACTCGGAATACTTCATGAATCTCATTGGACCTACAATCCATTACCGTTCTTTTTCAACGCAGTGACAAATTCTTTCCGCACGCAGTGCTTCAAATGCTTGTCCTCTTCTCTGAATTCCATAGTATCGTTTAATTTGTGTAACGTTCAATTAGCTCCAAATCCATTGTATAAATGATTAAGTAAAGTACTAAACATAATAAAATATAAAGTATTTCTGGTTTGGCTCCTAGTAGTTCGCTGGCAACATATTCATGAACAGGCACGAATATGCCTGTGACATAAGTAACTGCGGACTCCTTTGTGTGCCTATGGCTGAGGTTCGTGAGCTCGGTTGGAAGGCCTATTTAGGGTGCGATTAAAAGAAGTTGCTGGCTGACACTTGTGTGTGACGTAGGGACATCTGGCCTTTCCACGGAAGCTGCCAATCAGATCGTGCAAACGTATTCTTGAGGCTGAGTTGTCGATGGCCAAGAGCACATTATTGTGCCCCTTTCGTGCCCGTTCTGCTTTGTGTTGAGACAAGTTGTGTCGTATTTTAAAGCCTGAATATCGATTTTTCATGTTCCAAATGACGATTGTCCTTGGTTACTTAATTTATTTTATTTAGTGCTTACATTCTTTCATTAATTGTTTTATGTTTTTGAATTTATAATATTTCTATCGATTGAGAATGTAGATGCATGTCGAGGACAAAGAGGCCGATAACGCCCTGAAGAGAGTGAAAATCGGAAGGAATGGATTCAGTTATTTTTTTTTTACAGGAAACCCGTTAAAATTGTGAAAGTGTTGGCGATTATTTGAGAGAACATCAAAAGCAAAGTTACAGCGACAGAGTGACCACATATCGTTGAGCACCCCAGCAATTAAAAGCGGATGTTGGGTAGAAAGAAATCGCCTTGGAAAAGGCCATTCTTACAGTATGGAACTGTCTGTGGCTCTTTATATCATCTTACTTCCCCATATGACAATCCTTGTTTTATATTGGTGACATTGCTGCAAAAAAAGTTAAATATTTAGAATTATTGTAAGCGGTCAATTTGTACCGTAGAGTACTAAGAACTCACTACGACGTATTTTTGTGCGTGAGAAACATTACATGTTGCCATTGATTAGCTATAGTTATTAAGAGGTATGTGTCATTGTATTTGTATTGCTTCAAGTGACGATATTAACCTTTGAAGAACAATATACAACAAATTAGGGACATGATTAATGTTTGTAAACAGAGGCTATCGCATCAGTGTATAACCAGCCAAGACCGTTATTATTGATATTGTGCAATACAAGTCAATATACAATATACAATGACGTTCAATACTTCATAATACCACCGTACACCACAGCCATTGCCATCAAGCGGTTGCTCTCTCAAGAAAACCTCAGCTATCACTTACATATGCCTAAACCGAACATTAAATTGAAGAACCAAGTGTATATTTTTGGAAGGCTTAGTATTGCTAACTTCAATGAAAAAAATTGTTGCATTGCATCGAGTAATACTAATAAATTGTATTACTGAGTATATTTACTTGTAGAAGTGAAGTATTATTATAATTTACATTCTTACTGATTAAGTATCCATTTTTTTCAATTATCTTCAAAGTAATTTGCAAAATGCTATAAATGAAAAAAAATAAAAATACATGTTGCATTTATAGACGCCTTACAGTTTGCGGAAATACGTATTAGATGAGTTGGTCGGTCGGTATTTGTGGAACGTCAGAACTGGTCATCCAGTCATGGCCGTCCCGGTCATCGGAGAATTCCTACAGTCCTTAGAGCCTTCGAAAATGGAAGTGCAATGGACTTTTCTTCATAGCAGGTAGTCCAACTATATGCCTTGTTCTTTCGTCACTTTCTTCTTTGGAGATTGGCGAATAGTTCGTAAAAATTGATTATACATTTCAAATGCAAAATGTAAACACAAAGTTTGTTGTTTAAGTTCTTAATATGTATGTAGTTTATTTTAATTATTAATGATAATATTGGAATACGAAATATGGTAAATATCGGATTTTCTGCATACTGCATTCAGAATGCGAGAGCCCAGATTATAAAATTCAGGATACGCCGCTGGTCAAATTATAGAACAAATGAATGGCACGGCTTGAAAATCGCAGATAATGAGCTGAGCGTTCTTACAAGTGTCGAGAGTGAGGTTAATTGTGATAAACTGCATTGCGTGTGCGGGAATTGTGAGTAGCATGTGATGTGAGTTTCTTTGTCAATGTTGCTATTGCGTCGTGGTGGCTGTATCACAAGCGATAGAGCGCGGCGTCATACGCGGCAACGCTGCCCCACTCCACACCCAACTCTCAACCACATTCTTACTTCATTCGGATCTACGCAGAGGCCCGCAACGTGGCAAAAGCGCTTCCCTCCACTCACAATTGCTATTCGCCAACTTCTGTTAAACGAACTGCAGATTAATTCCCGAGTCTGTCAATCGGATCTCGACGCAGGAACCAGGATGTGCATGCCACCGCACGCAGTGGGCTCGCGCCGTTCATTGTTCCTTTCATAGGAAGGAATCTCCTTTGAAGAGAACTCTTCGAGGTATCGGCGTATACGACAAACTGTGAATGACGATTTTCCACGTTCCTTATTACGCAGAGGTAGCATACGCACGAGGTGCGGTGAGGCACGTGGTGACGTAAGTGTGAGACCAGACGCCGAGGGAGAGTAGATCACCAGCGGGTTCTCACGCTTTCGCGCGCACGGACTTTATCTTCGTTGAAAAAAGGACAAGGATTGATGAGTTGTTAGCAACTATTGCATCTAATGCAACAGAGTAATATTTCTCAGGAAATTTCTTTCCAGCCATAGAAAATAGTATTTTAGATATTTACTGGTGAAATCTAAAATTTGGGGTTGAGAACAATATGGTACCGCCAGGAAACGTAATTCTCAGACTTGATGCGGAACATTATGCTTATAAATGAACATGCAAAAGTGTTTTCAAATAGCAATTTTTTTCCTCGCCAACCCTCGAACTCAGGTTCACGGAGTTAACTAGCCGTGCGTCTTACCACTACACCAAGCAGCCTATCTGGTATGCCAGTTTGGGTCGACGCATGAAAATATAATTGCCTCAACCCAATATTTCCAATTCGCAATTTTCGTAAATTCAGTGAGAAAGTGAAAATAAGACCGGCTTCATTCTTTTAAGCCTCCCTCGTATTATCGTTGGAAAAAAATAAAGGAAAAAATGAAGCGGTTTTTAAGAAAACGTACTTTTTATAATTTGCATTTTAAAACAGATTTTGTAGAAGGCCAAACTCTCAAAAAATAGGACCACATTTTTAACCATTCTTTGATGCACACGAGTAGAAAATTTAAAGAACAAGTAGGAGCAGTTTTTTGAGTAAAAATGTTATTTTTTTTAATGGGGTATATTTCAGACACGGACAGAAAGATGTCTTGCTGTCAATCAATTTTTCAGTATCAAGGACCCACAAAACCTGGCACACAAATTATTCATAGGAATATTATATACAGGAACAATATTTATACACTTTTCGTTACCAGGGCACGGAATAAGAGAAAATCTCCGAAAATCTCCCTCTTCCGAAAATGTGTCGTTTTTCGACTTAATCACAATACTTTCTCCCCTTACAAAGTAAGGGCGAGAAAGTAAAAAATCGAGAGCGCGTATGAACTGACGGTGGGGTTCTCTTCAGTGGGAATGAGGAGCGAGTGTATGGAAACATTTGCAAACGCTGAGGTGGCGCGCAGCGGGGACGCACAGGTCACGGTTCCGTGCACTTGAGGCTGCCGGCTGCACCCCTGCCCCGCTCGGCTTATCTCCCGGCGGCATTGGCTGCGATAGGCCCTGCGGAAAAGAGCGTGCGAGATAGAGATTGGGAAACGCGGAGGCTGACTCAGGAACAAGGCCCAGCCTTCGCCAAGAGCCAGGTGCAGAATCATTTTCCCCAAATGTGACTCGGCTATCGGACGCGGACTTGACAGCAGTATCCGGGTGGCTTTAATGTTTCGGTAATATCGTGAATTCTTAAACAGTGTTCAGAAACGTTTCAATGCAGTGCTGAAATTGTAAAATGCCTATGCAACGGAGCAAGGATTGCCCTCCTCGATGTCTCAGATGTCTATTAAATAATAACGAAAACAGAAAGAAAGAGTTCTATAGACTTGTCATTTGTCGATTTATCGATGATCTTCACTATTTCGCAGCCTAGGCCACTGGTGAAGATGTGAAAATATAGTGTACTGAAAGTAATACATAAGGCAAATGCAAAAAGGCATTCATTCGTAATACAAAAAAATGTGGGTCAATGAAGCTGAGTGGTTTATTCCTGGGAACGTCTTTCTACAGGCCGATGATGGTCGAGACTCACGTTGCAACATCTATTCGGCGCAAGGGGAGATGCATACTGATGCTAAGGACCACAGTTTAATGCAAATGCACATTTCTTCTCTGCAGTCGGAAATCATGCTTACTGTGTCTTTACATTAAAAAACAAATTCCGATAATTTCAAAATGTTTTAGTGGTTTGTATAGTGTATATTTTCTTAATGAATATATTTCTGATAATATTCTGCATATTTTCCTTTAAAACGTGTTTTTTTGCCGCGAATTGGCCATCCCAGGAACACAAGCGCGCGCCACTTGTACCTACCAAGGCCCAGTCATATTCCCACGAGGGCAAGTGCACGTGACCTTCATGGCAGAGATCTACACTTTTATGTCCACTCCACTTTTACATCCCTGGGTAGTGTGGTCTGGGGGATGGAGTATGAGATGATGATGGTGATGTTGAAGAATGAATAGACAATCACGAACATACAGACACAAACAATTGCTACCATGTCCTAGGCGAGACTCGAACCCGCGATCCTTCCATCCGAGATCGCACGGCACTACTGCTTTAAATGATCTCGGCTATGTGGTTCGGCTAAAACGTGTATTGTTACGTTTTTTTTCTTTTTCTATTTGAATCAGTAAATCTCATTTTCGATTTCGCAATTATGTACATATTGGTCACAGCTAAATCAATTTTCTTCATCTGAATTACCGAAGATAATGAACCAACTCGCCGACCACGTCCACCAGTTTAGTTTGGCGCGAACGTGAGTCAAATTAATGTCGACTGAACGAGTTATTAACGTCACGAGACCGATAAAGAGCAAATATTAACATAGTTTTTATCTTCTGAGCGTACTGCTGAAGAAGGCCACATTACGCTGGCCGAAACGTTAGCCACCATGTCAGTGACGCGGATCGTCCCGGATAGCCTAGACAACACAAACCCCGGCCGCGGAAGCCTACGCAACCAAATATTAACATAGTCTCTTATCTATGTTAACGGCCCCGTGACGTTCAATTCTTTTCGTAATATCATATTCTTATAAGAAAACAATCATATTAACAAGAAATACCTTGGAAATATCTTGGAATAAATGTAACCGTGAGACAGTTTTCGCTTAAACTCATTTGTTTCGATTCCTCTTAATGGATGGCGACTATTAAATCGTTCTAACGAACGCCGACTTTTCGTTTCCCTGTTTGGTTGCGATAAGTCAATAATAACTAGACTGCGGATTCTCAAGCAATTAAATGTTTTTTATCTTTCTACGCACGGTTCTCTAAATTCTGATCTTGACAAATGTTGCACAATATTCAATTTTTCTTTACCTATTTTTACATATTTTGAACGATCTTACACATTTTCCTGATATCTTACAGAAAAATAAACCTATAAATTTTCTCGAAATTATTTCCCCAAAAATATATGATTAATTTTCAAAAATAATCTTTATTTAAAAAATCGGTGATTTTTTTCTTACACGAATTCAGAATTGCTTGCTGACGACCCGAAGTATCTACGCGAAAACGCGGCCGGATGTACGTTACCTGTTTGGGTTTACTTCCGTCTATGCCGCCCTAGTTTTCTAGGCCGCACATGCAGTATACTTTATACACACCTAAAGGTAATATTGTCAGCGCAGTATCACCGAGAACATTGCCTTTAGGTGTGTATAAAGTATCAGTGACGTGATGTTTCTTAAACTTAAATCGCAAGTTCGGAGAAATATTTGTTGATGTAGACATGTAGCGCTCGCTAAGATAATACTACAGTGATTCTCTGCAGGTCATTGAGTTCCCACGTTTGTACCATTTTCACTAAAGCTCTCATTGCCAATGTTAAAAACGTACTCTCAAAAAGCTGTAATCCGGAAGGTCAAGCGAGTATTAAACAAAATTGGTTTAATAAATATTATATCAGTGTAATTTCAAATTGTGAATATTCATTTCTTGTTTACAAATATTTTGTAAGAATACTTGTATAGTAGAAGTGTACTGGATGTTTGTAGTGGAATTTGATCTTCCACATAATATCAGATTTTACGTTTTTGTCACTATTCGTACCATAGTCTTTACATATTAATGTATATATTGTGCTATTTGTTGCTGCGTACTATTATTGCGGAGTCTAAAGAGTAAGCTTTGTGAAAAGAGAGTGTCACTCGCTGAGAGCCCCGTGGGTGGCGGCACGCGGCCGCAGGGCAGGCGAAGCAGATAAGGGCTCAGCGATAGCAGATGGGAAGCGGCTTTGACGCCAATTGCCTTATCGCCCCACCCCCCCGTTCCCTCCTCCCGGCACCTGTGCCACTCCGTCCGCGCAGACATCATGAAATCCGCTGCAACTGCATTGCACAAGACGCAAGGCGCGCCCGCGGGAATGAAGAACGGGCTAAGCACGTCTCCACGCAACCGCTCTCTGCTCTCGCGAAGCAGGGGACACCGGGTGACATTTGTACGCGCTGAGATGTCACAAGTGGTTGCGACCTTCCCTAATCTTCGGGATAAGGGCACTTCTTAAATGAGCACAGTGGGAACAGGAAGTTTACGCGTATTGTCCATTTGAGCGTGAGAAACAGAGGCATTTTCTGCTTTATAATCGGTATACTAGGATATACCAAAACTTTTGTAAACTCAACCTTCCAATTACTTTGATAACAACTCCACTCTCTTAAAAAAAAAAAATCGATTGAGGGGGGGTGAACGCAAACACTTCAGGCAATAACTCTCTTTCGAACATTGAACATATACTCTTATAAATACCATTGATATGGAGGCGTCAATTTATCCAATAGTACCGGGTCTACTCAAATGAAATCTTTAAACTTAGTTTCCAATTAAATTTTCTCAATAGTGTTCATTCTACTACTAGATTTCAAATGCCAGTAAATGATCTGCCAAAATGTAAGTGGCAAAATGACAGTTGAATGAAAATATGCGTATGTTAGTAGTTTTCACGAAAAAATAGGGACGTTCTGTTTTACTTTCACCGAAAACGTACTATGCAATCGTTTTCTATTAATGCATTCTCTAATACTTAACAAACTCGTCATCATGTCCTTCGTCTCGTGAGACTCGCCGCACGTAGCATGTTTAAGAAGCACGTCATTATTTTTCTACATTTCCTCTTCCTGCAGAGTTGATTCGACTTCGCAAGAAACCGCTCCGCGAACTTTCCAAACCTCGCTGCGGTGCATTGCCTGCGCCGAACAGGAAGCAGCCGTGACGTCCACTCCGCGCTTTACCCACTTCGCGCGAGCGGGCTACGTCTTCCTGTGTTGTCAATGAAGTTGCTCATGACATTTGCGAAACTAGCTTCGTGAAGTGCACAATTTTATTCGCGCAACTGATAATGAGTCGTGACTCATATTCGTATGTTTACGCGTAAATTCGTAAAGGCATCGTTATGTTACCGTGTAGGATATAGCGATGTTTTGAATCCTCAATAGGGTAATCTGAATTAACTTGCGAATTTTATTCCGTACGTTGGGTTTGGTTGCACTCTCTGATTAGCGAACGCACATGTGTCACATGAATTGATTGCGTTTTGTGAGCTTCCTGTCACCGAACGCCAATTGAAGAGCTCCATAAGTTTCCATTTACGACAGTAGAACTCGCAGTAGTGTTATACAAACCAACCAGACCGCACTGTGCGGGGGCCAAGGCCTGGCAGTCGTGGTTTTTGCTTTGCGCTAGTACGCGGGCAACCGTTTCGCTATTGTCGCATGCCGACAATTCATTGCTTGCCGCGGCGATCCTGGGCCAACTCTAAACCTCAACATACGGACATGCCTCTACTGACATTGGACCTCACTAGTGTGCGGATGCGACATCGACGTATTTAACATCCATTTTTTGAAGCTGATGTTTTCACATCGATGATTCGACTAAGGTTATATTTTTTAATGAGAAACCACCACAACAAAACTCAATAACAATATATTTATAAATTGAATATTCTTCAGTCCAAAGTGACCCCGCGGGATAAATAAATACACTCTAAATTTCAATAAAGGTCAATAAAGACCTATATCATTTTTAAATTATCGAACAAGATAATAGCAGTTTTGTTGTCCTGTTCATTTTTTCCTTTATTTTTTATGTTAAATCTCAGTTAAAAATTAATAAACGCGACCACATTCAAAATTATATACTCCCTCGTGAAATTTAATGGTTACTAATACAGTTTTAAAAATATCTATGTATAATAACAGGTATCAGACATCTCTGCAATAGCAGAGAACTTTCATTGAACAACACCTGATTTATAGCTGTCATATAGGGAATTATGTTAGACCTGGAAATAGACATGTTTACAGCAATAAGTGTCCGTAAACACGCGAACGTCGTTTATATTTTTGTCCTTAAATTTATGCAAAGTCAATTTCTTACAGTTTAGAAACTACAGAAGTAGGAATTGAGTAATTGATTCATGCTGTCCTAAGTTTGAAATCGCAACTCACTGGGCAAAAATTAAATACAAAATTAATATTTGTACAGTAGAACCACGATTATATGAATTAATGAAAATTCGAATAATTCAGAATTAACGGGAGGCGATAATACTTATACACTACAAACTAGTTAGGCCCACTGTTCATTACTAAGAAATCATTCACTTTAAAAGTAAACATTTTATAAGACACGCTATCAGAAGAAACGATTGAATTGAATGTACTTGAAGTAGATCTCATGTCTTTTGAGTATTTTTTATGGTATATACGTGCGAGACTATCGAGGCCGGCATCCACATGAATTCGGTAGATGTTTTCTTTAAATATTCACACGGGGTCAGGGAACGACCAGCAAGGTACAACGTGTTGTTGCCTCCCACCACCCAAGCCAGCCAGGGTAGAGAGGATTTGGTGGAAAGGCGCTGGACGGTGAGAAAGCCCTCTAGCCACATCGCCAAGGAAACCGACCGTGTCCCAGCGTGACACGAACTCGCGCCCCTCGGACCGCCATCGCTCAGCCGTGGGCCTCTGAGCGACGGAGCCCCAACTCGCACCATGGGGGGGGGGGCGGCGGGTCCGCCTGACCCAGTGCGGCCGCGCCCCAGTTTCGGGCGGCGCAACGGGACCCAGGCCACGCAGCTGCCCAGGCCCCGGCCCCGGCCACCGGGCTCTCCGGCAGCCCCGGCCTTTGTTTCGTCCGTTGCGTGCGGGCGGCTACGCGGCGATGTGCCTAAAGATTGTGCATTTGACCGGAAGAGAGGGGCGTTTCTATCAAACGATCCCCGGTACAAGGAAGCTGGAGGACCTTCCTCTTGAGGTGAAGTGAGAGAAGCCGGGCGGATTCAGGAACGACTGTTGTCACTGACTGTTGTCGTCGGTAACTGGTAACAACGTCATCTATAAACGCTGATATTTCTTCTACTTCTTATTTTTGGTACTGTTCGCCTCCATGCTTTCTCTGGGACCAATGAAGATCACCGTGAAAGTTCAAGCGACACCAAATTCGTTCAGAGGAGATTCTGGCAGGCCCTTGTGCCTCTGAAAGATCCGGAAGTCGCTGCGTACCTGCTTCTTCTGGAAACCTGGTTCCAGAAAGAACGCCCTGAATATACTTAATTTCTTGATCTCACCGATGTATGAAATATCAATATTTCAATATTACTGTTATGAAACGTAAACCATTGTATTCATTGAAACGTTCTCTACATCTTGTGTTCTGCAAAGTTTTTTGTATAGATTGTGAAAATCTGGAATGTGTTTATTGATGGGAATATGTTGAAATAAATAAATATGTAAAGCGTATTAGGGAGAAAAGTTTCCAATGTTATGTTTATAATTTTCTGTAACCATTCCAAATAGTCCGAACAAGTGTGTGCCGTTCTGAAGTATCACTTGCTTACATTGAAACTTCAAAAACCCACGCGCGTTTTGCTTACTGCATCGTCTGCAGAGCTTTTGAAGAGAACTGCATCCGGCCATGAACTAATTATCACGTAGCGAAGGCAAAGCGCACATGGCATGTTTATTTATGCCAATGGACCGACACAGAAAAAATAACCATCCGAGTCAATTATTTCTGATATCAGTCATGTTTCGTTCAATATTTTTCGAAATACCACTTCGTATAATAAAAAAAAATACCAATAAGAGATACTTTTTCTTGCAGAAAGAGAACTCACTTCCTCGTTCACCAACAATTTATTTGTTTCGATTGTTTTTAATAGATGGTGAACTGTTAAACCCTTAAAGGTCGCCGGCCACTTCGACTGGCTTTTCGTTCCTCTGGTTGGCGTTTAGTAGATGTAACGGTACGGAATTAGGGAAAAGGATATTATTATGATTCTCAGACCTTAGATTTTTCGGCCGTACTGTAAACATGTGCTACAGACCTTCTACATATCCCCCAAAACCCTTTTTTTTCGCATTTTCTCAATTTTTAAGCCCCCTAATGGCAAAATTCAAATAAATCTTTAAGAAAAATACGGAAGTGTAAATCACAGCCTACACTTACATTTTCTTTGAACCGTTCTTGAGAAAATGTCGTTCGAACTTGTCTGAAAATGCATAATTTTGACCTTACTTTCACTGAAAAGTTTTGAGTTTTAAGAAAGGTCATAAGACATCTAAAATACTTATGTTCACAAATGCAGTAATGCTTAAAATTGCCCGTAATGTAATAGAAGAGAGCGATCTTTTTAAAAATTGTGTAGTGCTTGAAAAATCTAGAGAATACATCAAAATGACGTTTATGTGGTGTTATTCAATGCATTTAGCATTATTCTTTCAAAAGGTTTAAAGAAAAAACAAGGAGCCGGTTTTGAGAAAACCTTGTTTTTAATATTTCGCTCCAAATTGCGCGAAAAAATACTGATATTTCAAAAAATGTAAAATGACTAATATACATAGCATTAATTATAGAACTGGTTATGGAGAACACATTTCATTTGAAGAAAAATTCTGTATCTTCAATATTGTAGTTGAAGAAAGACGCCGAAATCCTTGGAACTTTTGCGTTCTTGAAAGATTTTGAAAATTCAACGAAACTGAAACTCGGGTTATTTTTATATCCGTTTTTATTCTATTCGAGAAAAAATAAACCAAAATATGGACTAATTTTTGAGAAGATTTTGAAATAGTTAAGGGTTCAGGTAAAGTACCCCCAACAATTCAGTTTGAAATTCAAGTGGTAGCGGTATTGATCAAATCGATCGGAGAATATTAATGTTGGTGAAAATCGTGCCAACAGTTTAGCACCTAGTGTTATTCAGAGAAATTTTGCAAATTTTTTGGTGGCTTGGACCCACAAAAACAGGATTCTGACTACACATCGTATTAAAGGAGGTATTTTACTATACTATACGATATAAAGAAACAAGATTTATCCACTTTTTCTTTGCCAGGGCCCGGCAATAGCAGTTGTTTGCGAAAAAAGACTCTGGTTATCGCTGCAGTATTACACTATGATTTTCTACCACGTATGTAGTCTGAAGAACGGCCGGAGGGATGATTAGAACGGTGATGTGATGAGGCAGGGGAGAGACTCCTCGTGGCAGGAGCGGGAGTGTGGCCGGTGCCCAGAGGCGGAATGCGAGCTGGCCGCCCCGTGGCCTACTTGCAGCGCTGGCGCTGGCGCGGGCACACGGTGCCTGGAAGACGCTGCGAGTGCGCGCACGAACCGAAAGAAAACTACGCACTCCGGTCATGAGGCAGGCGTTTGTGATTTCCTGACATATCCAGTAGAAATCAAACAACGGCGAAGCTGTTTCATTTTGACTGAGGGAGGGAAAAACAAAGCGAATATTGAATTGTGCTATTCAGCCTTTTCTCTATGCATTTCCGCGTACCTACTGAATACTCTTTGATTCACTGCTTACAATGCAGCTTATGTCCTACGACAACAAGGTTCCAAGGAAGGAGCCACCTGCCATTAAATATTTTGTATTCATATATTGCTTTGTGGAGCAGCAATTTCTTTTTTTATATTCTTGGTCTATAAAGAATGGGTGTATTGCGAATATACTATATATGATACTGCAGTAATCGTGAAGACATTTTGTTAAAATATTTTATCTGTCATATGCGTATTTAACCCCTGTTAGCATGCAACCCTTCAGGTTTGTCAAATGCACTTGTACCTACGTACGTGTTAGGAAATTTACAGCCTTAGCAACGTAAATAAACAACCATCGATTCATCATAAGTCATGTTTATTACATGTACAAGTCAAGTCATGTCTATTACATTACAAGATGTTTATTACAAATACTGGCGGTGTTTTGTACAAATCAGATTCAATTCACAATAAAAGTAACTCATTAGTTTAGGGTATAATTATTGTTAATTGTAATATTAATAGTTTAAAAATGTGTGTTGTGTAAAATAACCTCATTTTCCTTGCATTCCACCAAATGAAACTCTTCTCCGGTAATCATATTTACTGACGATCGGAAGGTGTCGCTATTGAAAGTCGACACGCAAACTTCCTCATCGAACATTTCTTTAAGTAGCTTTAGGTTCAGGAGAATTATTTGCATCCATCTTTTCTCAAAGCACGGTTTACGAATATTGTTTAAATAGATATATTAGCTAGCAATACCCCACCATGTAGAAACGTGGCGCGGCAACATAATTCATTTGTTTACTATCGCCGTAATGTCGTAAATTTTCGCATAAATCGTGAGATTTTTATAGTGCTCGATAAAGTGCTGAACATACCACGATATGGTACAGGTTATTACTCCCTGGTTCAAATTAAAAATCTCGGCTCCGCTATGCTCTGTCTTGATTTTTAACTTTTGTCCTCTGCAATAGTAACACTCATAACATTACTAGGTATGTTAAGAGCCTAATAATTTTGCTTGATATTTGCTTGATAATATATATATAATAATATATATATATATATATATATATATATATGTGTGTGTGTGTTGTGTGTGTGTGTGTGTGTGTTTGTGTGTGTGTGTGTGTGTGTGTGCGCGCGCGCGGTGCGTGTGTGCGTGTATCCGTGTTTGCGCGGTGTGTAAGGGGACAATTCGACGCAACACGTCGAACACATACGCTTACACATGTATAAACCCTTCACACACACACACCATTCTCTCTCTCTCTCTCTCTCTCTATCTCTCGAATGGGGAGTGGGTCAACGACGGACCACAGCCTAGCTTTTTCCCCTATCTTTGTTCAGATAAGCAGTTGATGTGCCGTCGTTTATAACTATTAATAATGGAACCTTAACTCTAAGTAATTGATGCGTCTTTATACACGTATCGTATAATTACAGAAAAAAAATGAATCGTCTGCAAGCGTAATCGCTTCGTGGAACCTCCAGCGTTCTCTCATACCTAGGCTTGTCTATAAATAAGTTGAAATTATATTTTCCCAACAGTCGATGTTGTGCACTCGCAGCAACGTTGTGAATGTTTGACCAATTCGTTAAAGAGGACATTGCCAACTGTCTCTCTGCGCTAAGGACCGCAAGTACAGCAATGTTCCAAAAATATTTGTTCTACTTTAAAACCTGAAAAGATTGTAGCAGAGGTGAGGTCCGCCGCGGACCCCTCATAGATGTTCTTTTGGTATGCTTCTCTTAACACAAACGACGCAGGACGTTGGACGCAGACGTGTTGAGCATGCGAGGGAGGCGTGTGAATGGGCTCGGTGTTGGAGGGTGCGCCCCTGCCCTTGCGCCCGTTGCCTTGCGCGTAGGCCGCTCTGGGCGTGGCGGTGGCCTCACATCGGGCAGAGACTGATTGAAGGCTCTGGGCACGCCATTAGTACCGTTAGTGTAGTGAATGTTATATCCTGGGAGGTAGCTGTGTTCCTCCCCCACTGATTTGTGAAGTCCGGCGCCTACCTCCTCGTCGCCTTGCGGGGAATGTCTCCCTTAAAGTATCTCCTGCCGGCGGAGCATCTCCCCATTCAGACGAACTCCAAGCTCCCGCCTGGCCTCCCGACGTGTGTGGTTTTGTAAATTTTGTGTAAGGGGATACCACAAGGACGATTTATGCGATCAGTGGCTCTTTTGTCAAGATTCTGCTCCGGCATTTGCCTGGCTTTAGTCAGAGAAACCATGGTTTGCTACTGATCTGAGCAGTCGAGAGAATTCTCCTCCGGCGGCTGAATTCCTTGACTAGTTTCGAAAAATCCGCTGCCACCGGTATTCGAACCTTAAGCCTTCTCGTCCAGACCCTGCGGAGACAACGGCGATGCTGGCTGAGAGGTAACTCGGACGGTCATCGCGAGCCGAGTCGCCCGGCGCGGCGGCGGGCGCTGCGGAGACGCGGCCTTGGCGGCGAGCCGGAACTGCCTCCGCCCCCGCCGGCCGCTGCTTTCTCGTGTCCTGAAAGAGGCCGCTCAAACGCAGCGCCGCGCCCCGCCCGCCCCGCCCCCGCCGCTTGGAAAGCACGCGAGCGGGGCGCTGCGGTGGGGCGGGGCCGCCCCGGGCCCGCCGGGCGCTGACGTCACGGGCCGAGCGGCGCAAGGCGCCTGGCCGGACTTACGGATGCGGCTGTCACAACATCTCGATATGAAGTATAGGGCGTTTGTGCATCCTCGAAAGTTAAAGCAATCAATAGGGCTATCGATCTTCTGCGCATGCGCAGTTCGAGTTTTGCACCACTTTTGTGCCTCTGCGCAGATCGAGATTGCAGTCGATTGCTGCCCGCTAAAAATTGCACCAACACCCTAACAGGGAGTTTCTGCGCGCCCTAGCGGACTACACTGTCCATTTTCTACGCTTGCGCTGATGCACTAGTGTTGCGAAACTTGAACTGCGCATGCGCAGAAGATCGATAGTCCTTTTGATTGCTTTAACGTTCGAGGTTTCCGGAGTGCCCAAACCCCCTAATGCAACCCCCATTACCATTCAAGTTTTAAAAATCGATGTTTTTAAAAGTGGGTTTAATAAACTCTTAACATTTACGTTCGCGCAGAGAAGAATTTAATCTGAAAGTGGCCGAATTTATGAATTTATAAAAAAGATTTAACAGACTAAACAAATGAAAAAGAATAAGAAAAGTTTGTAACCTTTTGTCTGAAAGTCTGAGCGCTCAGGGGCATTTCAAAATGTGAGAGCATTTGCAAAATGCGTCCTCATTGTGCAGTAAAAAGATGCAGAAAAATGAGGTACTACGCCCTCTGCAGTTGTTTTGGCCGCCCCTTCTTGTGCGAAATACGAGGAAATATCAGAGCTCGGGATCAACTCTTAGCGGAGAGCTCAACCAGGGTAATATAAACGGCAGTCTTTCCGTTCGAACAAATGAACTACCTGTGATATTATCAGTTATTATTTCACTTAAACAAACTTATTATGGAGCTTGACATTCATGGAAAACGTTAAAGCAACTGTGTTAAAAAATCGGATTTAATTCTGCTGCTCAGTCTGCCTTCGAAATTGCAGATTACGTACTCTACTTACCATACCGCACTAGTTGATAGTCATTAGTTCCAGGTGGGGCAAATAACCAACCAAGTCCCTTACTTGATATCCGTCGTGTGTCGTCAGTACTTTTTGTAATAACATGTCAGAAAAAAATAGTACAGAATTAGTATACCTATTAATTAAAATACTAGATACTATGTGGCTAAGGTAAAGGCCTTCACTTGGATGTCACATAATGATCAAAATTTGGACGCCCACTTATTGAAATTCGTAATTTGTAACTGAATCTGCGGGTGAGGGCGCGGGCTCAGGCTTGGAGAGGGCGAGGGCGCGGGGGCGGGCGAGGGCGAAAACGCAGTTGCGGTCGTGTGTGCGGCTGGCTCTCTGCCTCTTGCTCCATTTTCAGCGGCGACTTTTTGCAAGTTTTTTTGTAGCTACCTCAGTCGTCAGTACGTTTTGTTTTTGTCTTCTTTCGTCCTTAAACCTCTGTTGCTATTAACACCATGGTTTATTTTTCAAATGCGCTCATGTTACTAGAGGGCGGCCTTGGATGCAAATGCAGAACAAGGAAAACGAAGCAGAAACAAACCAGCGGGCGGAGATTAATGAACATTTTTCTTAGAACTTCATAGTTTTATTGACTACTGTAAGTTGCCCATGAAAATGTTTTGAGGAATAGTAAATATGTAAACATGTATTATCAGTGGTTTGAATGTAGAATTCAATCGCCCCTCTTCAATAGATTGTGCGTTTTCGCGCTAAATTAATCGACAATGTCTTTCGTTGGACTCCAGTCACGATTATGAGACTTTTTTATTACCTAGTTATTACTTCATAACTTGTTCTGTAATTACTTTAGGTGAATTTTCAGACATTATATACAAGTACTAAAAGCAATTAATTTACAATTACAACAGTGATGTTATCCTAAGGCAACTCAACTCGATCTAAAACTCAGATCTAACGTTGTGTATCTTGATAGTGGCCGTTTATATCCAACGGGTTAAGCGCCAGGAGGGTGGGTGAATTAACCGTCTGCTGGTGTCTAAATCTATAGCTGGTTATTACGTCTTTAACAATATGTACTTTCAAATCACTATGAAGGATTACAATATTGTAGTAAACCTAATTGCTTGGTTTCTATATAATGCAGAGTACAGAAAACAAGATTCGTAAGTAAAGATCTTATCGTTTGACAAAAATCTAACTCGTGGGTATTGTGGGTCTGAGGGGGATTCTCGTTTGCGCTCTCCGATCCTTTTTTAGTGTAGGACGCATGTACTGGATTGGGGCGATCCTCTCAGTCGCGTCTTATCGCCTTAATGTTTCCTGTGGACGGTAGCGGCGCGAAGTATGCAGATGTGTCATGGTCTTTGAATGCAACCGATGATTCACATCTTCTTCCGAAGGAGTACCTTATTCTGCCTAGGGAATGCCGAATGGCATCCATTTTTATGCTCATTGTTTGTTTATTTAGGATAAAAAAATAAAAACCGTGTGACGTACTGTAATGGAGATCCAATGTGTGTACGTCACACTAGTAATAGAATTTTCTACATCTTAGTGTCAATTCCTCTAAGAAGAAAGAAAGGATCCCACGTACCGTTGGCTGATCACCTACATTAAAGTACCTATTTGGAGCCTTTGAATCTGTCAATTTGAAATGTAGTTACGAGATGTGCCATACTTCGATCAAAATATTATCAGAGATACTATCATTTACGAATACCGGGAGTTTAGCTGTGGCTATTGTAGCTTTCGATTGATGATTTCGAGTTTCTAGAAGAGTGAACTGCTAACGTCATTAGATCCGAAAGTGCATGTTGTATCCAGGAAGCTGTGTTTCTCGCTGAAGGAAGTGATATCCGCCGCCGACCTACACATCTGTTTCCCTCTCTAGGTATCTGGCGGAAGCGGAGCATCGCCAAAGCCGGATCAAGTTGTAAGCGCCTGATTGATCTCCAGTCATATATTTTAGTGCAGTGCATGTTCCTGGCTGGGACAAGAATGAAGAAGGCGCTCGTTCCGTGGCCCGTTTGTTAGGGCATTCAAATCACGGTATTTCACGGTCTGCTCCGGCATTTCCTTGTGTTGATCGGAGAAACCAGGGAAAACTACCCATCCGAGCAGAATTCCCCTCCAGACAGCGGCTGAATTCGATCCAGCTACGTAGCTAGCTGTGAAATCCGGCGCCCCCGTCGGCACTCGAACCTAGGACCTCCGATCAGAGGCCCTGCGGTGACAGTCGAGATCCTGGGCCGGAGCGGTGTGCGGCTTATCTGGCGAGTTAGTTGATTGCGGAGCCGCGGCGTGGGCGAGTGGCTGGGAGCGCGAGGCCTTTCGCGGGGCGTGGGCGGAGGCGCGAAGCAAATGCCACGGCGGCGGCGGCGGCGGCGGCGCTGGAATGCCGCGGTGTGGCGCGGCGCGGCGGCCGGGGGTCGACGCCGGGCCCCCGGAGTGAAAGGCAAGGCGAGGCGAGGCGAGGCGAGGCGCATTCCTCGCGCAGATGGAGCGGCCTCTGGAGGGGCCCGCGCGGGGGCGCCTTCCGCGCAGCCAACGCTCACACTCTTCCGTCATCCTCTGCCGCGATGTTGCACTGGCTGTCATTTCGAACTAAATGTTCGTTTGGAATCTCATACACTTGTTTACAATTAAAAAAAAAAAGTTTTTTCGATTTCGGTTGGTAGTAGAATTTTGTTTATTAAATCGTCATATCGCAATTGAAAGCAAATGATTTTTTTAAAATCACTGATTTTAAAATCATTGATCATTTTTGTACAAATTGTTAAAGTAAGCGCGCCTGCGCGGGGAGCGGCAACGACTCCGGCCTGGCGGTGATTTCTCCAACTACTGTGAACGTTGCCACGAATAGCAGTTGCATGCCGCGCCTTGGAATTCGTTCCTGCTCGAATAACATTAAACCACCTCCATTAGCAGTCAGCAGTACATCACAGGCGCTCGAAGAAAGGAGGGTTTTATTAATTGATGTTTTCGTGCATGTCGAAGGATGTTATTTGTTAGTATAGTGAACGATAAGAATGAAGTGGACTTTAAACAAATATTCCAAAATGACGTTCATTAGGGTGATCAATATCAAAAATAAAAGAGGGGTGGGGGAGTATATGGTCTGTATTGAAAGTATTTTTGCTGCTGTCGAATTAATTCTGAGCGCCAGCTTAGAGCCACCCACATTTCGGATCCATGCGCGAGCCCCGGCCGCAGCCCAATCCCGAACGCGTGAGGAGACTGCGACGCGCGTCGCGCGAGGAACCCACTCCCCTCCCCCCTGTGGCCGCCGCCCGCGTACTGTCCACGCACGCGCAGGCCTTTGGTCGGCAGAGGGCGGGAGAAGCAACGCTAGGTTGTGCTACGCCATTTGCTGCTCGAGCGATGACATCGCTGTATCGGAATACCCGGTGACTCAACTAAGACAACACTCCTTTTCTCCGCTTCTCAACCGTCAAACACGCGAAGACGCCGTTTCAACGGTCAGGGCGGCACTACGTAGGTATCTCTCTGCCTTTCTTTTACCAGGAAATTTCACAGTCTGCTTTGATTTTATTAAAATGGAACCACGTATTGAATTGTGAATTATCAAAAAGTATTAAGAAGACGATTTCAAGCATATGCTTATCTTCACATTTGGGCGAAAATTTTAGTGTATTCAACTATTTTAGTGTCTTGGTTTGGTGCACTTACTTTTCGACTTACTGTTTCCTCTGAAAGGGAAACATCAAAGCTAAGGAGAAAAATGCCTTTCCAGCTGGAGCTGCATTGAAGGGATGGATTCCTTTCCAGTTCTGTGGATCCCCCGTGCTCTCCTCTGGCATTGCCCCCCCCCCCCGTGCAAACGAAAGCGTTTTCATTCCTCACTTCACACGGTAAACGATGTGAAGATATTCGTTGAACGTGGGAGCGACCTCCTCGAGGACGTCCAGGTAATTAAACTTTCTTAGGTTAAACTGTTCGTTGGCATCTTCCGTACTCGGGCTTTTTTCATCATCAGACGTAACGCTCTATCGGAAACGTATTGTATATTCCCATTAAAAAATTCTACACAACAGGGGTGCCACAACACAATGTTCTTTCTCGAATTGTTTCTAACTTTTGGAATTGTTGAAAATTCTTATAGTTCATTGGTAATGGGCTATGCGCCATCATTTTAAGCGTCCTTTAGTCTATCCATGGGAAAAAGTGAAGAAAACTTTTCGAGCTGTTTTTTAGAAAATTATTTTTTTATAAATTGCATTAACTTCTAGAAGAAATTATGCAAAAAATACTTGTTCTTTCAAAAAATGATGCATGTCCTTTTTCCAGATTGATTTTTAGAATAGATTGCCATAGAGAAAAATCCATATTATCAATTGTACATTAGCCTAGGTTCCCAGTTCTTCGCGATTATAATGTGTTGCTGTAATCTGTGGCACTTATCATAGTCTGCAAACTACTATAAACTGTCCAAAACAGAGCATTGGAGTTTTCTACAGAGAAAGGGCGAGAGTTTTTGTTTCCTGACGACAGCGTCGGTGACTCTGAAGACTGCCCGATCGTAGCGGCCATACTCGTCACCCAGTTCTGGCATGGTAAGGTTGAGTCCCCCTTCCGCGCCTCTTAACGGTCGCATTTGCAGCGCGCATGCGCGCGGGCGGTGCGGAAGTGGCGATGAGCGAACCCAGCCCACGCTATCATCGCTTCGAAACGCAACGCACAACGCAAGCAACGGCACTTACATTCGCAACATTGCAGTGCAGTATCTGTAGAATTGCATGTACCGGATAATATGGCTCAACCCAACAGCTGTTGCCACTGCAAACTGAATTCAGGTCCTAGAACCTTGGGTTCAAATCCCGACAATGTTTGACGCGAGATAAATAGATGGAATTCAACCGCTGTTTTGAGGGGAATTGTAGCGACCGGCTGCTCTGATCGGTAGTTTTCCATGGTTTCTGCGGTCAACACCAGACGAATCTTGGGGCCATACCCTTACAAACAGGCCACAGGCTGGAAGCGTGGAGAGCTCGTCCCGGCTGGGGTGGTGCTCCACTGGTGAGAGCTACCTGACTGGGGAAACCCCGTAAGCGAACGTGTAGGTCGACGCCGGGACTCACCATCCAGCGGGGGAAGATCTCCGCCAACGCCCGTGGAAAATCATGCTCTGCTCATAGCATTTGAAGGTCCCGGAAACACACATTAATCGATCTCTTTCGGAACGAGTGACGTAAATAACCGCTTTGTCCCAAAGGCCAGAAGGGTTTGTCCTTTTAAGTGGAGCGTCGTATCGATGCCGGAAGCGCGAAGAAGGCTTGCAGGCGTCGTGGCCGAGTGCGTCACCCGCGCTCTCGCGGCCGTCAACGGGAAGCAGCCGACTGCACATAACGGCGTTTGTTGCCGCAATGATGAACTAGGATGCTCACGGTTTTACCTATACTTTCCAGTGAAAGACTCACAAAACGACGAAACGAATATTCTTTCGTTTCATATTGGCGGATACGTTCACGTTTTACGCTGAAGCAAAACGGAGTGATGTATCGGGGTTTCTTTGTTACCACCGAACGTGTAAATGATTCCATTAATATTCTTATGTATGTTTACATTTGCTTAGCATGAATGCCCTCGGCTATATCAGAAATAAAGTTCTTAAAAGACCAATATGACGGACCCTAGGCCCGACTTTCGTCTATTTTGGTCTATGTGTGTGTGAAAGTTCTTGAAAATATCTTTAAGGTATATACGAATTTGCGTTCATATACTGCATGTTAAATACTGTAGAGCAAAAGTTACTAATGAACAGTATGGCGGCCAGTGGACTCCATTTATTTAATGTTACATTTTTCAGTCCTACAAAGTGGTGTAGAGTGATTAAAAAAAACAAATCTTCAAAACTATTCGAATGTTATTGCTCTGTTCTCTTGGATTCAAATGTCAAAACTGATCCAATTAATCATTTATTATCAAGTGGCAGGAATGAACTCAAGAAAACCGATATAATTTTACTAGCTATCAACACAAACAGCAAGAGCATCGAATGTTCTGTGAATGAAGAGAAACTCAAAACGGAATTTGCTAAATGCAATAAACATGTTCTTTAATTTTACATAAAGAAAGTGTACGAGAAAGTATTTATAATTAAATGTTGTCTGTAAAATCCGTTGGTGCATGCGAGCAAAATATTGATTTTGTAATAACACATATTTCAGTCGATATTATTATTCTTATACTCATTATTATTATTATGATTATGATTATTATTATTATTATTATTTAACACAAAAATGAATGGATTTACGATGGAAAGTTGTGAATGTGAAAATTGTGGTGTATGAATTTGACCATCATCATGTGTCCCTCTGGTGGGTGATAACTGGTTAGGGGAAAATTGCTAGCCGACGGTAGGCCAGCGCCAGATCTCGTCATCCAGCGTTGGAAGATCATCGTTACCTCCCGAGAGAAAAACATGCACTACACTTTAGGCCTATTTCTAAGGGCTCATAATTCTATGAACCTCTTTTCCGGAATATGCCTTACTTTCGGAACCATTGACCTTAGCAGTTGACTCGCCAGGAATCAATAACGATCAATTAGTATCAATCAAAGTGAACAGTCATCACTTACACAAAATTCATATGTAATGTCGTTAAGGTGAAGGGGGTATGTAATAGTCTGAACATCATTCCGAACAGATGGAATTGGGATATTCATCACGTGTATGCATTTTCTTGTTGACTTTGGTTTCAGAACTCGGAATATGAAAGTGTTTTCTTTGCTCCTTTGCGAAATCACTTGTCACATATGAATAGTTTAATTCAGGGTAGTCATTGTAGAACACTAATAAATGAAATTGCCCTATTTAAAAAAATCCAATACATAAATTGGAACGAGAGTTGCCTTCATTTAAAGTGTTCAAAGAGCGACTTACATCACTCGCCCTGCCATTCATGCTATTCCGGCGTTTGCGATATATAGGGCGTCCTATTGAAGGACACTATAAATGTTTGAGGCGATGTTCAGGTCATGATAACATCAATACTTTCTGTTTAGAGAGAGAAATTCAATCCAAAAGATAACATAAAATTCCAAGTCCGGTGACGAAAGGTGTAGTCAAACATATGTTTCAGTTCCTAGAAATTTAGGCATTATTTAAATTATTTACCGTATTACGCAAATTGTTTTGTAACTGGCGCAATACAACAATTGACTTTATTATATGAGAAGAATTTCCGTAAGGAGTTCTGCAGTATAGAGTGATAAGTCACAATTCGTTAACTGGAAAACTAGCTGCAGCTTAAGATTATGATTGAGTGTGCATGAATGTGTAAAGGTGATTAGTTAGGAATGTTGAAAATGGGATTCGTTTCCTATTAATATCGTTAATAAACTGATATTCTGTAATCAATTAATACGTCAAGGAAAAGTAGGGAACGTAACGAAGAATTTTAAGTTACAGTTGATTGTTCTTGGTTTTTGAAACTGTGACTAGGAATAGACGTATTTGGATATTGGTAAACTGTGTAACATTAATTCAATAAAAGGGTTAATTATTTGGTATTATGGCTAAATATTTGGTATTATGGTGATAAATTATCTGCAATACGATGTTCCTGTCCGTGATAGTTCCGCTCCAGTAAAATGTTACAAAAGCAGTCGGTGATCTAAACGTAACGGACATGTACCTCTGCGCTGCAACGCCGATGTGCAGATAACCTATCTTCTGGCACGCGGCTGACGAGCGCCAGAGCAATTGCCAATCGAGACCGCTAACGCCGCTTTTCTCTTGTTGCAGGTGAGCTTACGCTTCGGGGACCTGGCTGTAGATGAACGGAGCTGAGGTTGCTCTGCCGGGAGGTGAGCTTGAAGGCGGCACCACACATTCGTTGTTCGTCGCGAGTAGCGAGTAACCGCCCGCCGAATACCCAGTAATGTGGATGAGTCGCTCGCTGTTTGCCGAGTGACGAACATTCGGTGCTCGCCCTACCCACCGCGAGTCGTTCGTTTGGACACATCAGAGGCAGCGAACATTCGCCGAACGCCTCGGCTGTTCGGGACCGGGCGACCAAAAGCTCGCTTTACTCGGCGAATGCCGGATGCGTGGAGCCGCCTTAAGGGCAGGGCCGGCGACGAGGCCTACAGCTTGTTGAGTCAGCCCCAACCGTTGGTGGGAGGGGAGCTGTAGCCTAATGAAGGAGTGGCACGCTGGGAGTGTGGCCCGAATTGTTGGATTTCAGCAGCGGTGCTGTAGGTGCGCCCAGAGCGGATATGTATTCGCATTCGGGGAACCCGATCGTTGACGACTGAATGTTTACAGGCGGTGAAGAGCCCCTTTGAAAACACTCCCTCCTCTTGAGCGGGGGCGGGGCATTCTGGCACTGGGGAACATAGCCGAGCCCCCCCGTTGCCCGGACTGAACGGATTTCACGAGAAGCACCGTGTGGATGGCCTCTCATTCAATTCTCTGAAATTATGGCAGGGCAATCCTCCGTTGATCGCTACGGTAAACTGAACTAAATGTCCCACTGTATCTCTCTTTGTTTGATATATCTTAATTGGAAAGATTAAAACCCTCATTTCTAAAAAATCACAATTCATTGATCTCATTTACCCATTAACACTTTACACGTAATTTTCTTTTATTGTTTATGTGCCGGAAAAAATCGTTTTAGCTGCAGTTCATGTAAATAGGAATCAAACCACATCTACGTTCTTTAAGCATAAGTATTTTTGACATTTTGTTTACGAAAATTTGATCAGTTAGAGACGGTAAGGGAAATAACTCATAGTTAAAGGTAACAGACACAACAGGCGAGTTTTAAAACCAACTCGGTTATTTATGTTATCGGCCATGATTGTATTGATTCAGGGAGCGTCAACCGCACAGTTCATTAATACGATAAGTGTAGTTCGTATGTTTTCCTCAGGATGTGGCGGATGCCCCCCCCCCCGCTGGGTGGCGAGATCCGGCGCCGACCTACCGTCGGCTAGCGCGATTTTCCCCAACCAGGCATCTCCCACCACCATAAACCGTTCAGTCGATTTTCTTAAAAATTGATATTGCCCTGTCAATCTGAACGAACTCTAGGTTTTAGAAGTTTCAAACGGATATTTCGAATTTTGTGGCTACTTTACACGAAGCTTCAAAAACATTTTCAAAATTTTCTCAAAAAATGGCTCCAAATTTCTTTATCAAACCGTGTCTTTGGGGAGAGTAATAGACGCTTAAGAGAATGGTGCAAGTCTCAAGTTCGTTGAAATCTGAGTTTTCGGAAATTGCAAAAGTGCAGGTTTTTTTTTGAGGGGGGAGCTTCTTCCTACAACTATAATATTCGAGATAGAGATTTTTTCCTAAATGAAGTCTGTGCCTTAAAGACCCATCTTTAAATTAGTTCATGTTCAGTTTTTCGAAAATATGAGTGGTTTTCGTGTAATTTCGCGTGAATTGGCAATTAAAAAATCCCTCAAAAAGCGCTCCAAACTTTTTGTTTAATTGTTTTCCACAGACAAAAGAAGGGATGCGTAAAATAATGGCATAGCTCTCATTTTAGTTGCACTATCTGAATTTTTGAAAATTGCAAATTTATAAATAATGCGAGAAAGTATGTAGTGTTGAAGCACCACTAGTTTTTCTTATGGTAATTTCAATCCGATTTCAAACCTGCAAACTTCCATAACTAAGTCGCAAAGTTTTTAGATTTTGTAAATAAATCTTAATTATTTTTATCTGCTTTATTGAACACGTTAATTCTATTACAATCAACAACCACGAAAACATAAATGTCTTTTCTCCATGCAACGCTGCAAGCATTCGTGTTCTGCGTCACGTTTTTATCTAAATTGTCTACATCTGTTAGTGATGGAAACTTCTTTTTAGTCTGTATGATAAGATGTGATAAGCACTTCAAAAAGCTCTGCGGGAAGTTTTGATATTTTCCTAGATACGCGGAACGTTGCCGTCGCGTCAAGAGCTAGCGCCTTATCGCCCCTTGTCATCCTCCATTGTTAGCTGGACCAATACCGTGTCGCTCTTCTATCTGGAAAATGCGAGCAGCGGTGTTTATTTCGAGGTAGAAATGCGCGCCGCGTGCGAATTCCTTTGTCCACTGCGCAGCCACCGTTTTATGTAACGGCTGTTGCCAGGCGAAAGCGCCATCTGACGACGTCGCGCCGCAAACGGAAAGGTGAGGAATCTGGTGGAGGAAGGGGAGATGAGTGTAGTAAAATCGAGGATAGATTTGCGTCTTGGAGAACATTCGGTAAATTAAATTATTTTGTAAATCGTTACCGGTTTCATTTTCAGTATGTAAATTAATACTACACTAGAAATAACTTCAGTGTAAGGAATTTTAACTAATATATCCTGTTGGCTGTTATTTTGCTTCTTTATTGAACCTTCCTTTTGTAGGTCACACGTGTAACTACCGTTTTCTCTTTTCGCACAAGAATGGATGATACATAACATATTAGATCTTTCTGAAGCAAGATGTAACGGAAATAAATCATTCTGTGTGAATATTTATATTGATGCCTAGCTTATTTAAATAACGTAATTCATTTAAACATTTTGGTATACTACTGATATTGTTAAAAGCCACTATATAGTGTATTAGAGAACGTCGCCGCTCTTTTATTTTACATCGATTTAGCCATCACGAGGTGGTTAGGTAGGTGGTGTGAAATAGATATAATGTGATGAAAAGGAAACAGTTTGCTGGTGGGAATTTCTGACTTCTTTCTACAAGATGTGCAGTTTAGAGTTTCACTGCCTCAGTCGTAAATTTCTATTTACACGATGACGTCTATCCAAACCCAAGCTTCTCGTACCCTCTTGAGCTTCTTGGATTACAAACGGCGATTCGGACAGTCACTTTTCTCTACCCTGCCCCCTGTGGCTAAGGCGTCCATCTGCCGGCGGATGCCAGAAATCATCAGCTTGTCGTCATTTAAGCAGCTTTTCCAAACACTCTTAGGTGCGATTTAACCGCCATTCATTAAACCCGATGAGGAAAAGGAGCAAGCTGTGTTGTGCAGCTAAGACGGACTCCGAAGCGAGATAATTGCAGTTTGATCTGAGGGCGAAGTCTTGGATCTCAAAGGATTAATTTTATCGGGACGTGCTTTAGTTGCATTTGGGAGAAACGAATATAATTTACTAAAGTCCGAAGGTGATGCAATTATTATTTATCGCGTTCGGCAGCGCGGAATGCGTCGGAGTGAGGCCATGACGCGGGGCTCCAGGGGGCGAGGAGGCTATTTTTATCGCAGCGATCGATCCGATTCGATTGCTGCGCATCGATTCGGCCTTCGCCTCTGCGCTGCCTTCACTAAGTCACTGATTTTGTACTGTCTTCAAGTGGAAACACGCGGCATGACGAAACCTTTCCTCTTCTTAGTGTTAATACTTAATTGTGTAAGTAAAGAGCATTTCAGATCTAAAATTGAAGGATAAATTGTACTGGGGAAAGACCTTTCGAATTTAATATTGAATGTGTAAGACCTGTTCGAAGTTTTGCAATTTTCAACATTTCGGAGCTTTTAAGGAAAATCGGCACTAAATCATATTTGTAAATATACTTTCTCTTCTTCGAGGAAAAAGTATAAAGAAACTAGTGGTGCTAAAACATCACATACTTCCTCGCTCCTTAGTAACGGTATTGTAATAATATTATATCGCATTTCTGTTTGACAACAAAGCGCGCTTGCAGCGATCTCTAACTTCAATTTTGTAGTTCTCTACTTACAAAACTCTCTGGTGTAAATTGTAACCTAAAAATTAATAAAATCTCAATGATCCATGGAACCGACCAACTATATCTTACATCTCACGTATTTACCAAGTTTCAGCTCAAAGACGTGTAATCTGGCAGTTACGCGTGGCACATTACTTATATCCACTCATACATCACGATTGTAAGATACAAAATAGCTTGTATCTCCTCGCCACTTGCATCAATCATGACCATCTTTAGAATAGTGCTAAAAGACATTAATCTTGACGTGTATGAGCGGAGTTACAGCTCAAAAGAAACTTCAACATGGATTTTATGACCGAAAATTGTAGATGATAGTTTGGAGGCGATTCCAATACTTTTCCTTTCTAAACTCTAGTTTAGATGGTAATGTACAACATAAACCACACATTGAGATAACGCATTTTGGAACACGCTTGTTAGCACTGTTATCTTGATGTGATGGTCGAATCATCTGAAGTGGAACACATTAGCGTGAGGGTTGTAATGTAACAGGAAAAAGTGAAACATTAATCAGATCAACATGTTACGTCTCAACTACCGATTTAAGGGAATCTCTTAAATTGAACCTTTGATTTAATGTGAGGGAATTGTAAATAATGAACCTCGCGTATTTCCTATTTAAACAAAAATGCTTCAAGCTTCATCTGCTCTTTCATAAAAGTACATGAAAAACGTTTTTTCCCTCTGCAGAGGTGTCTTTGAGATGATCTACCTCTAGGGCATGCAGGGGTGACAAAATGATCACTTTTTGCCTATAGACATGTTTTTTTATAACGGAGTTACATATGTGTTATTTGCCTTTGTTAGGCAATCTCTTATGCCCGGGTGTACGACAGGCCGCGTTTTATCGCAGACAAGAAGATTTTGTGTATATCTTTAGAACACAAGTGCATACTGAGATAGTTTTACTTAGCTAACTTCCACTAATTAATTATTTATTTTATTCTACCCCAGGTTGGGCAGCCCTTTCGAGATGGTTTACGATTTTACTCATTTAATTTGACTATTTATGTTACCCCGTTAATATTACATGTATTACAATATTAATTAATTTTGCTATTTCAATCATTACATTGACTTTACAAATTTGAGTTCGACATGTAATACTTTACCTTCTTATTTGACAATTATAGGTGGACTGTACAGCCGCAATTCCTGGAAGTTCTGCTATATTATCCTGTTATTGAAAATTTGATGGCAACTTCAACAAATTATCAGCCTTAACATTTATTCTGCAGCTATACATTTTTAGCGTTTGAACTCATTAATGATTTGAATTATCTGTAATTTGTATATTCCCAAATTCCGTACGATATTTCTTGTATAAATGTTCGTAAGATTACGGAAATACCTTCCACGCCGGTCTTCAGGATGTCTTCCATCCGGATGCCGTCGATGGGATGTACTCGCGACGCTTCTGCTTTCGTCATGCATTCTAGCAAATTGGACAATTTTTGTAATGATCCTCGAAAATCCTGTTTATTAACAATATTCTACAATCCGATCTATTCAATTAATGCAGCCTGCAAACGCGACTTTCCGATCCTGCGTCTCGAAGGAAGTGCCTACTTGCGATTGCCTGTCATTTTACTGAAATTTTAAAAAAAATGTATGCCTAGTTACGAATCTATTCTACATTAATTCCCCACGTACGAAGTCTATTTTACATGAATACCCAAAATCACAAATTGCCACACAAGCTAAATATAATATCCTCAAATTACAAATCATATACTACACATAAACAAATCACACATCAATTAACGTAAGTTTCCCGTTTCCCAACATCAACCATTTTACCAATCCATTTTACCCATCCTAAGTCTGGAAAATTAGCAACCTCCCCTTCGGTTGCTCCAAGAGAGTGACTAGGCCATCGTAAATTACGAAACCTCGAGTTTCAACGCCGTCTAGCCATTTATTCAACATTATGTCCCGGGGCCATGCTTCGCACCAGAATTTCGCGTTCAGACCTGTATTCACGGTACATACACTTTGGTGACACGTCTTGATGACGTATATTCCTTGGTCTACACTATTGATTAGCACCCACTTCTAAAGTAAACATACGTTTGATGTATTTTCCCCTTTATTAAATGCCTTGGGGGGAAGGGGATTTCTGGTATGTTACAATATCGTGTTGCCTAAACAGACTGGGTGAAATGTAAATCCATTCTATGAAATTTACCACTATATATCCCTTGACAGTCATTTTCGCCCCCTCCACATGCTTTCAAGATTATTCTCAGTCATCCTGATGGGCCTCGTAACTGACTGCAGTTGATTTCAAAGTAACCCTCCTAGGACCAGGGCGGAGGGAGAACCCTGGGAAGCACATGCCCAACTGGGTTATTTCATTCTGAGATAGTGGGAATCACTCTTTGTCCTCCCCCGCAGTGGATCTGTTTCCTTCATTTACAACACAGTGCAGTTCGGTCATAATAATTAAATGTCCAAATATACAATTATTGAATCCTTTCCTGAAAGTAACATTTCTCACCGACTGTTTAATAGAATGCTGATATTGTCCACATGTCTTGCTCATTTCATGATTATTTTGCGTCGGTGATACCAGCCGCCTCTGAAACGCGCCTAAGGAGGGTTTGGAGCGAAGCGTAAGGAATCGCTGTAATAAATCCTGGCCAGGCGAGACGGGATGTGGGGATGGCCGCCGTCGGAAGTGACGCAACGACAGCGATGAGGCGAGGCGGAGAGGCGAACAGGAATGTGAGGGGGGGAGGGGCTTTCTCCCGGCCTGCGCTGCCGCTCACCAATCACACTCATTGTGATATTGTGACGGCCTGTTCTGTCGTGTGAGCTAGATTTTTTCCGACAGTCATTGATCACAAATCGAATTGGGGAGCGTTGTCGATGAGTAACACGTAAAAATGAGTCGCATTTATTTCATGAACTTTGGCGAACTTGTCTTGGAGCTGTTGCTCTCCCTATTATTCTTATCATTCTGCCAACTAAAGAATGTTCAATTGGAATGAATGTATTTATGTAGTTAAAATTCAAGAAACACTTTAAAATTTGTTAAGAAACAATGTTAAGAAATATTGTTATACGAAATATTGTCGTAGGTTCTTTGATTAAAACATAGACTATTGCAAGAATAAGTGAAAGCGAGATAAAAGTAAGAACGTGGGCTCTTTGAAATTCGCTTTACGATAGATAACTTAATTGAAACTCATGCATTTCTCATCTGCGTTCCACTTGATTTGTATAATTCTTAGAACATTATTTTATTGTGATGTGTTGGAACATGTATAAATTGTTGAAGTCTTCCCCTAAACTGTCAGTCATGTACGCACTAGAATGACCCTTGGCAGCATTAACAGCCGCTGACACTCAGATGTGGGTTGGTTGAAGAACGCCTTCCGCACTTGCGGCTTTTCCTGTCGATGCGGTCTTGGTCTTCTGCGGCGCGATGTTCACCGGTATCTAGCTGCCCGAAGTTGCTTCTGCGAGTGAATATAGCATTAACGCTAACCTACGGCGATTTTTCCACGGTGATCAGGAATGCGAATGGGAGGAAAAACCCTCGCATAATCGTAGCTCATTTTGAAACATAATTAGTTACTCGGCCAACTACATAACCATCTCTTTTTCAAGCTGAATTCCACAATATCAACATTTTATGAGCTCAATTTGTTTCATTAAATTACAAGGTTGTGTTTTCCCAGTGGAAATTCTAACATTGGTACACACCCATTGGTAAAAATTAAGTTACAGAATGTTTTATAAATTAATAATAATTATACATAATGAAGAAGAAGCTGGTTTGCATATATATCAAACACGAGAAATAAAAATTTAACGGGGCAAGCGGCATCTTCCTTGGAGCCATGCTGTCCGCATGGAGTCAGGTGCGTCGTAAACAGAGACCACTAAGTTGAGAATTCCATCGATGCGCTCGTATTTAGAAAATGTGGGAAACTGCAATCAAATATTTGCAAACGATTTTCTCACCTGGCATCAATAAACATTCAGAACATACAATACTTATCTATGATTTAATGCTGTAATTATACTTCATGCTTTGCAAGGAAATACTACTGTTTTTTAGTAAAACTGACTCGGTTGATATATTTGTGAGGTTTGAAAAGAAGGGGGAGCCTATCTTATCTTCTACATCTTTCATCCTTTCGCCAGAATTTGGGCAAACGGAAATCGGAAATGAACATTAATCCGATTTTTAAGACAGTGATGAAACTAAAAAAACAATGTATTATATTCTTTTGTGCATAGAAAAGAGGAGGTATAGTTTTTTTTTTTTGCGTTTTTCGTAAAAATTGCTTACTTACGGCAATAAGACTACCATTGTGAATTGAAAGCAATGAGTTGCGAAAAAAATGATGGAATTCAGTCTTAGCAGGTGAGTTTCTGAAGATAATGCAAAACCGCTTTTGATTGTCTATGCCTTAATGCCCAATAGCTGGATGCGAAATGACGACGGGGGTTCTGAGGAGGTAGCCCCCGCCCCCTGCCCCCCTCTCCCTAGAGATTGGATGTCGCTTGCTGGAGATGTATTAATTTCTCCTTATCAAGGATACAATTAATCTATATTAGGTTTTCTAATTGTAATTCCCGCTCTTTCAAACGTTCATACGAATTCAAATAACAAATTTGATAAGAAAAATTTCTCGAGAGCGAATCATTCCAATCGTGTTGTGTAAACGAAGATGAAATTCGATGGTCGAATTCGTCGATTCGGTCGAACAGGTCGATTCTTCAATCCTGGAGTTTTGAATGTTGCCCTCTGGCGAAAATTGTCAATTCGCAAGACATATCATTAGGTATAGGCAGTCATCGTAATATTTTGGAATTGAATGTTCAATGTGAGGATGAGGGATTGCAAGTGTCTCAGAAAAAAAAAATGTTATAAACTTCTAGAGTATGAAGATGGATCGAAAACTTGTTACTGTTAGCCAATGAACATAAAGTAGGAAAATTCATATAACGGAGTTATATGGAATTCCACTTGTGAAATGTGCCGCTGATTTTTAGGCAACCCTCACTACACATGGTTTCCCTTTGCCTGCGTCAGAACGTGTGTTGCCTCAAAATCAAGAGGCACGTGTCACATGAGTAACTCGTTTGTATATTTGCCTCTTCATGTTCAATGATAGAAAGTGACGTTTTTCGGCCCCTCGACCTGCCCTAGAAATTTGTACCCTTTATTCTCAACCACCTGTGTGCGTATGTGAATTTCCGTCATCGCCTAATCTCCGTGGCGAAGCCGCGCAGCTGGCCAAGCGCAGTGCGCAGCGCCCGGAAGACGCCAGCGCGCGCGCGCGCGCAGCTCGCACTCGCTCTCTCCTCTCCCGGCGCAACCGGCGATGACGTCACCCGTGCCAAACGCCTCCCCTTCTCTTCTCCCCCTCTCCACCAGGTGCACCACCGCACGGGTCTCCCTCGCCCGCCAACGTTCTCCCTTGTCCAGAGCGCTCCGGTCAGGCCAGTGCGCGAATTTCTTGACAGGCTCCAAAACAGTGAGCGTTTCCGAAGACGGCACCGCTCCGCGAAATCCTCCGCCAGCCTGAAAGTGTCAATTCACTGCCTGTAGTTGCAGCAGTTGCAGCGCTCGACTGTTCACAACGGTTCTTAATTCGCTTTCCCGAATTCGCGGTGTCTCAGTGCGCGACGTGAAACTGCGACACTAGTGTGACTTTTAGTTTTGAAAAATAACATTAGCGTACAAAACTGAGGAAGATACTGTACGATAAAAATGAAATGAATTAAATAAATGTTAAAATTATAATACAAATTTTAGGACGCTTTGGGCATCGTCGGCCCACTTACAAGGTTCCTGTTCCATTGAGATCCATGGCCCTAGATCCATTCCCCACCTTTCTTCCTCCGACCCCTTGCCAAAAAAATTGAAGATTTGAAATAAAAAAGGATGTAAGGGCCATTTCTGTTCAATTTACGTTTTTACCAGAATATTGATGAATGAATCAAGCCCTAATAATTAAGAATCAAAGACCAGACGCATTTCTTCTTAGTGGTACGGGGTAATTATAAATGACTAATTATAAATAGGAGTTGTGTGTGCCAAAAGGTTTAACGCATATATCAACTCATTTTTTTCGAAAGTATGAAAATGATACTTGCTTATGATTAGCTGTGTATCTAATCTGAATTGTTACGCAATGGTTACAAAATATTCAGCATGTTTAAGAATTGGCCATAACATTTCTCTAGTGCTTATTCCGTAAAATATTTTCTTGCGCGATAGAGTAATGTTAATATATTCTTGTATTTATTATAATATGTTATTATGCGATTACTAAACGTGAAAATAAAAGTTTTAAAAGTGATTGGAAGAAGTAAGCATGTTGTAATGGAACAAGCGTGCAGTGAGATTTTTTTTTTTTTAATCTTTGCCCTTCCCGTCTGCGAGGGGGGAGGACAAGAGTTCCTGTGTACTACTACACTACCCTGGCTACGCCCGTGATCCTAAGGATGAACGATGGAAACGAAAGAAATGGAGCGAATTTGTAGTTTATTATTAGGTTTTGATGCGTTATATCAGAAAGCAATATGTTGCTGGTTTATATTCGGCTAACCCTCAATCGACCACCTGGTCACCATTGACCCCTTCAAAATTTCATCGACTCCCAGGGGTCCGATACCGACCTTGTTCCGTTAGCACCAGACGTAAAGGTGACATCCTTAAACTGTATTGATCACGTGACAAATGACGTTATACGCTTGTAAAGAACAACGTTCAGATGAACTTTAGCGATTGCGACATTGCGGTAGCAAAAGTAGCGTTTCAAACGTTGAACAAAGAAGTTGTATACTATTTCAAGGAGTCTTAAGGGTCAAGGAGATGGCGGTCCACAATCTAATAGGTCAATTCGTTGTAATATTCCTCAAATAGAAAAAGAGGTACTAGCCTGAGATAATATTATTAATTTAATTGAAAGACGAGTTTCATGATTTAAATAGCTCAAATTACTAACAGTTGCATAAAAGAGAGAAATAAAAAATAAACACAAACTATAATACCCAGAAGAAGTTAATTTTGAAGAGGAACACTCAACGATGTCCGTTTATTTGAATTAATACATGACCGTTAATCAATATTGGAATAGCCCATAGACAAGCCCATCTGATCAGCTGCATATCTACCAATGAGCAAAAGTTCGTCTCCAGTTCTATTTTTCCTAATCTCAAGAGGTGCAGCAAGGAAGAATCTACAAGTCGAGTTCTCTACAGATTTTTAGTAGATTTCATAGAAGAATAAACACGTTTACATGGGTATGTGCTTTTAAACATTGAAGTCATTTTTGTTCCAAATTGTCTCTTGTTCAGCGTTTTTCTGGTTAGATGTTAAATAAATGTGATATATTTTCTTGTTTGGTCTGTATGAATCTGTCGGTTGTAAATTTCCCAGTTGTAGTGTTGCTCTTGAATATTAATTGTATTCAGCTTCGTTTGCTCATTTTCGTCGTATTTATCATTGAGTAAATACATTTTTTGATTGAGTGAGGGATTTGCACCGCGGTAAGAGTCGAGAGTAAACAATTCTTTATCACGCAAGACGTTTTAGATTTTCTGGCCCTATGCGACGAGTAAGCAATCAGACTCCATTAAAAACATAAGACGATATATGATTTCAACTTTTTCGCGAATTTTGAACGAACATTTTCCGTTAATTCTCGCCAGAGTTGTGAATGGGAAGGGCTGTCGGAAACTGCTTCACAGACGAGAATCAGTTTATCAACGTTAGACAACACAACCGTTTCTGCTGATCATCGACCAATTTACCGCTTATAATATGAACTTAGAGGCTGCTATTGATGTACACTGCTTACGAAGGCATAATGTCGCCCCTTAGGCCAAAGGTAAGACGAACTAATTTGAATGTGCGTCGCGTGGCTGGTCTCCGGCCTACGCGTGGCGCCAAACGCCCCAATGTTCGGCCCGTTCGCCTTGGGAGCGGAGCGGAACGGCGAGGGGCGGTGTGGGGCGGCGCCCGGCGCACGTCGAGAGCGATCGCCCGCTTGCGCGCGGGTGGAAATGTCGCCGCCTTTGTTCGGAGCCAAGGCTGCGCTTTCACCGCTCCGCTCCGCGCCCGGCGCTCTGGCGCTCGGCGCTCGCTCCCGCCAAGGCTTCCAGCGCGCACCGCTAGCCCCTCGCCGCATTTATAGATCGCGCTGCTATCTAAATGACAGTGGCCAGCAGCAGCGACTAAAAACACACTAATTGATTTTACAGAAAAATAGCCCACCAGGCGCTGTTCGCTGCCAGGTCGCTGTGCAGGAACAACAAATAAAATTATCTTGTATAAGACCGTAATAAATTCAATACTTCAACAAAAATTCTTCAAAAATATGCAATAATATAGGCGTAGAAGGTATACAGTTGAAATAATGGTTTATGCAATTAGTTTATGTTAAGCTTTATTGAATGAGTACATGTTTTGACAGCGAGCGACGTTAGGAGCGAGTTTTCAAATTTGTACGAATGCTATAAAACCACATTATAAACGATTTTGCATACGCCATTTTTATACGTAGTATAACTGCAATATAAATTTATAAGAGAATCAAACTTAATTTTGCGAGACACGTTTCTTGTGAAGTGTAGGGTATTTGACATCTGTGCGGGAAAACTATCGGCTGTTCCGTCATCGCTGCCTCCCCACGATTCTCTCGCTGCGATTGTCTGAATTGTCGCTGCGATTGTGTGACGACTCTATCATTCGTGCCATATAATCTAATACGCCATCATTTCTGCCGTGAAATACCCGCTTATGAACGATTTCTTTCAACAGAAAAGCTTGTTCAAATGCTGGCTTGCAAAAAGTTCTTCACTTGATAAGAATATCAAAAAGTTGCTTCCAAAGCGCAACACGTAAAAGGCTGTTACTTAATGGCGGATGTCCTCTTCCATGTAACCTACCTGTCGCGCGACATCAGCTGTACGGCGAGGTGTGACGCACTCAGTAAATCAGTCGCTATGCGCAGTATGAGAAATTGAGGATTAATTAATCAAATATTTGCATTAAATTCATGAAAAGTCAAAACTTTTTCATGTTTTTGGATTTTTCACGAGTTTCTGGGTATCTAAGAAAAGCAATCGTTGATACCTCTCACAAGGTCGGCGGCTGAATAGTTTTTCTTCGCGCATTGGAATTTAGTAATATAGATTCTTTGTCGTATTTATACAGGGGTAAACCATGTAATGACGGGAAGTAATCAACTACCCATATTTCTTTAAAACCAAATTGAAGGTTTTTCCATTTTAAAATGTCTCTCATCAGTAATAGATTAATCAAACCGCGGTCCTGAAAGAGACTGCGAAGCCGTTTTAGGGAGAATATAATTTTAATAAACATTATGTTTAATAATACTACTATCTTTATATAAATATCAAATATAACATTTATTCGTGACACCGTGATTCGTACAACCATTTTATGTTAAACCCGTGATTAAAAATACATTAAGCCGCACGTCATGCCATTTCTGTATTAAAAAAGGGGACATTTTATGTGATCTTTATAATCAACAAATCTAAAAACGAAGTATATTTTTTTAAATGAACTTCAGCTCCTGAAGATGAGAGCAAATGCAAAGACTCAAAGCGTTGAGATTAATAATGTGAAAGTTAAATTAATGAAGAAATTTGAATAAACTGGATTAACTTTTTTTCTTAGTTTAAATAGTGTTAAGCCAGTATTTTTAATAATAAATCTCCGGAATATTAAATGAGTATCGTTCAAAAATAATTTCAGTTTTTAGGACTGTCGTTAATAACTGGACCATACTGAATATAAACAAAGAACAATAGTTTGCCATCCTTGAGCTGTGAGTTGCAATCTATCTGTCGAAAGCAGTCGTTTCTTTGATTGATTGTAAGTGATTCCGGGCGCGTCAACTGATAAGTTAACTTATTCCCCTAAGTGTAGTGCATGTTTTCCTCTCCGGCGGTGGCGGTGGTCTTCCCCCGCTGGTTGCGAAATCCTATCGTCGTCTAGCGCTGTTTTCATCAGCCATGTATCACCCACCAGCGGAGCACCTCCCTAGCTGGGGCAAGCTTGAAGCTCCCGACCGGTCTCCCGGCATGCTTGGTAGTGTAGAGAATGTAAGTGGAAGATTGTTTATGTAAGGGGTACGAATAGGACGAAAAAGAGGGAAAAAGGCCCGTGGTTCGTTTGTTAAGATACTGTTTCGGTTTTCGCCTGATGTTGATCGGAGAAACCACGGAAAACTACCGATCAGAGCCGCTGGGCGCTAGAATTCTCCTCCAGAGTTCGGCTGAACTCGACCTAGCTGACAGGCTTCCCGCCGACGGGACTCAAACCTAGGACCTTCCGGGCAGTCATTTCGTCTGCGGGCGCGAACAAGCGTATAGGAACGTGAAACGAGTGAAATATTAAATTGCACGAACTCAGCGGTAGTCCTCCCTTGAGCGAGAGCTCGGGCTCATCTTTCGGCCCAGCGGGCGAGTGTTTGGACGCGGCGTGGGAGTCGCAGTCCCTGGCCTCGGCGCGTGTTGTCTGCTGAGGCTCCGGCCGCTGGAGGCGGGGTGGGGCGGCGCTGTTTGCAGAGGGCGTCGCACGGAACCCACCTCACCACTGTGCTTGCCATCTTCATATACCATTCATCCCATGGAGAGCCTCTTACAGAGGCGCCCCTCGCGGCGGTGGTTGTGAGCAGAGCTGCCCCCAGCGCACCCGCTGGCGTCCTCACGCGTTTCAGCCACCCACAGACTCGCCCTGCGAATAACACTTTCACTACAACACATGTCGCCATTGGCTTCTGCAATATTGTTATTATTTGTTTGGACGCGATATTGGGCTCTAATTTGCCGAACTACTTTGCAGAAATAGTAAGTTCAGAAGAACGGGAAAGAATGGAAGGCTGAGAGGGAGTGAAAATGAAAACACATTTCTTAATCCAGTGATTAAATACACGTTCTAGCTATAAAGTCAATTAAAAATTTATTAGAGAATCCAATTAATTTCGAAAAAATAATCTAAGTGTTTAATGTTCGCTTTTTGCGACTACATCTATGTTAATATAGTTGAGTTACTGAAAGCTTCTCGCAGGTAGACAATAGCGTAAGGTGTTGCGACTTCCTTTCCACAGGCCTCCCGAGCCCATTGCCCCGAAGCTGGGACACCCGGGCTGGTGCTATCCTAAGAGGGTGTAGTGTCAGAGAACACCCACTTAGTTTAGCATTTTAAAATAAGATTATTTATTTCAAATCTCAGTGATCATAACGCCATCTGGAGCAAATGGGCGAATGCATCTCGTGCCAGCCTTCGCCCCCTGAGCTGCGTCTGCAGAGCGGGGCCCGAGTTCCGTGGGGGTGCGGGCGGGCGG
>BOPP01000016.1:10795555-10822162 GCA_017312745.1 Gryllus bimaculatus
CGGCGCGGCGAGGTGTCGCAGACCGGTTGACCTTCGCCGTCGTCTCCGCCCGTCCCTCGCCCCGCCCAGCCGTTGCTTGCCTCACCACTCCCGTTACGCCCTTTCGCATGTGGCGCCACGCGCGGGAGCTTGGCTCACCGAGCCTCAACTGAATCATCCCAGCTAGCATAGCCGCTGTGTCTGCAGTCAGTCTGACCGGGAGGTCCTAGGGCACTAGCTAGCAGGCCAGGTGCAATGATTGATTGATGATGTCGGGCGCGCCAACTTCGAAGGTCATTGGTCCCGTAAAGTATTGCATGTTTTTCCTCGGTAGGTGGCAGTGATCACCCCCCCTTCATGGTGAGATCCGAACCAGACCTCCTGTCGGCTAGCGGGGTTTTCCCAAACCAGGTATCTTCCACCAGCGGGGCACTGTCTCACCCGGGACAAGCACTAAGCTCCCGTCTGGTCTCCCGGCGTGGTAGTGTTAGTGTAAGTAGGGCATATTAGTGTAAGTGTGTGTAATTAAAGGGTGAGGGTAGGACAAGGAAGAGGAAGGAAAGGTCGCGCGTTCCTTGCTCTTTAGTTGGCCTGGTGCTGATCGGAAAAAACTACGGTCAGAGCAGCCGGCCCCTAGAATTCTCCAGACAGCAGCTAGCTATGTAGTTAGTGTGGAAAATCCCTTTCACTGTCGGAACTCGAACCCAGGACGTCCTGGTCAGAGGTACAAGTGGCAAACGGTGCCCTGAGCTTCCTCTCCCGGTGCCAGGTTGAATTCGGCCGTTGTCAGGAGGAGAATTCTAGCGGCCGGCGGCTCTGATCGATAGTTTTCTTCGATACCAGGCGAATGGCAGAGCAGTACCCTAACAAACAGGACGCGGATCGCGCACGATTTTTACCTTATTCTTCCGAGATTATCTTCTCCCCGTAAACACTTTCTACACTACTACGCTTGTCAAATGGCCAGCCGGGAGCGAGATTGCTCCGGGGCGGAACCCCGGTGGGAGAGGAACTTGAGGGGGCTCCTTCAAGCGGACGTGCAGGCCCTGCTCTCGCCATCCAGCGGGGGAGGCTATCTCCCGAGATAGAATATTCACTGCACGTTCGGGAGTAATAACACTCGCAATTGACGTTCCAGAAAACATCATCAATGAATGACGTTTGCGCCGCTTTACACAGTGTCTGGGCGCCCGTTGCGGTCTTCTCCGTTACTTTTACGGGGCCCGTGGCCCTGTTGCACATTGAATGAAAAATCCTCTGCAATATATTGTGCGTCAACTATGAAAGGGAGGACGCAGACCCATTGTGCGCCGCCTGGGCGCCGTTGGAGCGAGGGGAGGGGAGCCAAGGAAATGGAAGTCATAACGTGATTCTCTTCGTTATTCTTGAGCCACCCGGGTGCGACAACCCGAGTGATCTCCTGGTGGTCTTTTGGCAGCATTGTGGCAATGCTTCATACGCATGGGTTATTGAAGAGGGGCTTCCCTTGCCTCGTTATGATTCGTGCTGCTTCCATCCTGGAAATTTAGTAATTTGCGGGACGGCTCTACCCAATCTCAACCAGGGAGAAGTTGCTTTCTGAAATGGCGTTGTGTACCCGGATGTCAGCCGGTCTGTTCCTTAGTGCAACCTGTATGTGTGCGTGTGGGGGGGGGGGTGAAAGCTAAGATGCCCGCTGTGATGTGAATAATATTCCTTCCCGGCGCGATAAGTCGCCCGACTCCCGTACATAGTGACGGGGGTAGACCGCAAGGGGCGTCCAGTCGCTTTGTAAAGCGGTCCATACACCATCAAGTGCCTTGGCGTAGTTGTAGGGAGGAAATTGTGAGAAGAATGTGACGGATTAACAACCGTATGCAAGTCCGACTGGCAAGTCCTCATCGTTCGTGTATGTCTACCTTAAGGTTCGTATACAGCACTAAGCTCAGAAAGGTGCGAACTAAATATTGTTCAAGCCAGTTCTCAGCAGAAATGAAAATATAAAAGCTTTAAAGTCATATAACAAGAATTTGAACGACTGAGATTTGAAAAGGGAAAATAAAACGCTAATGTTCCTCTTATTACTCTGACAAAGCTGACAAATATATGAATAAATAATAAAGCATTTCCTTTATAATTTAAAAAATATTAATAATATAATTACTATTAAGTTAGTATTTAAATTAGAAAATTAGACAAGTCATTTAATTATTAAATCTTGATGGGAGTATATTAAAACATTTCATAAATTAATAAAATAAAGTTATTAATTACTGTTAATTTGTGAAAACTTGCATTATCACATATGCTTATTCCGCCGCATAATTTATGCACTAATAAATTAACAACTTATCCAGACAAACACTACTTTGAATGGCCGCATATTTTGATTCGCCGCTTTATATTAATCCACTGTTTCCAATCGTTCAGTAAGTGTTTACAAATAGTGTTTTTTTTCAATTTGAATTTGAACAGTTCATTTTATTTATTAAAACGGCTGTAGGTGGTGGTGGTGGGTTGGCAGAACTCGCACGCACAGCTGCCCCAGAAAGCGTTTGATTGGCCAAGGCCGCGGTGCGGCTGGTTGCCTAGGCGGCCAGGGGCGCCGCCATCTGCGCGCTCCGTGGACTGCGCTCGTTGTGGGCGCAGCTGGCTCCTTCCATGAGCGGAGGGCGCCAGTGCAGCGAAGCGGGCGTTGGGGGGAGGACTCGAGCACCAGCTGGTACACGTTCAGAAGAGCGACAAATTGATACCTGTTTCAGCTTTAAATGAACGCTTAGAAAATAAACTTTTGGGAATTTGCTGAAATTAGTGATGGAAATCAAATTTTGGTATTTTGTGTACCATCATCTTAACGATAACTTTTAATAAATCATACAAATTCGGTGACTGTATTTTGGCTGGGATATCTCAAGGTGACAACTGTTGCTATTGCAGAGACTCTGGCCAGAAGGTCGTAGGGTCCAAAATCCGATGATGCGAGTTAGGTCGAATTTAGGGGCTATCTGAGGAAAAATTCTAGCGGCCGACTAATCTGATTGGTAGTTTGTCGTGTGCCGTGGTTTCTCCGTTAAACACGGAATTGCCAGACCAGTCCTCTAACCGCGCATCAGACCGCGTGTGATAGTTCCTTGACCTCCCCTTACACACAACTACACTTAGTTTCTACACTACCACACGTCGGAGACCAATCTCTAGCTTAGAGTTTATCTTGGGCAGGCTAGAGACCCGTTGTAAGAGACACCTTGAGTGGAAACCTTAGCAAGCCAACTTCGCACGTTTTTTGCGGGGGATGAACACCGCCACAGCTCGCGAAATAACAAGCACTATACTTACGGGACTGCTGTTCCTAGCCGTAAACGCGCCCGGGAACACGAAATAATAAAACTTACATTTTAATCGGTTATTTTTAAAACCCCGTAAATCACTTTCTTTTGCATTTCGTTTTTTGTCAGAAAATAGAAGCTACAGGATAGATTCATCGTTTCATGTGTAAATACCGTAAACCAGATTAATGGAATGGCTGTGAGGACACTGCATAGTTTTGGTTTAGGTTTGTAAGTCCTCTGTAAGTCATTGATTTGCGATGTACGTATGATTGTGTATGTATGTGTGAATACAGTGTATATGACTGAGATATCACTGACAGAGATATTGGTTAAAGGGGATGTTCAATACGGAAACATTCCTATGTACTATCATAGAAACACCTAGTTCAAGCAACTGTTTCTGTCATATGAATCATGTTTGATGTAGATTCACATTGCCATTTCACATAATATTGTAATTAATGTGCCAAATTACAGACTGAACCTGCAATGTGTACTTATTTACATGTTGGGGTAAAAAAATTCATATTAGTTTATTTGAAATCCAGTAAATCATAAACTTTTAAATAAGGCCAGCGACTATTGTACTATTGATACAAGTAAATTACACGTCTCCGTGGCCTTCTCAATGAAAATGTATGAATTAGAAGTAAATAAATAAAATAAAATAAAAAACAGAAAGGTTTTGTATGTACTTAGTGTTTTTCTCTTTTCCCGGCAACTTTACAATCCCCGACTTGCGGGGTTTTAAAACAACTGCTTCATTTGGAGATTTGAGAGTGACACGTGCTTGTTGTTGGTCGCGCAGGGGCAAGTATGCGGCGGTGCGGCGCTGCCGCGCGCGGGGCTCGGCGCCGGGCGCGCCCTGGCGCTTCGCGGCCAAGTTCCTGCGCAAGTGGCGGCGCGCCGCCGACCGGGACCTGCGCCCGGAGATCCTGCACGAGGTGGCCATCCTGCACGCGTGCCGCCGCTCCGCGCGCGTCGTGCGCCTCTTCGGCGTCTTCGAGTCCGACCACGAGATGGTGCTGCTCCTCGAGCTGTGAGTACTACTTGCCCGCTGCTGGCGATATCGCCTGCAATGGCATCGCCCTGCATGGCGTTCATTTGTTGCCCGACCTGTCAGAATGGTCCCTTCCTATAGTAACTCCTCTATAGTCGAGTTAAGCTTACCTAGTACCAAAGTGACAGTTCGGAAAACAAGTTAACACCATGTTTACTCCAGAAAAGTAACTCTCCGTCGGGTCAGCTCGTTGGTTTTCGAAATTTCGAGTAATACTAACTTTATGTGCAGCATAAAAGACATCAACGTAGGCAGTTCACATTCAAGATTCATTTTAAAACATGCATTACGGTGAAATCTTTTTTACTTATATAAATTACAAAATATATAATAATAAATTACAAATTGACTCGTCTTTTGGAATTTCTCATTATTCACATTAATAAAATAAAATATTAACGCAATTATAACCTGTAATTTTGCTTTCGAAAACTTGTTTACATTTGTAAGTTTAGAAATTGTAATAGTAAAAAAATAATAATAAAATGATATAATCTGTCTTCCAAACCGTGTTCATATTAGTATAATTATTATCTTGAAGTCAGTTATATGTATTATGATAGTTTTGCATCCTGTATATTAAAGAAAAAAATGAAGGTGTTCGATGAAGCACACCATTGTTTTAAAGGTGTCGAAGCAAGAAAAAAAAGCGAACCCTTATCATACAGAATGATCTCAAGTGTATATATTTGAAAGTTTCCATGAATTCATACAAAAAATAATATACGCAACTCGTTCACTAGTGTGTCTCTGCCGGTCCGGATGGCCGAGATCGCTAAGACACTAGTGCCGTCGACTAGGATCGCGGGTTCGAGTCCCGCCTCGGGCATGGATGTTATTGTGTTCGTTCTTTCACCCCCTATCAGCACCATATCGTGTCATCCCCACCTGGACATCATATCGTGTCATCCCCCTAGTTACCATACCGTTACACGCAGTAGTGATCGCTAATGGCGTGGTAGTTGATGCGACCTTAAAATAACAAAGAAAAATGTCTTTCTGGTCATTTCAATTGAACGCCAAACCCCGCGTTGTGCGCGAGATGCCTTAAAGCAAGCCTTGGTGGTGGCTGGTGCGCAGGTGCGAGGGCGGGGAGCTGCAGACGCTGCTGGACAGGGACATCGTCCCGGACGAGGCGCAGGTGCGGCTGCTCATGAGGCAGATCCTGCTGGGGCTGCGCGACCTGCACCAGCTCAACGTGGCGCACCTGGACATCAAGGTAAGGCCCCACCGCACCCTCTCGACACTGCACTCTCCCTGACCTAGAGGCTCTAGAGTTTGCGGCATAGCTAGGTCGAATTCCGGAGGAGAATTCTAGCGGCCGGCTGCTCTGATCGGTAGTTTTCCGTAGTTTCTTTGATCAACCTCAGACGAATGCCGAAGCAGTGCCCTGACAAACGGACACGGGCCGCACGCGATACATCCTTCCTCTTCCCTTACATTCTCTACACAACCACACTGCCGGGACACCAGTCGGGAGCTTCTAGATGGGGAGATGTTCCTTTGGGGGAGGTACCTGGCAAGCTGACGTGTGTGTCTTACGTGGAACTTACGTTCCAGCAAGGGAGGTACACCGCCACCTACTATGCACTACATTTACGCGAATATTTTTCTGTCACATTATAACCTATATAAAAAAAGTTAGGTCCTCTTCTTACTTTTGAATAAATATCAATAAACATCAACACATCGTATATTTATTTATAATAAGGTTAGCTTAGTCTTTAGCAGTTAACGCGCCCGTAAACATTCACTAGTTAATCCCTTCCTTCATCGGGAAAGCTGCTCATTGCGGGGATGTGTGTGCGCAGCCGCAGAACCTGGTGCTGACGGGAGAGTTTCCGCACGGGGACGTGAAGCTGTGCGACTTGGGCATCTCTCGCTACGTGGGCGAAGGCGCCGACGTGCGGGACATGTTGGGTACGCCTGACTACGTGGGTGAGTATGCTCCTCAAAAGGCAATAGAGTACAAACGGATAATGATGCAAGCGATAAAAGAGTGAGCGAAAAAAAACAACAACAACAACAACAGTGACCATTTACATGTCGTGAGAAAATTCTGTTCTTTTAATTAAGTCAATAAGTTTATATCATGTTTGTTTCACTGTCTCATTAAAACCACATTTCAATTTTTATTAAAATCCACCACTTCACAATGGTACTGAGGTACACAAAATGGTTTTCTCAAAATAATTAAAATGCCACTTATGCCGTTCTGTTTTTCACCTATTCAATTTATCAGGGGCCATTCGAAACCTACGTTCCCTTTGCAAGGAGTCATACTCTTTTGAGAAAATGTTGCAAAATGTTCCAGGGGCTTAAAGTATCCTCAATGTTTTAAAAATTCTATTCATAGTCGCAAGGTTTTTCCTGTTAATCTTGACAATTGCCCACATTTTAAGGAACGTGTATGACAGGTGATTGAAGTAACGCAGAAAACACACAAGTCACAATTATCAATACTGACTGATTATAGAATACCGACTCTTTAATCCATTTTAGAAATATTTTCATGTGTTGAAAATTTCTACTACGTAGGATCTAAATAAAAAGAAACGTTAAATATATTTGTCTGGTTCTTTCATTCTCGGGCGTACTACGTAAAAAAATATATCTATTAACAATTAAAATTAAATAATAAAGTAGGGGGGCTCCAACAACACATACTTTCTGCTAACATTTCAATGGTTACGTAATATTATAATGAGGATATTTGCGTTTTACACTTCAACTACTATTTAAAAATTCTTAAACCAGCAAAGAGCGAAAAATACGTATTTATTTTTTTAAATTCAAACTAAATTGGTTAATAATAGAAAACAATAAAACATCTGGGACTTTTCATTTAAAGCAAAATTCATGAAATTTGGTTGCGTACAAAGCACAAACGTCTTTTTAAACGAAAACTCTCAGTATGGGTATATATAAATATGGTATAGTCACACTATACATATCATATGATACAATGATATAGTTCCGATTTTTCATTAAAACAGCTGCAATTTAAGGTGCAAGGTTCAAATTCATTTTCAAACCTGTCCTACATCACCAATACTAAAGCCAGATATTTCTTTCTCGATGAATAATAACACTAAGTGGAGGAAATGTTGTGGTGTCCCGCTAGTTTTAAATGTGATTTCACTAAACATCACGAAAAAGGTGCTAGCGATGTTTACAAATGGACCGATGTTTTGGATCTTTTTACTTTCTCGCTGCGGAGTACAGAGACAGTTATGTAATACTACGCGAAAAACAACAACAACAAAACAAATTTTCAACAGAAAACTTCTTCATTACAGAGCCCTGGTAATGAAAAAGTGGATGAATCCAGTTGCTAAATTTTAAAGAAAAAATCGTCTTACACGTAGTGTAGCAGAATCCATGTTTTGTGAGTTCTTGATAACCGAAAAATTGAATGACGTCTGTCTGTCCGTCCGTCCGTTTGTGAACAATCGGCTAAACCTTTTAGCCGATTTTGTCCAAAATTGATATTCCCCAATCGATTCGACTTTTGTCGCGGCCCCTTTAGTTTAAAACCGATATTTTAATTTTGGTTGGTTCTTTACATGAAGCCCCTGGGACATTTTTCAAAATTTAAAAAAAATGACTTCATCGTTTTTAATTAAATTTTGTTTTTGGATAGTGTGGACGACATTCAAGTAAATGGCCACAGTTCTAATTTTCGTTGAAAATTGAAATTTTCGAAAATTGGAAAAGTTCCACATTTTTTCGGAGTCTTTCTACAACTGAAATATTAAACAAAGAGATTTGTCCCTTAATGAAATCTGTTCCTTAAAGGTAGATTTTGAAATAGTGTCATGTACAATGTTTCGAAAATTTGATTACTTTTCGAATAATTTTGCATGAAAATATCGACGAGAAAGTATGTGCTGCTTTTGCACCATTATTTTGGTATTGGGAAGTCCCAAAATGAGTATTTCGGTAAAAATGTCGAGTCTGATTATTTACTGCATTATATACCTCATTAAAACATTATGTATTCAGAAGTTAAAATGTATTTGCCCTCAACAATTAAAATAAATTATTATAATAGATTCAAATATATTAAATATTAAAGTTTTATTTAAATATTGCACATCCTAAATACAAAAGTAACATAAATATTTGATATAAGGCTGCATATTTGTGTCTATGAATTGAAATTAAAATTTGACAATAAACTATTTTTAATAATTATTGTGAAATACAAAAAATTCCTAAGTTATAGTATAGAACTTATATTGAACTATTTACTACATTTCACATCTAAAGAGTACTTTATTAATAAAAATATGTGAAGAAAAATTCCATTGACTAAACTCTTTATTAAATTTTAGAAATAAGACTGTAATTTAAAACATATTTTTTAGAAACTCTAACATGAATGCAATTTAAACTTTCCTGTGCATATGTCACCTGAGCTCTTCTACAATTCTGCCGAAATATGTACCTCATTTTCATGTGAGCACAGGCCTTGCTTGCTGTGGCAAAATGCCTGCACTTACAAAACAATCTCAAAGAAGAAGAATCACAGAAAAGATAATTTAATAATATTTTCTCAATGAAAAGAAATCTGTTTTGGTCCATGACACTTTTATGAGTTCTGCCAAGTTATTACTGTTTTTTTATAAGATAAATAACTGATGCAGTTACAAGAAAATTATTTCAAAGCAATTACTTCACTTTTGGGAAATAAAATGAAAACAGCATTTAAACTAAGAGGAAAATGAGAGGTGGTCATAAAGTAATGTCTTTTAATGTTATGCAGTTAAAGTATCCTACTGAATCAGAAATTTGGGCAAAGGAACTCAAATCAAGAAAATACTTGTAAAAATTGTAAAGCCATAATGTGATTTGTACTTTATTCTCCAATCATGTCATTTATGAATATTTACTTGAATGGGATTTTCACGCAGTGGCAGTTAATTATAATGATACAGTACAATACAAAAATTTAATAATAATTAGTATTTGAGTAATAAGTGGAGAAATAATGTTACAAAACTCATTTTTATTATTTTACTCCCTCTTAAGAAAATAATTTATTTTTTTTCCTTTCATATTTCAGCTCCAGAAGTTCTGAATTATGAGCCAATCAGTCTTGCTACTGATATGTGGTAAGAACATTTATTTGAAAATATTAAGCTGAACTTAAATTTCTTCTATCTTCAAATGAATTATAAATAAATGCACCAATATAAGCAAGACAATAAGTATAAAAATGCATTTAATTTAATTTAAATATATATTTAAATTGGTGCTGTTTGGAAATAATTCTTCAATTTTTCAACTATTTTTCTATCAATATACATAAATTGCCTTTTATACTTATGAATACCACTGTATCACATTGTTCTCTTTGCTGCTTAGGTCTGTAGGAGTTCTTGTGTATGTCCTGCTGACTGGCTGTTCTCCCTTTGGAGGTGATACAAAGCAAGAAACCTTCTGCAACATCTCCCAGTGCAACCTCGACTTCCCCGAAGATTTGTTCGAGGATGTGACAGAGGAAGCAAAGGACTTAATGAGAAAACTAATGGTGAAAGAACCAAGGTAATTCCTCTACCTCTTATGCCTCTTCAGCATTTCCTTGTTACAGGCTCTTTAAATTCAGGAAACATTGTTTTACAATGCAATGATTTCAGGGGTGATTTTTTTAAAAATATTTAGCATTTAGTGAAGTGATGCATACGCATAAGAAGTGTGCATTAGGCTAATATCCAGCTAAGTGCAGATTGTTAATCATAATGCATTTTCCAAACTTTCTCTTTTTAATACCAACCTTTTGCTAGATATCTAGAAAGATCCACAGAATACAATATTTTCCTTTTGACATGCCTCTTTTTACACATCCTAAAATAAAAGGAATGTGTTTAATAGTGCTTACACAAATGGAGGCACAAACTGCAAGTTAATAGATAGTCAAAGAAGAACATAAATTCCTCTCAAGGAAGGAGAACAGCCCACCTTGTACTTACTGCTTGCTTTCATCAAGGTTATTTTAGAGGGCAATAGAAGTTATCCTTCTATTAGTAACTAGGAAATAAGCTTGCAAATAGATGGGTTTCCATTTACACTAATGAGTCCTTGAGTGTCTGAGCTGCATAGATAAAATAAAGAGAAAGGCTTGGCTCTTTACCGAGTATGCAAGTTTTCTCAAAATCAAAATTGTGATGCAATTTCAATCTAAGACAGATGGAATTAATTTGGTATTCAAACTCTTTTATGTTATGTAGGACAAATCAAGCATAAATTTAAGTTGCATGTGTGACAACTGTTACTAAAATAAGATTTTGAAATTTTGAGCAAAAGCCCCTCACACCACGTTTAAGGTACTTCCTTTTCCACTGGCAAATGAGGCATTCCACACAAATCAACCATGTTTTGTTTCTTGTTAATAACTACCAAAAACTTTCAATATTTCCTTTCCTTCGAGGCATTAAGTAAAAGAGAACACTGTTAATGAACAGTAGTTCTAGTAACACAAAAGCCATTTCAGTATAGGCATCTGACAAAAACCTTTCAAACATGTCTGTCTCACAAATAAAATTTTCTACTGCATCCTTGTGTGACTATCTAATGATGCATATGAGAACTCAAAGGTCAATACTCAGTCAATAAATTCCCTGATGTTTTGGTTGTTCATAAGCATTATATCTATGTTGGATAGATATAATGATTTTGAAACTTTGAATTTATATTCAAAAAAATTTTTTTTCTGAGATAGTGAGGCAGCCAGTTTATTTATTTCTGGACCACTTAATTACTCACAAGCACCAGTATTGTAGTACTCAAGTAGAGATGAAGTTATTTTTCCGAGAAACAAATTCATCAATCTATCATAGAGATATATTTAGAAAAACATAGAACAAGTTACAATTGTGTGTGAACTTGCACCCTAATCAACACACTGATTTATTTTTAGCTAATTACAGGATGACAGTATTTTTCAGTGATATAATTTGCAATTTAATTAGAATTTGATACTTAATCCATAAATCATGAGTAGTTACAATGAGAGCATTAAAACTTTGATATTTTTAGTTTTAGATGGGAAGAAATTCTTTTCATGATAGTTAGGGCTACAAGATGCCTCTTTTATCTAGATATGCCTTCGTTGTAGGTAATTTTTGTTCAATTTTTTACTGCTAAATCCTCTATTATCCTCCATTTTTCCTTCTCCTTGGACTGCCCGCTTCCTTGTTTTCCTCCTTTTCCCCCTCCTTTTCTCTTTTCCTTCTTCTTCTTTTTCTTTTTCTTCTTTGTCTTCTTCCTCTTCCTATCCTTCTTCTACTTCTTCTTTCTCTTCCTTCTCTACTTCTCTTCCTCTCTTCTCTCTTTCTTCTTCTATCTTCTCTTCTTCTCTCTTCTTCATCATCTTTCTTCCTTGTCTTTTTCTTCCTCTTCTTCTTCTTCATTCTTCTTCCTTGTCTGTTTCTTCCTCCTCTTTCTTCTTCTTCTTCTTCTTCTTCATCTTCCTTCCTTGTCTTTTCTTCCTCTCTTCTTCTTCTCTTCTTCTTCTTCTTCTTCTTCTTCTTCTTCATCTTCCTCTTCTTTTTCTTCTACAAGAACAGGTAAGTTGCACGTGGTGCTCCTGCTATTTTGCTGCAAGGAGGTGATGAGTAATAATTTTTTAAATGATTAAAACAGCAAGTAGCTCATGCAATACAGTTTCTTGAATATCATTGATCAATACCACATTAGTGAAATGGTCATTACAACAATGTATTATATTATGAATCCATTCCATCACAATGTCTAATATTATAATATTATACCCTCATAAAAACAACTCTATTTGGACAGGCTTGATATAAAATGTCATTTGTTTTGTAGTTATAGTCATGAAAAATATTTGAAAACATTGGTCTAGAAAAACTGTAAGTCATGTTGTTTAAAGAAACAAAGACATTTTTATTTTTGATTCTTGGAAAGACAACAACATCAAAATGAATGTTGTCAGTCAGACTCCAAATATCTCAACTTGTTGTTGTTTTTTGCAGCAAACGACTAACAGTGGAGCAGTCCCTGCGACATCCATGGTTCTCTACGACTCAAGTGCCTACACCTCTAGGTGCTATGCGGGAGGCTAGCACTGAGTTATCTTCAAAGAATTCCTTTAGGGAGGCGGAATGCAAGTCCCCGGTTGTTTCTATGAAACTGGAAAAATCTTCACCAGCTCTTTCCAAGAAAATGGACCGTCCATCACCAACAATGATGCGAAAACCAGGCAAAGAAATTCCTGAACTGCCATGCAAGAACAATGACATGCCTCTTAGTTTGCCAAAACGAACAGTTCCTGTCACATGTGATGTTGCTTCCCGATCTCAGGCACTAATAGAAGTCAATAAATCAATAGTAACAACAACAACAACAACAGTGAGTGAAATTAACACTTCCAAAGAGCTTCTTGAAGGTACAGAGAGCAACATGCAGGATAGAAGCAATGGAGGAATGCGATCCTTCAGAAAAAATACTTTCAAGAAGAATATGGGTAGTATTCTTGAAAGAGTAACCTCATGTGAAGACTTCAAGAATAATAATGGCTTCAACTTGACTAATGGTATTACCAATAAAAATAAAAGTAATGACACTAGCAGCACTACTGGTATCAGTAATAATAGTGCCATTGAAAGTAATACCCACGTCACAAGCAACAGCATCATCACTAGCAACATAAGTACTGACACCATCAGTAGTAATACCAGCACCAGCAGCAATAACACCATACACAATAGTAATACTTCTACTATCACTACATCTACTGTTACTACTCCTAGCAGTTACAGCTCCAATGCTAGTAATTCTATCAACGACAACAAAAATAATAATTATAACCATGAGAAAGTCACTCATGTGAGCAGCATTAGCTTCAACACGAGAGGCAACATGACCAGTAGCTGCAGCACTAGCAATGGTTCTACCAGTAATATCAGTCACAGCAGCAGTACGTACGGCAACAATTTATGCACTAGTGTCACGCAGCCCAAAACTGGTTCTATTTCTGCAAACAGAGCATTATTTGAGAGCAACAGATTATCAGTGAGATTCAGTTCCAGCTCGAAAAAGGTCCCTGTTCCAGAGACTCCTGCTGCCAATTCTAATGCTTCCATTGCTTCCCTTACAATGTCACGGCCCAACAGAGCAACAGCTATGCAAACTATGCCTCTTGGAGGAGTGAGAGAATACAGACTGAAATTTGAGTTAACTTCCTCCTCACCCTCTACAACAACCACAGCCACAACCACAACCACAGCAGTTAGACACAGTTGCACAAGCACTGCAAGCAGATCTACCACTGCCACTACCACAATGACAATGTCCACTGCTCCATCTCTTCCTGTCGCAGCTTCCGTTTCAGTGACTCCTTCCACACATCCTTCCTCAGACATTGCTGGTTCACAGAAAAATGAAGACAAAGACTGTGTATATACTTTTAGAAAATGCTTTATTGTTGACGATGCAGAAACAGAAAATGGAAACTCTTTAGTGAGTGATGGAACTAATGAGTCTGAGACCAGTTCTGGATATTACGATAATTCGAGCTGCTGCTCTAGTAGTGATTCTGTAAGTGATGTCAGTGAAACGTCAACAGACTCTGCAGGAGATCGTTTGAGCACAGCGTCTATGGATTCTCTGGACTCCTGCTATGGCAAAGAGAAAAGGCATTATTCGTCTACTCTGACAGCATTTTCCTTGAAAAATAACTACAACAAAAGAGTTAACAGTCTCAAGACTGAAACAGTTTCAAAAACACACCAAAGTCCTGCTTTCCATCGAGCAGTTTCAACATTCAATCACATTTCAGAAAATTCCAATAAAGGCTTCAGTCAACCAGAGGATGTGGAACAAGAAAAAATATTTGCTGCAGCAAGACGCCAAGCTGCCAAGGCATCCCACACCACAGTCATCAACAAAGCTGCCAGGGCTTCCTTCGTGCCCACTGCCCCAGCCAGTCCTGTTGTTCGTAAAGAGTGTGCTCTTAATATTACTAAAGAAAGAAACGGTAAAGAAGTTGTTCTGCAAGAAGTAAAAGCAGGAAAATGTAGCCGCTTCAGTGAAGTGAAGATAGAATCAGTGCAATCACGAATCAAGAAATTTCAGAGTTGAAGTGCCAAAAGTAAAGTGTCCATTAAATATGTATTATAGAACTCTTCAAATTTTGTGAAAAAACATAAAAATCAAACGTACAATGTCTGTTTGTATACTAGTCAATAATTTCTTGTGTTCTAGTTTCACAAATATCCCTAATTATTCATTGTATGTTTCTGTATTGGGAAATTCATGAATTTGAGATGCGGAACATCATTGTGTAAATGTGTACAAAGCAGTTCCTATGTGAAACTACTGCACTGATCACTGATCCCAGTTCACCGAGAAGATGATTCCGTGCGTTCAATCATAGTGAATAACCAAGAAGAGTTGTAAAAATTTAATTTATATCAATTATTGAGTATTTTTCATTACAATATATTGTATAAAATTATTATTATATACTTATTTTATATTATGTGATTATAAAATTACTAGTTATGGAATTTAAATATTTCATGATCAAAATAATTTATGTGAATTTCACAAAGTAAAATGGAACTTGTTCCCTATTATCTTCACCCATTCAGTGATGAATTATGAATGTGGTTGGAAGATATGTTTGGAACAAATGACTGTAGAAATTGTTTATAATATCTTGGAATAATTTCAAGATATTCATTATCATGGAAAAGCTTGTGGTGCAAGACATGTTTAAATTATGTGCATATTGAGAGCTAAGAGTTGTGAGACTTTTTCGTGCCATTTCTTTTGATTACTCATGCATTGTATAAACAAAATATTAAACAATGTTCAGAACAATAATCAAAAGACTTGCAGCAAAAATTACAATTTAGTAGCTCAAGTCTTCTCAGATAGTAAAAATGCTTCCAATATTTGTGGTAAAAATGTGTCAAATGTAAATAGACAGGCAAGTGTCATTTCATATTTATAAGATACATATCAATGTTTTTAACTGAAATGTTACCTCTTGAACTATTTATATTTCTCAGGCCTATTAAATGCAAAAACAATTTTATCAAATGTTTGAAAATGTCTTTCTTAAAAATTGTTATTCTTACTATTGGATTAAAAATCAATTCTATTCACATTTTTATTCATTCTGAGTAGATTTCTTAAACTGTACTTAATATCGCAGACTATGGATTTGTGAAGAAAGAAGACTGTAGACTGGTGCATTTTTCACTTTACCAATACTATAAAGCAGTAATTTTGAAACATTTTTAATAACTGCCTTTACTTCTGACTATCAGTCAGAATTTTACCAAGTTACAACTGTATCAATAACATTCACAAACCTATCCAGAACAAGGAACATTCAGTAGAAATTCTTCAAATTGTAATTTTGAATTTGCATCCAATGAATTTGATGAAAAACGGTGGTCATGTTTGATCTTTGTTCTGGACCAGTGGAGTACTTTCTGGACCAATGTAATAGTTCTCTGCCAAGGTGATTCAAACATTTTTGTGTTGTAAGGAAATAAGAAATGTTGATAATAAACATTTTAATTAACAAACTGTATTATTGAAACCATCCATAATCCTCAAGGGAATAAATACAATTAATTTTTTTTTTTCAGCACTCCTGCATAGAAATTAGTACTTATCTTCTCTGTTTTTTGATTTGAAAATGTTACGTTGCACATGGTAAAGTAGACTTTGTCATGTGTACACTGTAAAGCAGTGAAGGCTATGTAAAACAACCAAGTATCACTGGCTGCTGCCTCACATTTTGAGAGTGATCCCAAGAGTAGGTACATGTAAGTTTTCATGAATTCCTACAAACAAAAAAATACCCAAAAGCACCTTACGTGTATTTATTTTAACAATAACAACAACAACAACAATAATAATAATAATAATAATAATAATAATAATAATAATAATAATAATAATAATAATAATAATAATAATAATTAGTATTCCTCATAGACATTTACAAATAAAAAAATGCAACAAGCAACATCAGGTCTACAGTCATTTTAATAGTTACAACATATATAGGGAGGTTTAAAAATTAAAATACAATTATAATAGTTTTACATACTTTTACCATTTTTAACATCTGTTACTTAACTTTTAACTTTTTATGAGACTGTATGGGCATTTTGCAACTAGGAAACTTTTAAATGTCTTTTTGAACAGTTCCAATTCATGTTCTTAGTTTATTAAAGATAGAGCAATGCAGCTGCAAGATAAGGATCTTTGGCTGTAGCAGCTTTACCAGTACACACTGTTGTAAGTATTCCTCCTTTGTGTACTATATTCATGGAAATCTTTATCGAATGTGAGATGTGTGTTCTCCAAGTTACAAAAAGTGTTATCACCTTGTATGCATAAAGAGATACGATTGTCAGCTTCTGTGTTGTATATAATATTCTACACAAGACTCTTCTGGTTTAAGTTTTAAAAAAAATCTGATGCTTTTCTTTTGTTCTTTCATCAGTCTGTTCAAGTTCATCTGTGAAGTTCTTCCCCAAAATTAAATTCCATACTGCAAATGTGAATAAATTAATCAATAATATAAAGTTTTTAGCATTGCAATACTGAGGTATTAAGAAAACTATCTCAATAAGAAAATATTTGAGTTTAGGGTGCTACACAATGAATTTACATGCTTATTAAATGATAAGTTCTGATCAAAGTATATCCCAAAAAATGTATGGTCTGATATTTTTGGACTGATTCATCCCCAATAAAGACATTGAGATTGTGCATCACACTGCGATAAGAAACGAATTGAAAATTAATTGAAATTGACTCACTGGTATTTAGCTGTAGACTTTTGAAAAAATGGCATTGAGCATTTTCAAAAATGCGGAATTTTGTGGTCTTTTAACAGAAACATTTTGAGTTTTCGAGAAACTTTATTTGACATCATTTAAATTATATTTTCAAAGCAATAATGTGAACAAATTGCTGCTAATGCAAATAGTATTGACATGAGAGAAGTCAAAACAAGTGGTGCTACAGAATGGCACAGACTTTACCGTAGTTGTTTTCTATTTCCTTTGGTCTCAACTGCATACTAGCTGTTCGGGCTTGCCAGATACTCTTGTCAGCTATCTTTTATCGTCGTCCAAGTACATTTTTTAAATTTTCTTAATTTTTCGGTTTCCTAAAAATAGAACAGAAATATTATTATAAGAATATTGAAGAACAGTAAAACCTCGTACTAAATGGCAAATTTTCTTAGAAAGAACGCGGCGCCGTTTTTAAGAAAATTGCGTTTAAGCGCTACTGAAAATTCGAAATATGAAGCTTTTTTTCACAAAAAATGTTCGAGTTTTCGAAAACCTTCATTAGAAGTCATTTGAATAACTTTAAGTCACAAATGCAGTAGTATTTACAAATTACTGGAAATGTGCATATTAACGGAGTAAAATATTTCAAAAACATTACATTTGAATAATTCTTGAAAAAAATAAAGTATCCCAAAATGAACTCTACGTCGTATTAAACAGTGCGATTAGCACTATCCGTTCGAAAAGTTTGAAGGAAAAATTTGGAGCCGTTTTTGAGAAACTGGCGTTTGAGCGTGTCTGAAGAAGCGTTTCACAGAAAACGGTTGAGTTTTCGAGAAACTTTATAAAGCACATGCACTCAATATAATATTTTAAACAAATCGTCGCTAATGTAAATATTATTAACGTGAGAGACAAGTCAAATAAATTACATTTTTGTATTTTTTGAAAAAGAAAAGAATTGATCAAACTGATGTTAATGTCATCTTATAGAGTACATTTAACACTATCTCTACCAAAAGTTTAAAGAAAAAATTGGAGCCACTTTTGAGAAAATCTGTTTTTGTTATTTTTTAAAATTGCAAAAATTGCTGGCAATATTGAGCAAAAACGAAAAGTTTTAAAAATGTACATGATCCTAATAAAAGAATTCACTATAGAGAACCAATTTTATTTCAAGGAAAACTTTCTATCTTTAGTTTATAGTTTTAAGAAGACAGCTAAAAAAAACATACTTTTGAAAGTTTCGAAAATTTAGAGTTAACCGTGAAAATAGGACCTACGCCCCTTTTATAAGTGTATGTAACTCCATTCTTAAAAGAAATTCAAAGAAAAAATTTGGAGCTGATTTTGAGAAAAGTTTTAAAATGTCCGGAGGGCTTCGTGTAAAGTATCCCCAATTTTAAAGAATGTTTTTCAAATCCTCAAAGCTTTGACTCAAGCAAGATGTACGGGAGTTCTTCAATTTAGAAAAAATCCTACCCATGGTTTAGGTGTTAGTAGTGTTCACTGACGACAGACGGGCGTTTCGAAAGTAGCCACCTTTTCGGTATCAGTAGACTCCAAAAGTGCATTTCCGTTGAAATCTCAAAATCAATTTCCCGCAGCATTACACAACTTTACATATAACATATACTACGTACGTACACGGGAAAGTAAAAATTATTTTTTTTAATTTTTGAAAAAAGAAAAGAATAGAGCAATTTTGCGTTTATGTTAATCTTATAGAGAACATTTCGCACTATTCCTACCAAAAACTAAAAAAAGAAAATTGGTGTCTTAATGTTAAGCTGGCAATGCCAATTGACCAAAAAATATTATCTCTATTTACAAAATATTGCGTTAGATTTTCTTGACACAGAAATTACCACAAAAATACACTATACAACAGTATTATTTTACATTTTTCAACATTTAATATTCCCCCAAATAATTATTATTCATGACATTACTGTCAAAAAAACAACACTTTTAGCGAGACATAATTCCTCATAAAACTAAAAAAATCAACAGTATGTACTGACGTTTAACAACAACCAGAACCGAACATTATTCTAATAAACTACACCAACAATCATTCAGTTGCACTCACGGTTTTTGGAAAATTGGACAAACCATTTAGACTGACGTCTTCTGCAGTTCAGTGGGAAATATAGTAATTCAAATCGTTCTCCATGTTGTCCTGACAGATGTATATTACTTCACGAAGGAATGACGAAGGATATGATCCCAATGCTGTAGTTGATTTGCCTTTGAAAATATATTTTATTATATCGGAGCTGACATTTGGTTAATAATTGTTGCCAAAAACACTCATTTCTTTCTTTATTCAGAACTCAATGTGTATTTGTGGTTTAGGGTAGGTATCCCAGAATTAAGAAATCGTGCACAGAATAGGTTTCTCACTGTAGCACGTCACACACAGTTTTGAACAGTTTTTGACTTAAATACAAAAATAATAAATTAAAAAAATAACTAGTACGAGAAACTCTGTATCATTCTGTAGAACCAGCAGGTCATTTTTGATTTAAAGGAAATGCGATAAATAAGCTTTTAAAGGTGCTACGAGATGTCATGGAGTGAGATCTAAAATATCATATGGTACAATGAAATTAGGAATACGGGGAAAATTGTGTCGAAAAAAAAACAACAATTTTTTTCAGGAAGAGGTGACACAAATATTCTATTGTCATAGTGAAGGAAACTATTGTTATTGCAAATAATTCGGCACTGCGATGTTTATCCAATGTGTTTTTCGGCATTCTACCAAAATGGAAAAAAATGGCGGGATAACGTTTTTTGTCAACAATTTTATAACAGTCGCTGGTAAACATTTTCTAAAGGGTACAAAAACATCTTCAAATAACGATATACGAATGCAATTTTTTTAAATTTCTAATCTTTTTAGTATTTCGGCAATATCTAAAAAAATACTTTTCCCAATAATTTTTGTATTGTAATGGTAAATATTTTCTAAAGCATGGTCGAACCACACATCGTGGACAGACAAGTGATAATGAGAATTTTTGAAATTTCAATTTGTTTCTTGGTATTTTGGCGGTTTAAAAATTGTAACATTTAAGTAATTTGCATTTTACCTTTCTAACCGTAACTGATAAATATTTTCTAAAAGGTAGGAAAATTTTATCAAATTATGAATAAGCGAATTCACATGAAAATGTTTTGAAATTTTTAAGTGTTTCTTTGGTAATTTTGCAAAATTAGAAAGAAGGCGGGATAAAAGAGTTTTATCTACAATTTTTTACGGTAGCTGGTAAATGTGTTATAAATGGTGAGCAAACGCCGTCACGCTTGATGTCGCGTGGCGGCGGTCCTCACCCGTGTTCACCGGCGGTGGAGCGGCGCGACTAAAGCAGTGTCCCCGGGGAGACGCCACGGATCGTCCGCGGTATCGCCGTATGTTACTCACGGCGACTCGTGCCCCGATCGAAGACAGCAGCCGTTCACACACAGGAATCGTGAAAAAATTTGCTCGCCCCCGATCATATTCTCGCGGGATCGTCAGCTCCGACGCAGTTGCATGGAACGCATGAGAGTGGCCTGAAGCGAGCGCGCTCACGAAGAACTTATAAAGAAGCTCGGCGAATACATTTTAGAAGCTCGGCGAACAAATATTGTAGAGTGTCAAAATCTAGTCGCCCGTAGCTTTGCATCGCAGTTCCGTGTGCAATGCCGCCACACTTTCCTGCTATGAAGCCATTCATATCCTTTCGGACATCAGTGGTTGATCTGTAAAATAGAAAAAAGGACAAGGTCGGGAAAGACAATAGCAAGAAGTGTTCCGCGCTTTTGGCGTTGTTAATCCAATTTTCATGCAAGTATTGGCGTTTTGCATACTGTAGCATATCTCAGGGCGCTTGTACGAGTACGTGGTCGTGGAATCCGGCGCGTACAAAGTAAAATTTTTAATAATGTCATTATTTGACGCGTTTATTTTGGAAAAGAAATTTATAGCTAAATTTTTAAAGTGCTTTTCGAGGAGCGGTAGATATAATATTGAGAGTAATTCTGAGACTCTGATATAAAGTGGCGCGCACAGTATGCTACGAAGGCACGCATTTTGTATAATTTGCAACTATGAAGGAGTACGTTGGGTCCCCGGCATTTATATGTTTCGCGTGGCCTCTCCCACGCCCTATGGCCAATCACGTGCGCGATGGAGGGTCCCGTGACCTTGCCCCTTCCCAGCTGCTGGCGCCACCCGACGGCGCCTTCCTGAAATGCCGGCTGCGCATGGCTGTACCTGATAGTCCACCCGCACGCCGATTTACTGCCGTCACGGCCCTCCCCTTCAGCGTCTGGAGGCGCACAAAAGGACTCCCTGATTCGCATCCCGACAACGCAACATTTTGCTCGTTCGCCCCCAATTCCTGACAGCAACGTTCCTCGGTGTTTTGAATAGCGAGTCGCGAAAATAAAATAATTTCATTTTCCCTGGTACTGAAAGGCCTTTTATATTATTTTAAATTAAATATAAATTAGCTCTATGCTGTTACTATATATAGATATATAACATAAATTATAAACAAGGTAAATTATTTATCATAAAATGCTTTTAACAAAATTAAAATATTAGGTTTAATATTTAATGAATACTTAATGGTTTTAAATTAAAAATAGTAATAATTAGTTATTAAAATCGTTGAATTCAAAGTTACAAAATGGCGAAGTATTGTATTTTTCATTCTATGATACAGATAGATGTCCAGGACTGAAGAAAGTCGACAGTATTTCACAAAATGTTTCAAGCCTCTTCTGCTTTTTCATTTTATTAAATTTCTTTCTCTTTTCTTCTTATTCTTATTAGATATTGTCTTTCTCTTCATAAGTACTTACAGGGCCGGCGATTGTTGTCAAGTCCGAGTGGGTTGTTGACTCGGGGAGGGGGAGTCATCCTGCCTCCATCCCCTACCGAAAATGTATATGAACGGAAACTTACAAAAAATTTTTTTTCTTCAAATTCTTATATTTATCTTTAAATTGTCATCAAATTGTTATCACATTTATTAAATATAACTTCAGCAGTTCATTTTTGCAATGCAGAAGGAGCACTGCGCTTTGTATTTTTTTATATAAACTCATAACAATTTTGCAAATCGATGTTGTCGTCATATCGCTATAAACGTATAAAATAGCAATACTGTTCAGTCCATTTTGCAACTTAGTTCATCGCAAATAATTTTGAGTCGACACTAAACCGAGAAACTTCGTTCATTTCTGGAATTTGACGTTTATGAAATATTTCTCTTCCCCCAAATTCCGAGTGGGTGTTTTACCCAATCAGAATTTTTCATGTGGGTATAGCTACCTAACGTACCCACTTTATCCACTGGGTCTTAGTACTTATTCCTGCGCCGTCTCAGGCGAATGTAAGCGATCCATTCCCTCTTCTTTGGTTTCGGGCACACAAATTGCACAGATCTTGGCCCAGGCGATACGTATCATGGCATTATTTTCAACCGTGTTTATGACCAGTGGCTATTCAGAAAATAATCATTTGTATTCCGACGGGCAGGTTAGTCACAATATATGTAAATAAATTTGGAAATGCAATTAAAACTGGAAAGTATGCAAAAAAGTGTAATGCAATTTGTAAGGGGGAAATAAAATAACAAGTGTAAAGTGGAAAAATATGTTTACAGCAAAAATAGATACAGAAATCACGAGAATTGTTACTAGCGACAAACACGGGCTTAATAAGTCAAGGGCTTAATTTTGAAGATCACTCATTTTTTAGGAAAATAATGGGAGATATAGTTAATTCTCATTTCACAAAATAAAAATATAGATATTGTAATAAAAACATGACTTCCTGTCAATTCACGACAAATTCACGGGCTTGACGGGCCTACATATGGGTACTTTGACTTGGCTAATCTACTAAGATTAGCCACATGGCGTTCCAGAAATGCCCGGCGAAGTACATGTTGACGCGATTCCACGCCTCCCTGAGCTCGGACCACGACATTAAGTCTTTGGTGGGTGCACTTCTATTTATTTTGCACGCGACGCACCTTCTAAGAATTTGCACAATATCATTGCTTATGCCTTTTCATTGCTCATGCAGTTTTTTTGTCCTCATTATCCCCCAATGGCCTTCCTGGAAAAGTTTGAGCACGACATTTCTGTAACTTTTCGGTATCATAATTTTGATAAACTCATTCCTTGACACCAACAACACTCCTGCTTTGCACGCAAGCCCATCTCTCTTGTTATACCATTTCGCGTTGCTCCTAAGTAGTCACGGCGGCCATCTCTCTCTGACAAAGCGGCGGATTGTTCTCAGCTCCGGATCCTTATCCGTTTCCCTGGCGATTCTGCGCGCCTCGAGAGGAAACTCATTCTTCCTACGACTTATAGAATTCTAGATCTCGACCGCTGAGCAGTCTCGACAATGCGCCGGCGTTTGCGGGCTGAGTTGTTCTTCTGAAGTGGATTTGGTAGCTGAAGTCTGCGAGAAACAATGCCTACCTCTGGAGTTTCTTCGCTGTGCATTCTGGAATTTTCTTTCCGGGATGAAATAACTGCACCAGCAGCTTGTGATCAGTTACAATGTGGAATTCGCTGCTGTAAAGCCATTAAATTTCTTCACTGCGCAAATTATCTCCATCGCTTCTTTCTTGATTTGAGAATAATTCCTTCTATGCTTGTTTAGGGGTTTGGAAGCGAACGCAATCGGTCTTTATACCCCTTGCTCATCTTTTTGTGATAAGAGCGCTTCCAAACCGTAGTCCGATGCATCTGCAGCTACCGTTGTAATTCTCCCTGACACGAAGTGGCTTAATATGAATGTATCTACTAGTGCTTCTTTCAGTCTGTCCAGGGCTTTTTTGCACTCTTCTGTCCAATTTAATTTGGCGCCTTCCTTCCTTAACTTGTTTAATGGAGCTGCGATTGAGGAAAAACCTTTGATGAACTTACTGTTGTATATCTTTCTCAATTAGGCTTGGAGTTGTTTTAAGTCGGTTGAGGGCGGCAACTTTAGAATTGCTTCTATGTGCTGGCGGGTAGTTGCTATCTCGATATAATCTAAAACGTGTCACCAAAACACAACTTGTTCCTTACAAAATCACATTTCTCTCTTTTGACTTTGAACCCACTCTCTTGCACTGCTGAACAACTTCTTCAAATTTCCTTTATGTGCTTCTAAACTGCAGCCTGTCACAATGATACCATCTAAATAGTTACAACGACCTTTTAATTAGCTGTAGTCTGTTCTAAACAACGTTGAAATAAGTCTGCCGCTGAATTTATGCCAAACGGCAATCTATTATATCTGAAAAGACCCAGTGGAATATTCATCACGAAAATTTTTCTTGTTTCCAGGTCTAATGTTAACTGCAAATAAGCGTCCCGCAAATCGATCTTTGAAATCCGCTGCCCTCCCGACAGCTTGTAAAAAAGGTCTTCTGGTTTAGGGGTATTTTTCTATTTCCACTTGTTAATTCGCCGTGCAACCACCGCACAACCTGATTGCCCCATTTACATTTTTGACCAGTACTGGGGATGTGGTCCACTTGCTTTTTGACTTTGACGTCATCCGCCATTACTATGATGTCATCCGCCTGGAGTCTTCTGAGTTCTTCCTCGACTTTCTCTCTGAGAGCCCATGGGACTGGTCTTGCTTTGTAGAAACGGGTGTATACGTAAGCTTCCGCGGCTCGAATCCATGAATTCTCGGCTATCCGGGAGACGCCGCGTCGTTGGCTGGGAGGCCTCACTGCCCTGAGGAAGCCTGCGAAATGTCAGGCGAAACGTCGGCACCCCAGCCAACGACGCGGCGTCTCCCGGATAGCCGAGAATTCTTGTAGAAACGGGGTTTGTACCCCTCCTTAAGCTGTATATTAGCCTGGAAGTTCTTGCATTCTCTCAGTCCGGAAGAGAATACATCCGCATATTCCTGTCTCAACTCGCTTATGATCTGCACTTCTTCCTCTTCGGAAATGAGGTTTACGAGGTCCACGACTTCAAAGCCCAATTTGTTGAAGGAATCCAGTCCCAAAATATTCGTGACGTCGTATCTGCCTGACTAATGATAACTTCTATTGTTGCCTGTCTTTTATTATATGTCGTTTGCAGGGCCACTTTGCCTAAGATTTTAATCGATGTCTTGCCGAAACCTGTTAACTCCTTACGCATCTTCGAATATCTGGTCACCCCTATAATCTGGTACGTTTCTAGGTTAATTAGTGTAACTGCGGCACCCGTATCTAACAAAAAATCTACGGACTCATTACCTAATTCCACTTTAACAATCAGCTTACTTTGTCCCTTTCCGTTAAGTACTTCGTTAATCACTTGTACTACCATGTCTTCCTCCTGTCTTGTGTCTCCTGTCGCGCCGTTGCCGCCTTTCTCACACACTTCCTGGATGTGGTCAACTTTTTTACACCGAAGGCACTGCGCTTCCCTAAACCTACGCTAGTCTATTGAGTGTTTATGTTTTCACAATTTAGGCACGATCTATTCTTTTTGTAACGTGTCACACGAGCACTTTCACTGTCACTTCTACCGCGGTGTACTACTTTTGCTCTGGGTTACCTCTAACATCTAAGTCTCTCATTATTACCCTTTCTTCTACTATCATTGCTGTAGTCATTCCTACTGTCCGTTCTCTCTCTATTCACTCTCACATTGTAATTACTACTTTCATTTGCATCACTGTCAGTACTTATTTCTTTTGACATATTTTTCCTCTGCGTTGCCCCACTGTTTTTTCTTAGAACACGTGCGCCCCCGACGTGATCTGGCGAGCTGTTTTGCCAGTTATTTCGTACGTTTTGCACACGTTTCTTACTTCTTCCAATGAAGGCACTTTGTAATGACACAAGTCTAATTTTGCTCTTCGGTGAAGCACCACCATGTCCCTGAGTAAAGTTTCTGCGTACGAAGTTTCACTCTCTGACGCAGGGCATTTAAACTGACATTGCCAATCCAAACCCGATAATTCTGTTATCCATTCACTGCGGGTCTGTCCCTCACTTATCCTGCAGTGAAAAATATTGCACCTGGCCGAGACTACATGCGGTACTTAGTTACAGCTATTGTCTAATTTTTCTTTGATCTCTGACCAACTAATGTCAGATTGTCTTTCTCCGGAAGCAACTTTTCTAGAAGGCAAGTTTTCAAGACGTAATTTACTTTACAGCACACAGCTACCCTGCCCACATACCCCTTTTTTGTGTTTGCGTCCCCTACCTAGTGGCATAGTAGGTGTTCCAGCATTCGAACATACTCCGCCGCCTCCGTGTCCGGCTAGAATAGGGGGAACTGCGGTGGGGCGCCTCTGTTGACCTGCTGTTGACTGCTTCCGTTAATAGAATACCGCCAGCTGCTGCGCATGTGCCTCCGCCTACTGTCATAGAGCTTCTTCCTGCTGACGGCTCCGCTGGAGCCGACCTCAGCGACCTCCCGTGAGCGCTGTCCGTATTTTCCTGGGGCCCCG
>BOPP01000016.1:10822328-10899137 GCA_017312745.1 Gryllus bimaculatus
CCCTCGCCTCCTGCTGCTCCCGTGCGGGGTCTTTTTAAAGCCGCTACATTACAGATTATTATTATATTATATTATTATTATTAGACTTATTATTATGTATTATTATTATTATTATTTTGTAGGTTTGAAGGCTTAGCATCTAAGCCTTTACCTTGTTTACTGATTCATGTTATGAATTAATCATATAGAAATCTAAAATTTTGAAAGAAAAGATTGGCTTCTTTCAAGAACTGTATTGTTTGTCATTGCTGTCTTGTCCGGTGCCCGAAGATTCTATCTTTCATTTGGCCTCTTCATGCCGCAATCTTTTCTAGAGTCTTGAGAGATCTACGCAGTCTGTCACAATATGTTCAGTTGTCAAGTCTCCGCAGCTGCAATGGGGCGCCGTTGTTGTTATTTCTGTAACAATGTTTGTATAAAAAGTCATCTATGTAGTTTCAGATGAGTTATCACACTATGTTCTCGTTGAGGTAGCTGACATTTGTCACCATTTACTTATATTTTGTTAATGGGGGTGTATTTCGGTGTGGAAGACTTCCACTGGTCTGCCCATTCTTGAGGATTCACTTCGAACAGCATTTCTTGCACTCCTGAGGTCGTATTTCAATATCCATTTCTGATTGGATGTTCCCCGCATTTCGTGTCAGGAATCGGCTCTCATTGCCTAGGATACCGCACGTTCAGGGCACCAGATTGAACGTAACTGATGCTTCTCCTCTCTAAGATTTTACATGCTATGGAAAGCTGGTGCCGAACGTCACTTGCGAAAGGTTTTATATCCTCTAAAATTTTAAAACGTCTTCTGGTTAAAATGAGTTTCTTGTAAGCACACACACATTGGGTGTTGATTGCCAAGTACAATTTCAGCTCCAGTAATGCGAATACAGCCGTGATTATTCCACTGAATTATATTTTCCATGATTGAATGGTTTTTCGCGGTTAGAATACGTAATCTTGTTTATTTCTTGTTTCCTTTTGGCCATCCTCTTCTTTCTTCTTCTTACGCGGGTTTTGCATAAATCGAGATTGGATCATTATTTTCAGCACTTACACATCGAAAACTTGTCTACAGACCAGTTTGGCTTGATCATTTCATTGATTTCATTTTTGTTGAGAAGTTATCCTCGGTTCTTAGGGAGAACGAGCGAATCGAGCTTCGATAGCGCTGTTATCGATACTTCTTTCTGGTAGCTCAGGCGCAGCTCTGGGATTACTTTCTGCCCTCATTTGGTGGGTTCTTGAAATTCTTTCCATTACATTTTCACTGAGTTTTTGAGTTAAGTCTTCTGTAATTGATTTTCTTGTGAATTCCGTTGAAGTACTTTCTATGCATCGTTATTGCAGGCTTATTCTTTCCACACTAAAAAGCTAAAATTTGGTGTTTTAGTAAGCTGCTTCCACTAGTAATATTACCTTTATTCAGATCACAAGTTTTTTGGCTTCAGTAAGCTAGTATTTTGTCTGCCTTAGAACTTGTTGAATTCGCTCCTGCTGTATGATAGTAGCATCTCTACCTCGATGAATTTTCCACTGCAATTAAAGCATTTTATAGATTCTAGCAGGTGATCATCACTATGAAATGGCTTACCACAAATGACATACTTTGATTCTCGCACATCTAGATCTGGGTCCAAATCGTAAACATTGGAAACACTGCAAAAATTGGGTTGAGGAATGAAACATTCGTACGTTAGACGATGAATGCCTGCTTTAAATTCTTCTCTTTTAACGTTACAAAGCGCTTAACGTCAACATGACCGAAGAATTATATTCCAGTCCGCGCCTCATTGTTACCTACGACAGGCCCAATAACTCCTTGAGAAGCTATTCGAACTATTCCTCCTTCCACTGCAGTTTAGTAATCACTCAAACTACAACACCTTGCGATATTCAGTGTGCCGTGAGCATTACTTCAACATCTATGTGCCTATTTTCTCAATTATATAATTTTGTACCTTATGTCATAACTGTTTCTACCAAGTATCCAGATGAAGTTTTCTTGTATGTCTTTTACGCAGATCCACGCAGTCTAATACTCCTCTCTATATAAACGGCTCAACTTATCGAAATTCCTTCAGTTCTTTTACTGTAAGGTACTTTATACTCTGCGTGTTCTTAACAGTCATCATAGTTTGGGGTTGAATTTTCCAACTTCATTTTTTGTCTATTGAAAATCTCTCTCTTGTGTGTGTCTAATTGTAATATGTAAATAGTAGCATTCTGCCACCAGGTTGCATTAAGATGGTTTGAGCGAGAAATTCCCTAGTAGATAGAGAGTCCATATTACGTTTAAAAATATTTATTTGCAAGGTACGTTTTTTTACGAAACCTATATAAACAAAATAGGAACTCTTAGACTGAGTTTAACGTAATTATTCTAATTAACTTTGTTTCATAGATAATAAAGGAAAATAAAAATATTTTAATACTACATAAAGACCTACCGTTGACTAGTTTCTTTACTAGTACCAATACATCGCGTGTCCAAGGAATGAAAAATTGAGGCATAAGATTGAACATAAAAAAGCACTCAATTAGTAAGAGCAAAATCATAAAAAGTGACATTATAGATATATATCTATGTATTTTTGTACAGTGATAGCTAATAATGGCAAAAAATTCCACGTTTAAGTAGGGCGAAAAGACTTTGGTAAATTGGGCAATGCCATAATGTCCTTGAGATTGGCATGTCTGCTCAGGGCTTATGCTCCTTCAAAGTTTCGTTGTTTTGAATCTTTTTAAATACTGGTCGTTGTCAGACCGTAAAAATCACGATCTGAGCGAGTTAGCTGGCAATTTGTTTCCAAACCGGAATTTCATAGAAGTAGAAATAATTTCCCTATTATCACGAGAACTGTGACATAATAAAAAGTTTTCAAATATTTTTCAATATATTTCTTTCTAATTTTTTTCTTCAATTACCTGAGCCAATTGTTGCTTAAATCTTAGATTATTCTATTGCTTAACAACAAAAGCAGTAGTTTGGCTCTCTCTAACATTGTACACAGCTTTATAACGTAAGTTGACAAAAATCCTAATCATTGACTCCTATTGTTTCTTGTTATCTATCTTATCCCAATAACAAAAATTGTTGTTTTTTTCTGTTATTCCCCTATTTTATGTTTGCTTATCCAATTAAACTGCATGTTCAAGTTTTATGTTTTAATTGTTTTGATTGAAATTTTAGACTATTTTTGCAATTGCAATGTGCCATATTATTTCCAGCGGTAGGAGTAGGTAATTTATAGCAGCTATTTGCTGGTTGCAAAGTTTTCAGCATAATTTTACCCCGTTTTGATATTGATTTAGATGCAGATTATTGTATAAAGTACATATCAAAACTGATAAAATGAAATTACTGCATCAAATAATTCTGAGGTCTGTGTTATTTACATCCTCAATAATAAAATAATAATTTTGTTGGAGATAAAAATCTTCAAAAGAGATTTTCAAGTGGTATGGTCTTTTGAAATCGTTTGTCTTGATGTTGCACTGCAAATGAAAAGAGATTTAAATGTTTTGGAAATAAGTCAAAAGACTCATTCCAAATGCATTATTATAGTTCAGGAAATGCAAACAATTAAATAAAATATAGTGCTATAGCAGGGGCTGGTCCAGCGACGAATGTTTGGAGGGAAAGTTCAAATTATTTTGGTCGAATGTGTCATATTACAGATTTTGTAATAGGCTCGGGCTACTGGGATACGATTTTATTCGTTTTAATGATTATGCGAAAATTTGTTGGCTTGAAAGTTTCGTGACAAGTTAAAACTAAAAGTTACTGAAAAATATTAGGAGGGTATATACTATATACTATTTATTCAAAACGAAAAAAAACAACAACAAAAAAATCAAATAATTCCTTCAAGCCAAATACATCAATTTATCATAACGAAAACGCGGTAAAGTCCCTCGAACTCAAATAAAAATAAATGATACAAAGAACTCATATTAGATAAAATAATAAAGTAAATAAATTACCCCCCCCAAAAAAATCAAAACAGTTAATATTCTTATAAAAAATTCTTGAATAATTCGCCATAAAAATTAGTGCAAAATCACCTCGTCTATATTCAACATTAAAACCCGATACTAATTCAGACTCCTCTTCAAAAAAATCAAATCGCACAACATTCGGCGCGAAAACATTCTTTGAAAGCTAATATATCAACAAAATCCGATAATACATTCGTCAATACTAAATGCGTTTCATCTTCTTACATATTCCAAAACGAGCAGGAATTCTCAGAAACTGTGCCAGAGCGCAGAGTATTTCAATCTGATACCTCCTGAACGAGTCTAGCAAAAGAAGTGCGGGAAATTTGAATTTGCAATTTGGAAAAATATTACGCTAAACTACTTATATAAAAAAAATACATGACCTTTGCTAATAAACTGACTTTTTAGAACAGATTCATTTAACAGAAAATATATTCAAAATTTCACTTTTGCAATGTTAATTTTTTGTTGTTGTTTGGAATTTTCGAAAATGCAGAGGGACCAGCTCTAACTTCTTATCCGTTTGTTACAAACGAGGAAAGACTAGTGGTGCTACAACAGCAAATATTTTCTCGCATTATTTGTAACTGCTACTCAATAATATACTACTGCATGAACCTGTATAACCGTTTTCAATCAGCATTTTATTCCGCACTGCGACTCGAATTCAGGCCCTTAACTCTCGGTGTGGTTTACCGCTCCGCCATTGAATCGCGGTGACGTTCTACCTCTGGCCAACGCTTAAAAATTGAATTGCCCGATATTTCCAACATGCAATTTTCAAAAATTTAGAAAGATCAAATAAAATGAGGCGTTCATTTCCAAACCGTCTTTTCTTATATCCATGAAATAAATGTAAAGAATAAAATTCGAACGATTTTCAGAAAACGTTTTTATAATTTGCATTAGTTTTAGTCAGAATTTACGTGAAAACTTCTTTCAACTTTTTCAAAAAATTGCACGCGGACTTTTTTACAGAGCTGATCTTTATAACAGATTCTGTTTAATGCAAAAATCTATATCTTCCAATTTTGTATTTTTGAAGTGTTAACTTTTTGCAATATTCGAAAAAACGTAGAGTTTGCCGAAAATGGCACTTGCGCCAATGTCTTCACCATTCTTTGGAAAAAAATTTCACCAATCGAGGTAAAAATTAAAAAAAAAAGTTTTTGAGCCGGTTTTGCGAAAAAAATGTTTAAAAAATTAAAAATTGCATATATTTCACGCACAATTCCGCGAAAACTACTCATATTTGCGAAACATTACTTACAACCTTCATTCAAGATGTTTTCAAAGAACAAATTTACTTAAGGAAAAATACATCTTTATCTTTAAAATTGTAGTTGTAGGAAGACGCCAAAAAATTTAAATTCTGCAATTTTCGAAAAATCAGTGATTTCAACTAGACCTGTACCATTTTTTAGGCGTTCTTCACGTTAGTCAAAGACAAAGTTTAATCCAAAAATTTTGAGAAAATTTGGAAAATGTTGGGGCTTTATGTAAAGTGCCCACAAAAACCAAATTATCCATTTCAAACTCGCAGTCTCGAGTTCGTTCAGATTGATCGGGGAATATCAATTTCGGAGAAAATCGGCTGAACGGTTTAGACTTTAGCGTTGACCACAGACGGACGGACAGACGTTTGCTATCAATAGATTTTCCCGTATCAAGCACCCACAAAACATGGATTCTGACTGCACAATATATTAGAAGAAGTAATTTTTTAGATATATGAACATGATTTATCCACTTTTTCAATATCAGGGCCCGGTAACAAAAATTTTTCTGACGAAAATTCACCTTTTTCTGGCGCACGATTACAATATTTTCTCTTCTAACGAAGTAATGGCGAGAAAGTAAAAAAGAGGGTGAATTTTATATTGTTAAATGTGAAATAATTTAAATACAGTATTAGTGCCAAATGTAATCAAATGTACAGCGTTGAATAAACCGAGATTTATATCGACGCAAATGTGTCGAAAGGTAAGATGCCGCGCATTTCAAAATCTAAATTGGAAGGAAACAGTACATGCGATTTCATCTAATTTTGCGACATACTTTTAGATTGTTCCTTCCGAAAATAGCGCGTAGTTTTTCATAACATCATTTCGCAGGTATATAGGCCAGAAATCATAGTTCTGACGTCTTGAACAACGCTAGAAAGTGTTGAAACTTTTCGTAATTCGGCGCATATTATGAGGATGGGTGCTGGTGTAAACATTCGTTGTGAGGGCGAAAGTAAAGTAACGCGTCCCACGTAATAAAATAACTATAGAAAACTTACTGACCCCAATGTTCTTTCAGGTGCTTGGTTAAAACTGAACTCTTTTACCGGGCTGGGGTTTTAATTCTAATCTGCACTTTCAATAAAACAATCCGAATATTGATGAAAACATTCTTTTAAATCTCGGTAATACTGCCGGTAGGTTGGGAGCGCTTACGGCTGTTATGTTACTAACCTTGAAGGAATATATAAATAACTTGCGGAAGGCGGCCGGCGTGTTTTCTTTTCTTGACAAGTTGCCTGTGTCCAGTCCGTCAGTAGTGAAACATGGCGGCTTTTCAACTAGATTCATTGAAGAAATTAGTGTATACTATTCATAAGTGTTCCAGTTTTTCATCTACATATTTTCCAGAGTAAGTTGTAAGCAAACGGTACATGTTATTTCTTGAGAAAATAATACTAATAACAAGTGTCACGGAAGCATGTAGAACATAACCTTACTCTTTCACGATTAATATTATGATTTTTAATTTTCATAATATGTTTCTGTACTTAATGAAGGAATATACAAGAAGATAAGTCGAACGATCAGTCATCTAGGTGGTCATCTGATACCAACAATCATCCGCAGTTCATAACATTGAAACTTCAAAGGCATTCAATTGTGGTTTCCATTACTTTTGGGAAATATGAAAAAACTCACGTTTGCAACCTCAAGAAATTTAAAGTGTATGGTGGATTGTCTGATGAAAACATGACTGAATTGTTGGAAAGGTAATAACTCTCCAGTATTGCATACTCCTGTCTTGTAAAGTGTGTCATGTAATAATATTTTGATTTTTAAAAATTTTGTTGGCAGTGGTCTCAAAAATGACAGCACAGCAGAAACCTTCCATTTGAGACACACAGTTGGAGACAGACCTTTCCCTTGCCGATATATTAAAATTATGCCTTTGCAGTCATGGGGACCTAGTTTTAATTTTAGCATTTGGTTTGTGGAACTCACTGGTTTGGATGACTGGACTATTGTGAAACCTTGTCTTGATTGGTTTAACACGGTGAGAATTATTTTTTTGTACAAAAAAGAAGAAAAGGTTATTACTTCTAACATTTTCCCCCCTACTGTTTGATTTGTAATACTTTTTTTTCCTCATTAGTATCGAGAACAAGAGGTTGTAAGACTATGTCTCAAACATTTTCGGCAACATAATTACCATTCAGCATTTGAAAGTTTGCAAAGGCATACACAAGTTAAGTTAGAAGATCCTCTTCTGAGTGAATTGCATGAAATATTGGTTACGAAAGGTGACTATGAAGGAACAGAACACTTCATGGAACATTCAGTCTCCAGTAAGTAATATTTTAAAATTTCAGTAAATAGTGATTTCCATTTTCAGATTTTCCTATTGGAAAATTGCTGGAAAAAATTACCAACTTCATTGGGTGTTTAATGCTAGGCTGCATGTTTTAATGCAAAAATTATATCATTTTCAAAGCTATTTAGTGAAAGAAGCTGATTTTGAGTCTATTAATCATAATATAGTTTGTAATCCTTTGCATATTAGATAGATTTCTTTATAATCTTGTTTCCTCCATCCCATTACTTGTTAAATAGAAATTGGTTATTATTGTGAGGTTCATACTTCATATGCATGAAATAATATGATTGCGTTTCTTGTGTGTTGGAAGTCTTACATTTTTAGATTTCATTTCCCCAGATCTTTAAATATTAATCTGATGCAATACACCATAAAATAGTAATGAATGTTGATTTTCTTGTCTTGTGAAAAAAATTATTTCATTTAGAAAATGACTGTGATATTTGTACCATTGCCTTTCATTTCTGCAATTTAAAACTAACATGGAGTATCATGTTTTAGTTCCATTGACATATTTGTCACAACAACTTCTTATTCATCAATAGAATTATAAGATATTGGAACAGTTTTTGTGCAGCAATCTAACAAATGTCACTGGCTGCTGGCTGTGGGGGTGAGATGGCTGCTTAAATGAGGGAATGTTTTGAAGTATTTTAAGGAAAAATTTGTTGGTTCCAAGAAAAAGTGACCATTAAAGGAGGAGACTGCTTAATCAAGGTGGCTGCTTGAGCAAGTAACACTGTACAAGATTTCAAATTGAGTAACTCTTCAAGTTTTTCATGATCTCCAGGTCTTTTTTAATGTTGTAGTAATTTGCCCCTAAATATAATGAGGCATTCATCTGCTAATGAATGTTACTGGCTTACTATTGCATTGTAACAGAGGGAACAATTTGAATGTTAAATTTCAATTGCATTCTTCTGTTAATACAAGTGGATTTAGTGACTGATTCAGAGTATCCTGTAAGTTGTCCCAAGTGATGTTATTTTCCCTAAACCATATTATAGGGAGGAGAAGTATTTGAAAGGTAGGAGGAGAAGTATTTGGATGGATGAATCATGCCTGTTAGATTAGAAGCTATAAAGTTGAAACTTGGTAAATACATCAGGAGTAAGATCAAGTTGTGCATTTCAGAAGATCATTAAGATACTTAAATTTTAGGGGTACTTTACTTGAAGCACTTGTATATTTTGAACATTTAGTGGAAAATGGTTGAGACTTTTTGCTTGAAATTTTTATTTTTTTGCTCATATTTGTGAAAGGGCATTTATATGTATGAGACGTGTTGAACTCTGTATTCACAGTGAATAGTGATTGTTTTGTTTTAGAATGTATAAACATTCCTCATTTCATTAGTCTTCGAAGCTTAATACTGAATGATAAGAAACAGTACTTTTGTAACTTTTCTACAACTGCATCACACCCATATTTAATTTTTAGCATGTAGCCTAAATCAAAATTTTAAGATGTGTTTTATGTATGCATATTGCAATGTATGCATATGCAAGGCATATTGATGCTTGTGCTTTGGATGGTTCTGCATAACTTCATTCAGTTGTAGATCTTTAAAATGTCATGCACAATTTTTAAAATCTTAGTAATTGTTGACCAATAACACTAAGAGGAAGAGGTTTTTTGTGTGCTGCACATTCTCACTAGTTCATTGTGGAAGCAGCGATGATAATCTTGTTAATTTCTGTGATTACATTGAACAGGTGGTTTATTCAGTCAGTACATTGGGCAACAGGAGTATCGTCCTGTGTGGCAGCCCATGCAGCTGGCTGACACAGAGACTCAGCCTGGCATGAGAGGAGGCCACCAAATGTGCATGGATCCATACAATGAAACTATCTACTTATTTGGTGGTTGGGATGGAAATCAAGATCTTAGTGATTTGTGGGCTTACCATGTACCGACCAAGAAATGGACCCTTGTTTCGAAAGACACTGAAGCAGAGGTATGTGAACTTTGCCAACTTTTTACTTGTGAATTGTTGTGTAAGGACTGCCCAAAAATAATGGATTTGTTTTTTAGAAGAGAAAAATTAATATAATAATTATTTCATTTCGTAAAAGTACATAAAAACAATTTTATATGAGAATTGGTTATTTATTTCTTCTATGATTGTTTTCTTCTCTCTCTCAAAGTAATCTTATAGTTGTTCTTTCTTGCTCCTGAAAATAAAATGGTAAAATGATTCTTATTGATTAATCCTTATTGTTTGGAGAAAGAATAGATATTTGATATGTAAATGTGGACAAATTGCCCCAAAAGGAAATGTAAGAAGTTAAAGTTCAAAATTTCTTAATTTTGTTATTAAAACAAGCACACAAAATGGTCAAGTATAAGTGCAATTATGTTATTTGTACCTTTGGGTCTGAGCAAATTTTGTCTGAGCAAATTCATTGAGCATAAAAGGTCTCACTTTTCTAAAGTTGTAAACAAAAGATAATAAAAGTAGTTTTTTTTCTTTTCTGTTAAATTTGTTCTGCAAATTTGTTTCTATGTGATAATTGAATACAAGAATCTTATGAATATATAATCCTGTGGCAGGCTGAGATTTTCCACGCTTTTCAGTCCTACAACCTCGATAAATTGTAATCGAATTATGTAAATGGATTTTTGAGAAAGTAAATAGTAGCAAGGTCTTAGGGCTGTCTTTACAAGGAATGATTTGCACATTTCCACTGGCCTCTCTCAAAATTGAGATGTTTGCAAATCATTTTCATGTTTTACTATTTGCGTTTATAGGTATATTTATCTTGGTGTGCATTAAGTTGCATTTCAACGATTTTGAAATTAGTATTCATAATTAGTGTGTGTGTGTGCATGTGGGTAGGTGTGTCAGAGTGCATAGTCTAATAAATAGGGCCCAGGTGACATATTGATTTTAAAATAAAAGAATTGTATATGAAAATTTTGGGAAATTATGAATATAGAAAAATTCCCAGAGATATAATTCAAGGAATATAAAACCTCTATTCAGACTCAAGAATGAAGATTAAGAGTAGCTGGCGGTGTGAGCTGAATTGCTTAACTAAGCTCTGGGAATTCATGGAAGTTAAGCAATTGAAGACACTACTGGTTCCTAAGGTGGGTGACTCGTCTGGGAACCCCAGGTTACTAATGGCTCCTGGCCAAAGGGATTAAAGGCACTGACTGCAATGTGATGGACTTGACACAAAAAACCAAAACAACCCCAACCAACAACACACACACAACAGATCTTCATTCCATATCAGACGCTCGATGCCCAAAATGGATTCAGAGGCTTGTTGCATCGTCAAAGACTCAATAGAAAAAGGAAAAGGAAAGAAAGATAAGACAATCACTGAATCTTTTGAAACTAACAAAGGAATGACTCTAGTCTGTGGATTATCTCCAGGTTTTTATTTTAACATATTTGCTAACCATAGGATGGAGAAATAGATGCAACTGGTATCACATGGGTTATACCTTAACCAAAACAAAACATACTAACGGTACTCTACACAGATGACATCATAATAGCAATGGAAACTGGAAATAGAAGATAGTTTACAAATTGTTGCCAACAAATTTCAAAATTGTAAAAATGTATGACATGATCATCTCTGCAAGTAAAACAAAAACAATGGCTTTTCAAGAGAATGAAATTAGACAAGCCGATATAGTAATAGACGGAGAGAAATTAAAATAAGTAATAAAATGTTGCTATCTAGACAATTATATTGAACAAAATGCAGTAGATTCAGCAAATAAAATCCAGAAATATAATAGGAATAATTAAAAAACATTTGGAAGAGATGGGACTCAGTAAAATTAATATTGTAAATACCCTATATGACATCAAAATCTTTGATTTTTTTTATTATTTTTTTTTTTTTATCAGAAGCCTATGCTCTAAGGAGCCAGAAACCACAAAATTAACACAGCCCAAAAGGGCCAATAATTGAAAATTGGACCAATAGTGGCATACAAACAAGCTATTCAACCTAGGTATCTAGCTAGTGTCGAAAATCCACCAGTGCCAGGTCTTCTATCACCTGGTCAGTCGCATAGAGACTGTAACGCTAAACTCAACTGGTAGGTTCATCAGAAATGTATACATTGTTAATGGTACTATGAGGCGTTATCAATACTGTAAGGTCCTATAGAGCTGATTACTTCCTGAAATAAACAAGTGGTTTGGAAAAAATCCATGCATATTCGTGCAAGACTGCAGTCCATAGGAAAGAAAGTTGAATAATATCTTAAAATTATTGATCAGTATGTGTTCCCAATGGTTGCAAATAGTTTTCGGCATGAATCCCATAGAATATGGTGTAAGGTAAAAGAAACTGAATAAAAGGAAGGCTATAAGAAACTTGCTCATAGAATAACTCTGTCTCATCTGATAAAGTGGCCCTAAAAATGAAGGAATGGGTCAAAAATTGGTTTCTACATTTCTCATAGTTAATCATCAATAGTCACATTTTTAAAACCTTAAAATCCTGTTCACACATTTTGTTGTCAAGATCTCTGATCGCAAATACTTTTTTGTCTCCTTCAGTAACTCTAGCCTAATAATTTGGTCACCTCTCTAATATTAATCATGTGTTTATTATGAAAGGATTGTTCTGTTTCAATGTGATGGGAGAGACAATTGTTTATGAATATTTTAACAATGAAACTTTTACTACTACAGGGAGGTCCTAGTGCTCGTTCTTGTCATAAAGTGTGCCTGGATCCTGAACAAAGGCAAATATTTACTCTTGGGAGGTATCTTGACACACAATATAGGACACCTGAGAATCTCAAAGTAAGTGAAATTTTAACTTATAATTTAGTTCACTTTGTTTGGGTATGTTTAAAATACTAACTATCTGTTTCATTTACAGAGTGATTTTTATGTGTATGATATTGAAAACAACCGGTGGACATTAATCACTGAAGACACTGGGACTATGGGGGGACCTCAGCTGATTTTTGATCATCAGATGTGTATAGATGTAGAGAAGCGAACTATTTATGTATTTGGTGGAAGAGTTTTAACTCCACCTCCTGGGTTTGTATATAAAACTAATTATTATTATGTTTATTTATTTTTCCCTTTTGTAAATTTAATATGCTTCTTAAAGGACCCAGATTTGCATGCAATTTGTAGATGGACATGTAAGGCAGTAATCAATCATTTAATTTAATCGTTATGTTCCATGGATAGAGGAGTTCCATTTGGGTTTTCACAAGATTTCTGTGGTAACTGCTGATTTTAAATAGACTTCTAGATCTTTTAAATTTTTGATAAAGGTTTTCCTGTCAAATCCATAAAACCCAAATCCTTGTGTGCCTGGAGTGCTTGGTAGACCCGACAGCAGCCATGTTAAGATTTCCGGCCTTGAAACTATGGCCATTGTGCTATCTCCTGGTAAATTTATGACATAAGCTAAATAAAATGTGGTTTTCATTTGTGAGGTTTTTTTATTCTCACTTGCGTCTTTTTCTTTCTTTGTGCAAAAGACTTGTAGATTTTATTATTCTGTAATGTATTGGTTTCTCTGTTGTAAGTGTAGGAGTATATTATTACAAGTAGTTTCAATGACACTTAGAGGATGTTGAGCTTGTGTCATTTCAAACATTGACTATTTCAACCATTTTCCATTAACTTCTTAATTTAAATTGGATTTTTGACATTTTATCTTGACTTTCCCTAGTCCCTCACACTGCTCTGCTTTGTCTGCCTAGTTTGATCACACAGTCTGTAGATCACACCACTCTGCTTTTCCTTAGTGTCAAAAGGTTCACATTAGTTTAAGGTCTATAACTGTTTTTACTAAATTCAGGGAATCCAGAGTAGGATATTGAGGAATTGTTTGCAATCTTCTTTAAGGTAGAGTGGTAGTCCTGCTTGTGTAGAGAAGACCAGGATGCTAAGCAGCATTTGGAATATTAGTTTACATTCCTTACTTCCTGTGATTCCATGGGCTTTTATTGCTTCGTTTTGTTTTGTTTTTGTTTTTTCTATTTTTGATTGCTGGCAGAAAAATTTGCAATTCCATTGCACTATTTTATTTGAATTTCAATAAGGACTTGAAAATATTAAAATAACTCGTGTAACACTTTTTATAAGAAATAAAAATTAGAAATATATGTTTGGATTTCTTTTGGGTTATGCCTAATTCATTAGTAGAGCCTGGATGTTCAAGCATTTATTTTTATTAAAATAGGCGGGCAAATACATTTATTCTGGCTATAATTGGGGTGTAGAAAAGCACATAAAATTTGACAAATTATTATTAAAAAGAGTATGTAGTGAAAATAATTTTGCTATGATTTGAGTGATTCAAAAGTTAATTTTTACACTGAAATTTAGTAAATCAATATTAACATGGAAAATTGGTCTTCCTAGTTTTCCATGTTTCCAGTTTTCCCTAGTTGCTTGGTTGCACATAACCAAGGGATATTTCTTCATATTTTCTATGTTTAAACTTCACTGTTTCCATTCACACTTACATGTATTTTTGTGCCACAGCTAAACCTTTTCCTTCTAGCACCTAGCTGACACTAGAGTTTTACCCCTTTTTTTTCAAGTTTGTTATTACCTGAGATAACTTTCATTGTGTGCAGGAAGAAATGCAAGATCACTGCTTTGTTCTGCACTACTTAAAAGCTTCTTCATTTAATGTATTGAAACAACCATATTTTCTGGCCGAATTTTAAATACATTGTGGATCTTGTCAAGATAATTTGCACAATTTTCAATATCCAGGTTTCCTATGTAGTCAATATTGCCTGTGGAGGGAGAGCTAATCCAGGTCAACTCTAAATAAACTTGTATACTTTAGGATGCAAAGCTTGTATCTCTTCAACAATTTGAGGATTAAACATATCACGTGAAGCATGTTTGAGAAGAGTACTTTGTGTTCTAGTTCTTTTTCATGTTCATGAACAGCATCAGTGAAGAAAAGTAGAACATGCGATGCAGCATCAGGCCACAGTAGAAGTAAGGAATTTTCTTTATGAACAATTGATCATTGGATGAACTATTCAAGTTTGCCAATTCTTCAGATGTAGGAAGAAAAGTTAAGAACACACAGTAAATCAGTTCCATAATTTGAATGGCATTGCTTGTGTAGCATTGATAGTTTCATCAATGGATATCCAAATGTTTTTATCACCAATTGCTGCACAAATTATATTTACAGTTTCTTCAAAGCAGATGGTCAGAAAGTTTTTCTTAAAGTAGATTCTGGTGGTAACATTTCCTTCATATATTTTTCTAAAAAGTGTATAATTTTCAACAATAAATACCAGTGTCCATGTATGCCTTGCACAGATCGAGAGAAAACTGAAACTGCCTACTGGATATTGTGTCTACTGCTGAAATTAAAAGTTGTTTCTTTTCTCCACACTTCACAATTGATGATTATAGATTTAGGTTTTGTGTTTTTGTCATATGCTGACAAATGAAGTCCTTCTTTTCATCATGGTCGGCTTTATCTCACAATTTGCAAAACCGAATAGAATCCTCAATGGAAAGAACAGTCTTTGTCAAATTCATGCACCTAAAGATGCATCTTACTACTTAAAGGCATGCTTTCAATTTTGGCATGTTTAATACGATTTTTTTCACACACAATATTAAGTAATTGTGTAGACAGAAATATTCTCTTTCAAATTTTCAAACGGCATCAGTGAAAGAAAACTGATATTTTTGTTCTTAGAACTCTTTTTGTTTTCATTCTGAGCAGAGCCATAGCAGGGCCTCCAGAGCCCTTTGCTCTAGAAAGGGGTTGAAGACTATAAGCGTAAGGTGGAAACCCTTGTGACAAAAGGAACCCTAACAGTGTTGGTGAAATAAATCCAGGTTGCTGACTGGTATCATCTTGATTTCTCATAGCAACTTTTAACATTTCTTGATCCTACAGCCTACGTTCATCTCTTCTTCTATGACACATACCCTCCCTCCACTTGCAGAGGAAGGCAAAACACAAGTTATCATGTGTTGTCCTAGCCCGGAGACTGATTTCCTACTCGATCCTGATAAGTTGGATCAGATAAGAAAGGAAATATTGATGAAAAAGGCAAAAAGAAGCACAACTAATCTATGTAAAGTAGGCAAAATGAAAATGTTCTAAAATGATTTCACAAGCACTGTTAAGTGAATCCTATTGTTAAGTGTTGAAATTGTAACAATAACAAAAAGGCGTTTTGCCAATCTTCTGGGCTCTATTCATTGGTATTAAGTGATGTCAGCCTCGCAGTCACTGTCAGTTGGTCTCAGCTCTGCAGTCACTATCAGTCTCTGGCAGTCAGTCTCATTATTGTATACAAAAGTTGTAGGATGTTGTATCCTCTTTTTAAATTTGATTTGAATGATTTTTCTACACGACTACAGGCTACCGAATTGTAGAGACTAGTATCCAGTCAAAAGGTGGGATTTGCAGTGGTATTGACTGCATGGGTGATACAATTGTAATGTATGACTAACCTCTTCTTTTGAGAAGTTTCTAGAAAATTGTTTGTACGAAGCAGGGAATATCCTTTGTTATTCTTCTTTACAGAAATAATTGTGATTGAACTACCTTTATTCTCGATGAAGGTAGTTTCTTTTGGATGATTGATGTAACTTTACCTGAAATATGTTTGTGATTTCCTTTCTTTACTTTGTTGGAAAGAGAATTTTTCATTTATCTTTACAAAATCTTTTTAATTTTTAAACTCTAGTATGACAATGATGTTTGTTTCAGAATGGCAGATGATAGACCAGGTTGTGTTGGTTTGGTGGGCACATCTGATCCAATATTTTCAGGACTTTATTCATATCATGTTCCTACAAATACATGGACAAAGCTATGTGACGATTGCAGTCGACCTAGCAGTCCAGGGGTACCAACCATTCGTTCACGTGTGGGACATTCAATGTTGTTCCATCCTGTAAGTTTCATCAGTTTATTAGTTTCATTAGTTTGTGTTTGAGTGATCTTTAGACTATTGATTTTCAGGAATTTTTTTACTTTGGATACCCTAAATCTTTGAAAACCGCTTAGTGAACCATTAATTATAAATTATTGAAATGAGAAAATAAATGAGGGGACTAATTTAAATACTAGTAGAAGAAAAATTAAAGCATATAATGTTAGTTTAACGCCTTATTTTTCAGTTTGTGTTTATTGTACCCCTACCGGCTTGCCATTTGAAGCAGGGATGTGGTTTTCAATCATACTAATATTAAATTTAACAAACAAACATATTTAATGTTCAAAGTGATGGGCATGGATGACATGATATTACGTGAAATTTATTCCAAAGTTGAAAGATGCGACTTTTCTTTTAATTTTGATGGTTGACTCGATACAAACTAAAATAAACTAGTTAGGCCGCCATAAATGCCGATGCTGATGGCATCTTTCTCTCAGCTTCTCTCAATTATTGTCCTACCGCACTTAAGCGGGAGTGAAGCTGGTGATTGCCGTTGTTGTTTTTGTTGTTGTTCCGGCAGTAGAACACACCCGGCTGATGGTGTTGTTGACCGACGGGTAGAAGCGGGTCGCCCCGGACAGCTGCAGCCAAGACCATGGCCGCGCTCCAGCGTTGCCGCGCTCATCTCCTTTGCTCAGGCCGGACCCAGGGATGGAAGTCCCGACCGTCAGGCACCCACGATTCACGTCGGCGATGATTGATTGGAATTCATCTAATTCCCGTACCGGGCGATCGCGGACGGCCTTCTACCGTTGTGCGGGCTAAACCGGCCTATGGCACGTAACTGAGTGCAACTGCAGCTGATGACTGCCGTGCAGCTCACGGCCAGCGAGAATAATTTCTAATTGCCAGAAACTGTCTGTCAAATGTTACTGTTTTCGGAACTGAACCTCTAAGCGAAATCTCGAAGAGCCTCCTGATTGACCGAAATCAAATTTTAGCGGAGCTTCGACCTTATGACTCGACGATCCACGCAACAGACGAACATTTTCCGTTGTTTAGGGCTGTTGGCGTAGTCTCTTCGCGATCGGCGAGAATGTTGTTAAGACCTAGATCCCCGGGGTAGCACGTGCGCGTCAAAATTCGTTAGCTTGTAAACCTTTTCTTCAAGTGGGTGCGATTGCAGGCGGCTCACTTCACGCGTGGTGGAAAGACCGCCCGTCCTAAGTGCTCGGCGAGGGCGGCGCGGCGCCGCCAAACCGACGGCGGCGGGGGGGCCATAAACGACCCAAGTCTCTCAATAACAGGGATGAGGGGCGCATTTTCATTGAAAAATTTGGAGCCGTTTCTATGACACTGATGTTTAAGCGTTACTGTGAATGCGAAATTCAAAGCTCATTTTCACAGAAATTGTTTGACGTTTCAATAAACTTCATTTGAAGCACATCCACTTAAAAGATCAATGTATACAAACCATTGAAAATGTGCGTATTAACGGCTTGAGAAATTTTATTTAAAAAAATACATTTGTGTATTTTTAGAAAACAAATTAATACAGAAAAATTAATTTTATGTCATTTTAACAGTACAATTAGCACTATACATATGAAAGGTTTGAAGAAACAATTTGGAGTCGTTTTCGAGAAAATGGGGTTTTAGCCTTTCTGAAAATGTGGAATTTTAAACTCATTTTCTCGGTAAATTTTTGAGTTTTCGAGAAACTTTATACGACATGAATTTAAGCCCATGTACAATAATGTGAATGCACAATATTTGCTGCTAATGTAAATATTACAATGTGAGAGACAAGTCAAAAAAAGTAAAGTTTTTTAAAAAGAAAAGAATAGAGAAAATGGTGTTTATGTCACCTCATAGAGAGCACTTATCACTATTACTATCAAAAGCTTCAAGAAAAAAATTGGAACAATTATTTAGAAAATCTTGTTTTTTAAGTTGCATTTATTCCACACAGTATTGTGCAAAAACTACCAAAATGTTAAAAAAATGTACCTGACCTTCAAGAAAGAACTAATTAAGGAGAAAAAAAATGTTCTTGAAAGAAAAATCTCTATCTTCCATTTTGTAGTTGAAGAAACAAGTCTAAAAAAGCAAACTTGCAATTTTCGAAAATTGAGAGTTATCAATAAAAATCCTATGCCGCCTTTGTAAGTTACAAGACATTTAAAGAAAAAGTTTGGAGCGATTTTGGGGAAAATTTTGAAAATGCCTTGGCATGAATATTTTTCAAAATCGCAGAGCTTTGACTCAGTCCAGATCAACAGGGGTTTGTTCAGTTTGGAAAAAATCGTACGGCATAGTTTAGGCGCTAGTGATGTTCACATTCATCGGACGGACGGACGTTTTGGAAAAAAAAAATCTGCATCAGGGGAGCCAAGAATGTATATTTCCGCTGAAATCTCGAAATCGATTTTCCGCAGTATTACACAACTCTCTGTACTATGTATATTACTCCGTATTGGGGCGGCACGTACTCGATCAGAGCTACAACCAGAGTAATTTCATGTGAAATCCGATTGTACGTAAGAAACATTGCGTAAGATTGATAAGCACTTTGTTTGCGATCAACCATGGGCGGTCGTAAATGCTGGTGAAGGGGCGAGGCGCGGTGGCGGCGTCGGAAGAGCCCCGCCGCTTGACGGACGCGCGCCGCCGTGTCGACGTGGCGACGTGGGAAGGCGCCCTTACACTCTGTCGCCACCCTCTTTTCGGGCGCACCCTTTTTCCCTTGGTCCTGCAATAAGGAAAGTCCCCGGAGCTGATAAGTAGGGGAATGTGATGATGGAGTTAACGCAAACGCCAAAGCGTCGCGCAGTTGCACACGTACGACTAGTATCAACTTTGTGAGTGTCAGGGAAGGAAAATTCCATGAAAGCTCGCTTTGTCTTCTTTTTTGGACATATTTTGAGCTTGTTTAGATATCTTTTTATACTTTCAGCTCATCATAAGCTGTAAGCTGGTAAATTAAGTTGCATTTTTTCAGGGTTGCAGAAAATTGTTCATCTTTGCTGGTCAGAGAAGTAAAGACTACCTTAATGACTTCTTCACGTATACTGTGGATACTCATGAAATTCAACAGATATCTGAAGGAGCTAGAAGGGAAGCATGTAACATTCCAGCTGCTGGATTTACACAAAGGGCAACCATTGATCCAGATTTAAATGAAATATATGTGTTATCTGTAAGTATTGTGTTGCATTTGTTATGCTTCACCCCTCTACTTGGCTTTTCATTTGGCATTTCATTTGTTGCTTGAACCAGCAAAGGTGGAACCTAAATAATTAAAATACAGCACGCTCAAGAGATACTCCAAGATTGCATGATTAAAACATTCCTGAATGGCCTAGAGCTAAGGGTGATTTTAATTTTTTTATAAATTATTTTGTTGCAGGGCCTAAGTAAAGACAAAGAAAAAAGAGATGACAATGTACAAAATTCATTTTGGGTGTATTATATTAAACAAAACAAATGGTACGTACGTTAAAAAGAAAAAAAAGAAAAAAAAAATAATAATAATAATATTGTTGCTTCAGTATCATCTGTCAAATAATTTGTGTTGATTTCAGGTCGTGTATATATCGGAATGAAAATACAGGTGAACAATATTGGAATAAAATGCAACATTTGGAACCCTGTCCACGATTTGCTCACCAATTAGTTTATGACCCTGTAAATAAAGTAAGTCATGCTGTTGTTATTTAATGGAATTAATTTCTTGAAAGAATATCATGTAGTGCTTGGAATTCCATTTTGAAGGAAGGACTTCACTTAATGCATTTTGCTCTCATTATAGGTTCATTATTTGTTTGGTGGCAATCCTGGTCGTGCCTGTCTTCCAAAACTTCGCCTTGATGATTTCTGGCAGCTCCAATTATGTCGTCCTACACATTTGCAATTACTACAAAGATGCAAACTGCTTATTAGAAAACACAGGTAAGTAGTGGTGCTAAACAGCACATACTTTCTTGCCATTAGTAATAGTTATGTAATACTATTTATTCCACAATTTATCTCCAAATGATTTTTTGGAAAGCTCATTTGAAATCATAGAACAATTGGTGTAAAAAAAAATAGAATTTGAAAAAGTAAAATAATTAAAAGTTGGTAAATAATATGATGCTGGTCATGTTGAAAAACAAATAGATCAAAAAAAATATAGTAATAATTATCAAACACTATGGTATTGTATTATTCTACAAATATATAAAAGGAGTAGTTTTTATTACCACAAATGGAGAGTAGCTGTAATTATCACCTTTTGTTATCTGTGTGGCGTTACAACAATTGTTAACAACAAGAAACAATGACCATTTATCTACTCGTTTTCACATTTCACACAATTGAAGGTTTGTTGCAGAAATAGTCATAGAAGATAAGGTTTTGCAGTGCAAACAGCATTATAGAATGAACTTTTCTCTATTGTTTAGTAAAAAGCAGAGCTTTCGAGATGAATTAGTTCAAAAATTGTAAGTCAGACACATGTAACCTTAGTGACTGATTTTGACATATGCAAATGAAGGAAGAATTTAACATAAAATATGTTAAGAATACATCAATTTACAATGATGTAGACCGCTGATGAAAAGTTTTTGGACACTTATTAAAGTTTTTCTCTCAGCATGCTGGATTTGGCCTCGATAATCCAAAATTTGGCCAAAATCCTAGATACTGAAGTAGGGTTTTGTCTCAATCTATCTTGTGTAGATAAACATAATTTAGGGATCCTTAAATCCTCACTCAAGAGTTATCATTGATGCAAAGTGTTAGGTGGCTGGGAAAGCCACAGTTTACTGTTGTGTGCTATGGAGTTCAGACTTTGGTTTCTGGTTCATAGTGGTTCAGAATTGAAAAATACCTCAAACAACAGGTTTTGTTAAAATAATAATTCATTGAAGCTATTATTGTTTGTGAAAAACTCATGAATAGGATGTCATCAAGTAAGTTATCCAGACAAAGGGTGCCTTTTTTTATGAAAAGACAAATTTATTTTTTTAAGTTGAAAAAAGTGTTTATTTAAAATATATGTATATTTTTGGCATAAGATATACGGATAATATAATAGTCAATTACCAATATACATGTATTATTACTCTCTCAATCTATTTTCTTCGGAATTATTAGTAGCATCCAGAATCTTTATATTGTCAGTGTATATATCATTTCATTCAGAAAACTCCAAATATTTGAAAAAGTTAAAATTTCCAAAATTTTGATTTTTGCTTCTTCTCCTTAAAATGTTTGTCTGTTATAGGTTTGAGGAAATAGCTCTCAAAAATAGAATGGCAGCATTACATTATCTCCAAACAAGTCTGTCAGAGATAATTGATCATGATGATCCTGAACAAACAAAGGAGGTAAGATTTTAAGATAATTCTATTGTTCTTGTATAAGAAATAATCATTTCATGAAATAGATTATAAAGACTTGACATCTAGCAAATATTTTTCTTAAAAGGTTTTCGCAATCTTGATCATTTCTATGATACATAATTTTTATTAATTAATATCTTTGACAAACTTTTCTATCATTTGAACTATTTCAATATATTATTTTATTATTGTGTTTTTTTTATTTTTGTGGTATAACCTTATTTTTATGGTTTACTTTGTGGAATGTGGGAGATTTCCATTTTATAATTATTTTTACTGTCACCATATTACATTTATGCAATGAAGAGAAAGTATTGTAATATTGCAGCGGTAATTGGGGAGTTTTTGACACTGGGATGCCGGGTAAGGATAAACTGGGTAGTTCTCGTTTCTATTTGTAGTAAAGTACTTCCTCTAACTGCATCTAGCTTAGGGAAAGAAATCCCGGAGAGAAAAAACATCTTGGGGGGCCCCATGTCACAGGGAAGGGGGATTGTGGGTCTGCAGCTCACGATCCCGTTGTGGTCATAGAAGCAACTGGTAGCAGACACTATGGACAAAGCCTTGAACCCTGGAGCGTATAGTAGTGTGCCCTGAGAACAAGAGGCCACCATATGTATGATTACTCTACCTTATATCGGTTCGTGATAAGGTTTCCCTTAGAGGCGAGGCACTGCGCACATTGTGCCCAGAAAGGGGTAGTGGCTATATTGCTACAGATTTGGATAATATAGTTCGGCATCATTATATTATCCATAATGATGTCGCCCTAATCTTTTTATGCTCCAAAGGCAGCAAGAATAAAAAAGAAAAGGTATCTGTTTTGAATCAATTCCTGAAGTGCCCAGGTCTAAAAGCATCTAAAGTAGACTTTATAAGTGAATTATGCTCCACCAAATTCGCAACCAAATCAGAGCTCTCACAACATTTACATGTTCATCTGGACCCTGCTAATAAAGCACAGGCCACCAAGGCGAAGTGTAGTGGCGGGACTGCTGTGCCTAGAGCAGAGGAATGACTTAACTTCAGAAGGTTCTATGAAAATGACTGTATTGGAGGGAGGCTATGAGAGGTGTCAAATGAGAATTTGGCTGCTCTGCTAGGTAAGAATGCCCAACAGGGGGGTGAGAAAGAAGTTAGCTCTGAAGACTCCAGCAAATCACACATCATCTCTCCTGTATTGAAGGCCTAACCTTAAGACAGGAAGAAAGGCGGTGCCCCCCTGATTTCTGACAAACTTTCTACCCAAAAGGTGAGGGTCATCTTTGCTGGAAGAGAACAATCTTGTCCTGATTCCCTTGCAAAAACTCCGCTGACACGCAGGATTGAGGATCTTGGAATGATAGACATTGCCTCACTGAAAGCAGATAGGGTGTGATCCCCTAACGAGGAAACCGCTATAGTTTGAGATGAATTAGGAGCTTTCGGCAGACCCCACTCACTTTGATTGTGTTTCATCTGTTATTGTATTATCACAGCACATTCTGACACCACTGGTCAATTAGGATTGGACCAAACTTTTATTGAGTCCTCAGCTGCTACAACGTCCAGAGACGTAATTGCTGAAACTTGTTTAACGAGCCCACACTAGATGCCAATCCTAATTGGAAGGAATACATTTCAACAATAGGATCCTGAATTAATTCTAAAACTAATGTAGATCAAGAGCTCATTGACGTGGGAACTCAGAAAAAAAATTCAATCCCAGGACCAATTGGAAGAGACGAATGTCAAGTTTGTGAAGATTTTGGACGGCTCCTCTGTAACCACCATCACCACCAGTCCTAAAAGGCTCCATAGACATGGAGGCAAACATGCTAGGAAGCACCACTCACAAGGCGCAGGACCTTTTCTAGAACGATCTAGCGCTTTTGGCAAAGCGTTTTAGGATGGGCATAGACTATACTAGTGTAGATCAACAGCCGTTTAACAGTGATGAGGGTAATGACCTGTTCAAATTGATTTGGGGTAACATACCCCTGTTTTGGCTTTATGAATTAAGAGGGGGATAAACTCTCGACACTCGAATTGGATTAAGACAATAGTTAAGAGCACAATTCTATATGCAGTGCAACTCTCCGAAATTAAATCATCTAACTGGGATGAAAAATGCCTTGGCTCCACAACCAGATAAGATAAAAGTTTGTCACATATCTTCAGAAGCAAAAATTGAAATTTGGCCCTATTGTACACCCAATTCCTATACTTTGGCTTAGTGCTCAGGATGGAAAGCTAATTGCACCATCCTTATCCCAAAAGAGGGTAAGGATAATAAGAATCTGTTGTCCTAATACGATTAGTTCTCTGCTGTGCAAAATCTTCTGGAACATTATGGACAAACTTATTCAATTCAGGGTGAACTTCGATCCACGCCAGAAAGGGTTTATTCCTGAACTTGGCTGTTTTGCTAATGTTCAAATTCCTCACGAAGCAGTCTATGACTTGAAGAAAACAGGGGGTAATGAAGTACTGTGTTAGATATATCCAAAGCATTCAACACTATTCATCCTGCCGTGATTAAGTGGGCTGTGGGATGTCTTTACCGATTTATTAGTGGACTCTTACCCTGACATTTCCACTTTCATTCAGTACCCTTTGAAAGACATTGAGATGCCATTTCATAGAAAAGTTAAACAGGAGGACTCTTTGCCCCCACACCTTTTTAATCTTGTTATGGAATACCGGCTTGAGAAAATTGGAAAACGAGTACGGATTCATGCTATTGGAAAGGAGTGTGTTTGGGTTAACAATTGCTGACAATCGGATGCTGTTAGCAAAAGATACCCGAGGAACTCAAAAATTGGTTGATGTTTTGTTGGAACGTCTCAGAACTTTCGGAATATTTTAGCTTTTTGGGGTACTTTACGTAAAGCCCAAGGACATCAAATTTTCTTCAAAAATAGCTCCAAAGTTTTTGTATTTATTTTGATATCAAATAAAGCAAAGAATGCTTATAAAAATGGCGCGAATCCTCTGATCCCAAATTCTCTGGTTTTTGAAAATTGTAAAATTAAAAATTTTTCCTGAGTCTACCTACGACTACGTTTTTATGTAAAAGAAACGTTTATTTTGAATCAAATCTGTTCTCAAAAATTAGATCTTCAAATGAAAACATTACAAATTTTTTCAAAATATGAGTTGTTTTTGCATAATTTTGCATGAAATAAAGGCAATTTTAACTAGTGCTATAACATTGTATATTACTTTTTCATATTTCTAAATTTGAAATTTTCGAAAATTGAGAGATTTAAACAAAAATGAGATGAGACCTATGCCATTCTTTAAAGAATTTTTTGTTTAATATATAGAAGCAGCATGGTTGAATGAATCCATTAAAAAAAAATTGAAGCGTTTTTGAAAAAGTGCCTCTTTTATAAATTGCCTGAATTTTGGGCACACATTATGCGCAAATTACTTGTTTTTTCTAAAAAATTGAACATGACAGTTTTAAAAGAGGTGTTTTTTGAAAAGATTTTGTTGAAGTAAAAAATCCCTATCTTTAGTTTTAAAGTGTTAACTTTTTTCAATTTCCTCTCTAATTTTTCAATCAGAGAGGAAGTGTAAAGAAAAAATGGTCAGTTTTGAAAAATAATAAATTAAAAATTACTTTATTTCACACAAAATTACATGAAAACTACTAGTGTTCTTGAAATATTGTACATGATCTTATTTCAAGATCTGAGTGTATAGAACAGATTCCATTCAGAAAATAAATCTCCATCATAAATATTGTAGTTGTAGGAAGATACCAAAGAAATTGATCTTTTGCAATTTTTGAAAAATCAGTGATTTTAACGGGACATGCATGATTATCTTAAGCAGTCTTTGTGCTAGCCGAGGACAAACTTTAATTCCAAAATTTCGATGTTTTGTGTAAAATACCCCCCAAAATGAAAGTATCTATTTCAATATTAGAAGGATATTTTAATAGATTGGGGAATAACAATTTTGGAGAAAATTGCCATGATAGTTTCTCATGTTCATGGATGGGCTGACAGGATTTATTGATGGCAAAACAAGGATTGTAACTACACAATTTTTTATATGCTACATTAAATAGCATACACTTCCCACTTAAAATCATGGTAACTGAGTAATTCCTATGCATTTTAGGATACAATGGTTTCCCTAGACTTCCCCATAGGACATTGAAGTTTCTTTCCTGCATTTACTAGCAGTAATGCTAAATTGCTCCATCGTAACTTACAAATTGTGTGTAAAGTTTAATAGAGCTTCTGAGAGCAATTAACAAGGTAGTCAGTAGATCACCTCGAGACGTGATCCCCAGAGTCTTGAGGGCACTGACTATGTGAGAATAATGAGCCCCAGAGTTTCCAACCACCACTGGTAGGATTCTGGTGTTGGGTACCCCATGAAGTTGGACTGCCAGGGGTACGACTGGTTTGTATTTTACCACCTTTCCCTCCCCTGCTTTCCGAAGGCTAGGCCCATCCTCATGGCGAACAGTCTCATCGACCCCTTCCCGGCTTTTTATTACCAACTCAGGTTTGACTCTAACCCCTTCAGCAATTGAGAAAGTGGCTTCAGTGGACACCACGGGGTTCGATTTCCAGAGCATCTTCCCTTTTATGAAGTTTCTGATCTCATCATGACACTAGAGCAAGTAATTTACTACACATATGAACAAGATTTATCCACATTTAACTCATTTTTAGAAATTTTCTCAAAAACTGTTTCAAATCTTTCAATGAAAAGTTTGCAGACAATTTATCAGCAGAAAATCACTTCTGGTAATGAAAAAGTAGATAAATCCAGTAGCTAAATGTAGAAAAAAAATCATCTAACACATGGTGTAGCCAGAATCCTTGTTTTGTGGGTCCTTGGTACTGAAAAATAGATTGACAGCAAAACGTTGTTGACTGACGCTATGAAGAACGAATATGAACAACGCTAGTGGCTAAACTGTTTTTCCCCTAAATTGATATTCCCCAATCGATCTGGCTGGTGTCTCAGCCTTTGGGACATTTTAAAGATTCTCAAAAAAAAATACCAATTTTTTTAAAATTAATTTTGACCTTGGATAGCATATGCGATGCTAAGATAATGGTTCAGTTGTGATTGTATACGTTTATTTAAAATTTTTATACATTTATTTTTGTAAATGTTCAGTAAGTAGATAATATTTTTTTAAAATATTAACTCTTTTACATTTTCTAAAATGATAACTCTTTTACAACAAATGTCAATAAATGTTAATAAACATGAATTGTTATTTCCTCTTTATTAACTCAATTCCTAAAACAAAAAATTAAAAACAATTTTTTTGGAAATAAAATTTTTATTAAACTTTTAAAAAATAATTAGTATCTTATTTACACTAGGGTATACCCACTAAAAGAAATTACAACCACCATATTTTGATGAATTGTGGAAGGGCACAAATTCTGTTGGCCATGGGCGCTGAATACCTAGCTATCCCTCTCTTTAAGTGTGTGGCATATTATAACCCAAAGATGGTGCTGTACCTCCTCTATTGACCTGCACCTCAGCTTGCGGTTTATTCCCTGTTCAAGAATCTCTCTCACCAGAGAACCTCATTCAGGACGAGCTGTAAGGTCAGATGATATTGATAGGAGAAACGGCTATAAACTATCGATCATTGCCGCTCACTCTCCACTAGGATTCTTGGTCACACAGTGGGTGAATTAGACCCAGAAATCTGTTAATGTCAAAAATGTGCCGCATGCTTCAGCTTTTGAACCCTAGGTCCTTCCTTTCAACATAGCTGCAAAGGCAACAAAATTATGTTAGATATTAGGGGAGGGGATGGTTCACTTAATCTTGGATCCATCATTGGCTAATCTGTTCATGTGCTTGCGGTAAACGTTATTGTACATTCTACATACATATTTTATATTTCGTATAAAAAAAACAACACATTTTGTTTGGTGAAGAGTCCCCAATTACTTCAGGAGAGGTACAGCGTTCATTATTTTGCTCTGAATCTGTTTAAGGCTGATCGGTGACATTTTGTGTTCCCCCTTTTGAAAATGCTTGTTTGGAGGAAATTTTAAACATTAATCATGAATTTTTATTTTACATATTTTTATCTTTTTCTTCCTTATTTTGGAAAAAATAAATACAATAACTGTATGTGCATATTTTCTGTTTTTATTACAATTCCATTCCCTACTAATTAAAAACCTTGCATATCTGTGATTGAGGGGTGATTTTTGAAGTTACTTTTTTCTGAATTTTCATTATCAGAACTGCAGATATTTTCTACCTCAAAATTCGATTTATTATAATTTTCCCCATCAATTCTTCTGTCACAGAGAGGAATTGATTTCTAAAAAAATTATTGAGAGGAAATATGGATGAAATTGTATTACAGTTATTGAGGAAAATATAAATGAAGGGCCTCAAAGATATATATATATATAGGAGCAATATATGCAATTCCTTAAAAATTAATTATAAAAAACCCTTAAAATAATAATGGAATATTCTTTTGAATAATTTTTGAAAAATAATCCTTACTGCGTTTCAGTGCAAAGTTGTTGCTGGTTAGAGGGAAAAATTCGATAGGCTTTTAGTAATAGGTGTTGTTCGCAAATTTGTTTACTCTTAGGAAGTAACAAGAAAAAAATGTGTAGGAATATTTGAAATATATTGAAGACATAAATAGTTCTTCCGAAATGAAATGTTAGTTTGTATAAATTTATTTATGAATAGATTACTCTTGCTTTGAACAGAGAGTTATTTAACTTTGTTTGTTTTCAGTTTCAGTTACTGACTTCTGTTCTTTTCTGTGATCAAGATCGTGAGCCATCTGCAAGAACGGACTCGAGTGTAGATGAATTTGATGTGGACTGCCATCACAGACGATCACAACTTTATGACCAGCTCATCACCTTCTTCCCTGAATCTATGACTCAGCCAAAAGGAAACTTGATAGATTTGATTTCGTTGTGATGTGACAAATCGTTATTTTTAAGAAACTTACAATGTACAATAGTGTGTTAGTGGTAGTGAGCAATATTCATTTTGAAAACGCTGTGCTGCAGTATTTTCTTCAATTATTATTTATGCAAAGCATTAGATAATAGTCCAAAGGCGGTTAACAAATTCCAGACATTTGCTTTCAGAAGCATTTGATAATATTTCCAGACTTAAAACAAGATTGCAAGATTAATTTCAGACCTTGCCTGCATGTTTTGCAATACAGTTCGGCCTAGAGGGTGTTGCTTCTCTTCTACACACTTGATATGCCTGTGTAGCAACTAATTATGGCTGTGTTTCAAGGAAAATGGGAAAATGCAGGGTATGGATGTTGGATTAAAGAATGGATTTCTATACGGTGTGGGTATCTGCATTCATGTACAGAATTCTAGAATGTTCTTTGTTACTCAAAGTTCCTGTTTGTTATGTTTTTTGAAGTTTTATGTTCATATTTTCTTTATTTAAGATTTACTTAATGTTGGAGACCACTCTCAAGTGTTTCTCATTATTTGTTTATTTAAAATATTAAATTGTGCTATTGCTACATTATACAGAGGACAAATCCTTGTTTATTGTGGTGTCTCATCAACACTTTCATACACTTGTGCATTGCATCATTTGTATATAATTGTACTTACATTGTCTCTGAATGTGACATACTAGATTAGAAATCTGTTGTTCCAGAATGATTCAGCATATGAGATTGTACACTAAATTATAGGTTAGTGCTAGTGATTTATTTAAAGATGGTCAGGGAAAATTTCTTGGCTTGTAAATGAAATGTATGAAAGTTGCTTCATTATGTGTTTGTTTTGTACATTATATCCTGAACTTGTACAAAATACTTTGCAAAACAATGAAATGCTTTTTATTTACTTGTTTATTTGCCAACTTTTGTCTCTTAACATTTTTCTACGTCAATCCTAATTTTATTGAATTAGCTTTGATATGTAAATTGCAAATGGAAATGATTGTATATAAATTGAAGTACATAAAAATAATTTAATTTTTAAATTTGTTTCAATTTCATCTTGTACTAATTGTGAGAGGTTATAATACCTGAATTCCATGGATTTGAATAAATGTCACATGTAATTTTCAGAACATGTGCAGATTTCTTTCTGAATGTTCAGAACCAAAGTAAATGTTACCTTAACATTTCATCAATAAAAAAAAAGGAAATAATTAAATGTAGTTTCTAGTTCGCTTTAATCAATTTAATTACTCTGAATGATTTTCAAAACTATCTTTAAGATGGTTAGAGCAAGATATTCCCTAGTAGAGTCCATATTACATTTAAAAATATTTACATGACAAGTGGACTCTTGTTAAGAGTTTTATTTAATTATACGAATGAATTTTGTTTTATAGATGGAAAATAAAAATATTGCAATATCATATAACATTAAAGTAACCAAGTAAATTAAAGATGTGTATCCACATATCTTTATACAGAGCTCTCTAATAATGGCAAATATTTCCTCATCTCAGTAGGACGAAAAGTCTTTGGTAAATTGGGCAATAATGTAATGTCCTTGAGATTGGCATGCCTTCTCAATGTTCATTCTTGTTAAAATTTTGTTGTTTTGAGCCACTTTGAATACTGTTCGTTGCCTAATCGACACACAGTAAACTATATCTAGGTGAATTGGCAGTTTTGTTTTGGAAGGGAATTTGCCTAGTCGACACATGGCAAACTATGTATGAGCACATTGGTGGAAGATTTGCTTCGAAAGCGAAATTTGAGAGAAGACAAAAAGTGTTCTACGTTTCTTCAGGAAAGGTATCTGATGGAGAAGCATTCAAAGAAGAATGAAGCAGAGCACCTACCATGGGGCGTGGTGTAGTTGTTATTCAGTTGCTTGCTGAAACCATGTGGTGTAATACTTGTGACGTTCCTCTAAGTTTTCGCTTTATGGAAAAAGAAGTTCAACATTATTTGGCTTCAGTTTTTTGCATTCGGTGCAAGACTTGTTGTAAAGTGAAGGAAGTAATGAGCTCCTCTTAGCTGCATACTAGTTTGGGAGCATTTTATTCTATGTATTCTATTAATTGCAAAGCAGTTTTAGGTAAGAATACAGCTAATGCATCTTTAGAAATGTATCATACTGTTTGTCCTGCATTAGTATTGAATAATCGATGTCACAGGTTGCTTAGACTCAGGAATTGCTCACGAACAGTTCAATTGCTGTCTCTCAGCTATGAATATTCAATAACATGTTCAAAAATGAAGTGTGCAGAGTCAGTGTGGCTCCTGCTGTAGTAGCAGTTACAGAAGAATCCTGCAAGAATGCTTTACAGCAAGAGAAGGAACTCGCTGTCTTTGGGGTATGAAATATTAAATGTTTTCCCAATGCTTCGCAACACCAATGCTTCAGATGTTGAGATTATTGCAAGTATGATTTTGGATGGTGCAAACGTGGGAATGGTCATTGCCATGACAGTTCCAATGGTAATATTTCTTACATGAAACATATTATTAAAGTAACTTGGTTAATTTGTAAAATGGTCAAAAATTTTGTTATGATGTAATATTAATTGATTTTGCATCTTATGTGTTTCAGGACAAGACCCAGCCATTCGGTATCAAACAAATAAAATTATTGCCTTTGACACAGAAAGCACACGATGTGCCCTGTGTACCCACCAAGTGACCACTTCTGCAGGAAGAACTGGAATGGAAGTTCGAAGGCCATGAAGCCCAACTGAGCAGTGAATTTAATTGCAAAAAGTCCTGTTTTTAAAGATGCTGGCATTGGATTTGGAGTTTTGGTAGATGAAGAATTTTCAACCATTGCTGCAGTGCAGTAGGAAACTCCACATGTCGTGGAAAAGTGGGTTGATACCAACCACCACACCAAAAATTTCAGTAACAAGTTGTATTTATCTGCCAAGAAGTATACGTTCCTCAACCAGGGTGTAATCAAAAATTTGAAAAGGTCTATATGCTATAGCCCGAAATAAGAACAATGTTCAAAATCTGAAGACATATCAGCTCACGCTTTCAGAGAGCATGGTATATGCAGTGAGTGATGCAAAACGAATAGTAATTCGAACTATATTTTCAAGGCTCAGGAGGCAAATCTTTCCAGTGGGTGTGTAGCATGGCAAACTGAGTTAGATGTTCTTCTAGCTTCACAGGTTGCGAAGGCAGCTCACGTAGCACCTGGTGCATCTTCTCAACAAAATGAATGCAAAGCATGTGTGCAGCAAAGAATCCATTATGCCAATTCTTATGGCCATCATGTCTGTGTGAGTTGTGCTGTTAAGACCAAAAATCTGGGATCAAGCTACGTTGTCCACATTGACTGTCTTGCAAGGCAGCAGGACTGTCTCCTGGAGGAGACACATGAAAATATAGACAAAGGCAGTAGGAACTGCGTAAGAAGAACACAAAAGTTCAGAATTCAAGAAAATTCAAAGATAGACATCTTTTTCTGAAACATCAGAAGTCTTGCAAGGTAGCAGGGTTACAAAAGAAGGAAGGGTACACCTATGTATCCAATATGGCATCCACAATGAACAGTTGCTGTTGCAACAAATAGAGATTGGTCTCCTGATAAATCCTTGGATGAAATTTGCAGGTTTGTTGTGGTAGACACAAAAACCACTGGTTTTAGATCGAAAGCAGAAATAATCCAAATTGCTGCAAATAGTGGAGACAAAAATTTAATATGTACATTGGCAACCCATTGATCCTCGGGCTATTGCTGTTACTGCAACAGTAAGCTGTACCAGCATTCTGAAAGGCTCTGAAGATGTCGCTCAAGCCTTTCTTGGTTTTCTGCTCTTGAGAGCTTGGGTTCTCGAACCATGCTTCTGGGTCATAATATCATAAAATTTGAAGCACGCCTTATTGTAAAGGGTCTGAATAAGTGCAGTCACAATGTTGTGCATGAATTGTGCTTGAACGTGTATGGCTTTTGTGACACTGTCCCTTTGATACGTGAAGGTGACAAAAAAACAGGATTTGCTTGCCAGGATGTATCTCACCTGTCCTGAAAAGACCCCTATTGCATTATTCTGGAGGGATTACTCCATCATTTCCAGGTGGAGGATGTATCCTTTCAAAATAATGCAGTTCAAACATTCTTCAGAAAACAAATCAATAATAAGCACAGGGAAGAGCATTAAGGGCAATTATTGTGCACGAGCAGTATGGATGGGGCACTCCAAATATATATTGGGCAAGAAGGCTGGCCATGGTATTACAATTGAACTTGTTAATGAATACAAGTGGAATGGATAGGAGGGTGTTGCGGTTTGCCTTGGTGTTCAAGTTTATGACAAACTATGTGAAAGAAACACGCATGTACAAGAAACACACGTGCTTTGAACAATATTGTTAGATACTTGGAAGATAAACTTTCAACAGAGCAGTTGGTTGTGAGTCCAATTATTGGAAATTCTGATGTTAATGTAAAAAGATGTGTGTGTTTTTTCATGCTGTCATATTGTTACTATTTCATATTGTTATTGTTACTGTGTCATATTGTCATTGTTACTATTTCATACTAATTGATCTGTAATAGCCATTCCGGTCCTGGTTTTGTCCAGTTTCCAGGACACTTCGAGCAAATGCTGGAATGGATCCCTTCATTGCTTCTGGCCATTACAATAAATAATTCCTCCCAATGTCACAGTGTTGTAATAAAAAGTTTTCAGATTTGCACTGCTTGTTTCTCTCTAATATTTTTCTTTAATTACCTAAACCAGTGATAGGATAAACCTTAATTATTAAATTGCTTAATAAAAAGACCAGTAGTTTGGTTCTCTCCAACACTGTATGTAGCTTCATCTTGTCAGTTAACAGAAATCGTAATCATTAACTCCTACTCCTTATCCTTATACCAAACCTTTGTAGAAATTTTGCTCTTTTTCCCTGATATTTCCCTATTTTATTATGTTTTGATAATCCAACAGGGATAATCACCACCACCACCACCACCACCAACTGCAGGTTGCTGCGCCCGTCACCTGTTCTTGTTCCCTAGTAGACCAGGAAGGTTTACCTACCAGGAAGGTTCTTGATCAAAGTGATTAATTTTATTTATTTATGCCAAAAACAGTTAAAATCTGTGTGTGATGTGCTATGGGAAAAAGTTCATTTGAAATTACATTTTGATTTTTAATTTAATTGACTTTTTCCATTCAGATCGCATAAATCCTTATATCCATCAAATTTAAGCTTTGCTGAGTATCTGACTAATATCAAAGGCAATATTTTCCTGTAGTGATTATCTAATTGTGTCTAGAAGACCGAGAGGTATGTAAGAACTCTTGAGGGAGACTTGTCACTCGATTTGAATCAAGCGCTCTACGCACACAGTGTTGTCGACTCGGGCATAACTGCCCCGTCCCTCTAGAAAGTGTGCTCCCTTAGAGATTTAGGTTTACAATTGTACAAAATCCTCCTATTTGAAACGCTAGAAGTCCTTCAAATTGGGGATATTGATATTCTTCGAGATGCCAGCTACCTAAGGATGAGTTTTTAAAAACATTTTCAACAGTTAGTTTTCCAACAATTTTAAAATTTTTTGTCAGCTCCATTGAGTCACCATTAGCACTCATGTAAAAATGACAAACTTTACAGTCCAAAACTAGATAGTGAAATTGTTTCAAATTTTACCAGAACATAGTAAACCTTCTCATCTTTTGATTAATACAGTAAAAAAGGCATGTTAAACATAACACTTATCTCGTACTAACCACCTTAATTGAAGGTTGCCAATAGGAATAACTGGTGCAAATAAAACTCATTTTCCAAAATTCAAAATGTATTAAAATTGTCAACACGTACAGAAATGTTAACACCTTCCTTGTAGATCCCAAAAACAAGTTTGAAGGACGGATTCTACTGGAGTGCTTGTTTGAGTCACTTTTAAAACTGTTACAAAATATTTAATATCACCTTGATTTTAATTACTTTCTGTACTAAATTATGTTATCATTCCATTTTATTCATAAAAAAAGTATCAATTGTTCCCTATGAGACTTGAGCATGTCTTGAGTATAACAGTACGAGTTGTCATGGACAATGCAGATGGTACATTTTTGCATTTGAAAATAATTTATTAATGAAATGGCTTATTTGCAGTGAATCTAGTAATAAGATCTAATGCCCATTTAGGCTGATCTGATGGCACCATGTGACCAGCATTACGAACCAACATTTCAGTGAGGTTACCAGCTGTCTTCACATAACCTGCAATGTCATTTTCAACATACCACAGATATCTTGATGCCTTTTTGTATTCTTTGGCACTGCTCCACTGTAAAGTTTCCAAATATGATACAGTGAGAGGATAAGCTACAATAATATCCAACTGGCCATTGTATATAAGAACACGATAATGTTCCAAAATCTCCTCAACCCATGGCTTTACTGATTGCATAACATCAGATTTCAAATTCATTTCCACGATATTATCGGTATGAAAGACGGCATTCCCAACATGAATAGCATGTCGAACTTGAGGCTGTTGTATGTATTTGCCCATATCTCCTCCAACAGTAAGTTCTTTTGAATGCAAATAATTAAAATAGAATGTGAAGCCAGTTGCATTGTAAAAGAGAGATCCATACTGATACATATCACCATTCAGCAACCTGTCAAATACCTAAAATAAAACAAATATGTCATTAGAGAATATTAAGAGATTACTATTCATATCGATAAGTAAAAGTTTTAAAAAATTGCATCAAATGCAATATACTGGATGTAAAGTGATACTTTTTAAAATGGACCCAGTTAACGTATTCCACAAGAAAATCAATTTTTAAATATGATAATCTCATTGTTTAATGAGTATTTTCATGGTATATCAATTAATAGTGATATGGTTTATTAAAAGTTTTACCTTTGAATTTACTGAACGAACAGTACATTCCAATAATTATAATTAATTTCTTTAAATAATAGCCAATAGTCTCTTACATTAAATGCATCATCCCACCGCTTCTCTTGAATATATTTCCGGCCCAGATCTTCTTGTTGGTGAAATAAATCTTTAGTGTTATTGTCAATAAGGCCCAACTGATAAAGATAATCTCCATACTTTAACATATGAACTGGATCAGACAAACCATTTCCAATGGCCATACCTGCAAATATGGAGCAAATATGAGCACAATTCAGTAGTAAATATAGTTCAAGTAGTGAGCAAGGATAGTTCATACAAATCTTATTTCAGTATTATTCTTACAAACTAGTAGTCTATTCAAAACTTCTGGATTTAATGTTTGAGCTTTCTTCAGTTTTTACTAAGGTAATAATGTACCGTTAATACTAACCTTGAAAATTTATTTTCTGTGATGCTATTTTATTGTTTGTATGAATTGTATAAGAAACAGCTGGTACATATTTTCCTAGAAACAAAATATAATTTTTTACATTCACAATTATTTACTTTACAATTTATTGTTTTTTATTTTTATTTTTTAGCAACAGAATCATTTTTATTACATAACAGAAATGCTTTGAAAACATTTACCTGCATATGATTCGCCAGTCACATAAAAAGAATTCTTCTGAAGTTCTGGAAATAACTTGAAAAATTGCAGAAGGGCTTCATACAAATCCTTCCCCACAGCTGTTTCATTACGTGCATATCCTCCATTTGTGAAGCTGTACCCTAAAAAAATTATAATAACAGACAAATCAATTATTATATCTCAGCAGGTGTCATATTTGATATCTCAATACAAGTATTTAGTAGGGAAGTAAAATGACTCACCAGTTCCTACTGGATTGTCAATGTATATCATATTGTGATTTTTGACCCATGTATATTTTCTTGGTGTCAAAATATTTTCTGTGCTCACTGAAAATGGTCCATGTTCAGAAAATAAACCAAACAAAGATGTTGACCCAGGTCCTCCTTGCAACCACAAGACGACAGGATCATTTTGTTGGTTATTCTACAATTATTTTATTACAATGAAAAGAAAAAAATATAAACAACAACAAAACAAATTTATTGTGTTCATGGAAACATCAATAACAAGAATATAATTTTAAGAAAATATAAAATAATTTATACTATAATTAAATAAAAAAAATATTGGATACATACTAGTGATGGAAAGTACCAAAAGAAGAGATTTGAGTTGAAATTCTTGTTCACTGTAAAATAACCTGAGTAGCTTTTAATACCATGATCTCCTTCTAATGGTAACACTCTGGAAACTCGTCTGGCTTCTTTGATTTTTCCCGCATCAATCAACGGTGTGAGAATTAAAGGTTTTTCTTTAATTTGATTGATCGGAATTTCTTCTATTTTGGGGTATGGATTAATCCAGCATAACCCACAGTTGAAGTACAGTTGCAATATTAAAGTTATGCAGAAAAAATACCTCTCTACTGATTTCATCTTGGTTTTGATCCACAAACGGTATAGGACCACTGTTTTATGTTCCAACGGCGCTCCTAAGCGAACTCGTAATAAAACTCGTCCGCCGCTTCTGCTCACGCCGCCACTTGCCGGCGCCTACTTTTCCCAAACAAGTGATCCGCAACGACCGAAGTCACCAGGAGCCAGTGCAATCACCGCAGTCCACCACAAGAGCCCTTTAAAGGACCATTCGCTCTTCTTAGGTTACCACTTCTCCCTTCTCTCGCTTCTCTCCTAATAGCGCAACAGCGGGCAGATTGCGCGTAAAAAGTAGCGAGAGGATATGCAATCACATGATTCTATATTGAGTGTTGTTTCCGCTCAACATCACATGATGTTACGGAAACGTACAGTAACTTTTGGACGCAACGGGACCGTTATTACTCAATTTGGTGACGGATAAACACGAATTGTTGGAGAAACAGTAATGTCCTGAGGGGGGAGGCAGGGGCAATTTTTCCATGGGCTGGCTCTGGGGCCTCGGAAATTTTTAAGTTTTTTTTCTTCAATAACTATTAAATTTATAATAATAAAAAACATTATTATATAGTTGAGACAGAAAAAAACAGACATGAAATTTGAATATAATATACTTTAAATAAAATTCTTGATAATAGTTTACATAGTTTGGGTCGAAACGTTGTACAATATCAAGATTTTTTTTGCCTTTATCTCATTTGATCCGGAACAGACAACTATCAATTTTATATTATAATTATTGTCATAAAAAAACAATACAAAAATGCCACTTTCATGTTTTAAAGCTGATATGATTCAAAATAAATTGTGTGTTCTGCATTATGAGTTCAATATTCCAATGACATATCCGAAATATTGAAAAGGGATAAAAAAATGTGTAACCAAAGATAAACTAGTAGTGTTAGCGTAGCACATATTTTCTCGCGTAATTTCTAACTTTTACCGAGTCTAATTGTCATAAATTTTAATACACAATGACAACCCAAATAAAATAAATACAAATTTGTTTTAATTGTGCTATAATTTATTTTCATTTCTTGTAATTAAGGATGGGGAAGAGTATTGTCATAAGCGTTACGTAATTGAAGGGGGTTCAAGGGCGCACTAGGGGTGCGTTGCAGAGGAAAAAAGCTATTCAAACTACTTCAAATTTGTATTACAAATACAAGTACTTGTACCTAATTTATGGGCGGTCTCTTATACATCATTTGAAGCACTTCTACTCACAAATGCAATATTGATAAAAAATCCCCTTTTCTACTAATGTTCTGTTCCACATTGGACGGTTATTTGACATGTTCCACGTTTTTACTAATTTGATTATTTATGTTGCCGGTTAATATTACATTTATTAGGACACTGATTAATTTTGCTATTTCAATCTTCAAATTTCCATTGACTTTACAAACCTCGGTTCGTCAGGGCGAGTAACTTTTTTCAGAACCGCGATACTTGGAAGGTCTTCTGTATAATCCTGTTATTAAAAATCTGATGGCAACTTCTACAAATTACACGCTGTATACACTAAAAGAAAACGAAATACAGTAAACAATCGTCAAAATTACATTTTGATGGAGATTATTATATGTAAGTATGGGAAAGAAAACCAATAATTTAACAACAGTATGTACTTTTAAATGCTTATTACAAACAAACGTTGCTCGTTACAAATAAATGCTTTACAAATTTGTAATAAGAGCATCATTTTTCATAAGAACCATTTCTACTTCCCAATCTACGTTTGTTCAAAGTCATGTTCACAGGGCTTTGCTTGACGAAAGAATGTCACGTTCAGACCCTCAAGTATGGAACCCAAAGTTTGTTGACACTTTGTCCTGACGACGTGTATTCCTTGGTCTAGGTTATTTTAAATGCATATAATTCTGTCACATTCGTACATTTTATGCATATTTTCCTTTATCAAATGCCATAGGGGGTTTCTGGTATTGTGGGTAATGTTGGGTAATATTGTGTACAAAAAGCCTGTAATGTAAATATTAATGATAAGAGAGATTTAAAAAACTTCGACATAATACCAGCTGAATGCTGGAGCAGTGTCATAACAAACGGGTCACGGACACCGTACGTTTGCTTCCCCAACCTTGTCCCATCCTCTCCTGTCACACACACACACACACACACACACACACACACACACACACACACACACACACTTAAATCGCTTTATTTATTTCAGAAGACGAGCTTGGAGCTTTTCCCAGCTCAGACGCTGCTCCGCTGGCGGAGATACGCGGAAGGGGAAAGTCGGCGTGAAGCTAGGCGCCGGATTTCACGTTATAGTAGGGGAACATCACCTAGAATATATCACGCAATACACTAATGAGATTTGAACTTTGATGCGTGAGATTACCCCGCAGTCATGTTACCTATTACACCACAGACACCCTGATGAGAACCCTGCATCGCAAAAATGTAGCGTCGCAACAAAAATGAACCTCAACTCTCATAATATTGAAATATCACAGGTTTGAATAAAATCTTAGCCAAATTATTTGGCCAAATATGCTCTAAATGAGGGAAAACTTGAAGAATATGTTTACTGCTTAATTGGAAGTATCTTATTTTCATCTTTTTTAAATGGTCATGATTGCACTCCAAATTAAATGAAAAATACCCATATTTTGAAAACATTACTTCTAAAATTACAAACTCTTAATAACGCAGTAATATATTGCAAACTATCGGAGTAGCAATGTGTTAGAAATATATCACCGAAATTTTTAACAGAACACGATGGGTTTTTTCGATAAATTACGTAATGCTAAAGAGTGGGAGGTGGTAACGTAATTTACTTTCGAATTAATGAAATGCATGCTTAGCAATTGAAAGTGTAACTTTCACTAAGTTTACTTTTACCTTAATTAATTAATTATATGATTTTATTTTTAATTAACAAAGTGAGCATATTATTTTTAATCATTCAACTTAATCACTAACACGTAGTTTCTTTAATGTTATCATCCTACTATTTTTAAAATCTCATACCTCTGGTGGGGAGATACACACACACACACACACACACACACACACACACATACACTTAAATCGCGTTATTTATTTCAGAAGACGAGCTTGAAGCTTGTTCCGGCTCAGACGCATTTTGTATATTTTCGCGCATTATCTATATATTAAACATTTACATTTATCGAACTGACGATATAATAGACCAGAAATTAGTGAGTTTTAAGGCGCTTTGCCGATTCTTCTTCTTTCGAGCCGACGACAGCTAAATTCTGTTTTGCAGGTAAGTAGACAGAGCCAAGGCTCTCTGGTTTCCTAGGGACAGGTCGTTTCTGGATACACCATTAGGCCAGTCCGGGTAGGAAAGCAGATGTTCCATCGTCTCTTCAGCACCGCAGAAGCAAATCACGGAGTCATTCTGGGCCAAGAATCACCATTTTTGCAAGTTGTATTTACATCTACCAACACCCGTACACAGTCTGTTTAGGGATCTCCGTATGGTCCACGGTTGTTCGGAACCCCGAGGCATGGACTCGGAGGGATTTATGAGGTGGCCTGATAGGCAGCATTCGTCCATCCACAGGTCAAGCCTTTCCTGCTCGGCTGGTTTCTGCAGAGGGGCTCAGGTCTGAAGGAAACTTTTGCGGGAACGGAGCCTTCGGTGGGCGGAAGATTGACCATGCAGAGGGTGGCGTTTGTCGTTCACCTGACGGCTTCTTTCCGCTCTGCAGGAAATCTCCCGGTGGATGTTTGGAGGGGCGATGGCCGAAAGAACTGAGAGTTGTGGAGTGAGTATGGGCTTGAGAGCCGGTCACATGGCGGCAGGATTGATACAAGGCGGTGTCAACCTTCTTGGCGTGAGCGGATTTATGCCAAACTGGGCAGGCGTATTCACCTGCAGAATAGCAGAAGGCCAGAGCGGATTGGTGGAGTGGATATGTGATTTGGGATCAGCTCCCCATTTAGATCCAATCTTCTGAGGATGTTGCGGGTTACATCTTTCATTTTGGTGTTACTACAGTGTCTCTTGTATGTAAGGCTTTGGTCGAGAACGACTCCAAAGTACCGGGGCTCGGGGTTGTGTCTGAGGAGTTCGCCGCACCACCGTACGTGGAGTTTCCTTGAAGCTTGCTTGTTAAGAAGGTGTAATGCGCATACTTCAGTTTTAGCCGGGTTCGGCTTGAGATCGCTTTCTTTGTAGTAGCAAGAAAGGTGGTTTAAAGCTTCAGTGAGGTTTTTTTCTACCTTTGCAAAATTGTCTGACTGGCATGACAGAGCGAGATCGTCGGCTTAAATAAAGGAGCGGCAATTCTGGCTGATGGGCTGGTCATTGGTATATATGTTGAAGTGTGTTAGGGTCAAGACGCTGCCCTGGGACAGACCATTTTTATGATTGCGCCACTTGCTATTCTTGTTATTCGTAGAGATCATAAAGCGTCTGTTACTCAGGAGGGCTTCTGTAATACGGACAAAGTTGAAATCTTGGGTTATGTGATGGAACTTGGCAAGTAACTTGCGTACATTGATAGTGTCGTAGGCGGATGACAGGTCGACGAACCCCACACCCGTTATGAGACCTTTTGGAAGCCGTTTTCTATGTGTTGGGTTAAGTTAAGAAGCTCTCCCGTACAGGATCGACCCGGTCTAAATCCCGCCTGTCCTAGAATGAGTTTCTCTTCTATAATGGAGATGGGGGATTAGTCTGGTCCACACAATCCTTTCGAACAGCTTGTACGTATGACATAGAAGCGATATTGGGCGGTAACTTTTTGGGTTATCGGCAGGTTTTCCGGGTTTTAGCAAGGCAATCACTTTAGATTTTCTCCAAAGTTTTGGAATTTCTCTCCAATATGTTTTAACTGTTCTGTAAAGATGTTGTCCATGCCAGCCGCATTACCAATACGGAGGTTTTTTCTGTTCAATTTGGTTTCATGAAGACTAATGGGAGCACCAATGGAGCTAGTCTCTGAGGCAGGGCTTATTATTTTCTCTTTGTTATGTCTGTGGCCGGGTTGACTGACTGGTTTGCTGTTCAGTAGTAATTGGTTGGGAACTTGGTTTGGGGTGACGTTCGGGGAGACGTAGGGGTTGTGTGGGGTCGCAGGAGAGTTTACCAATAACTGATCAGGCTTTCTTGCTGTTGTGTGTAAGGTCGATATTCTCGTCCATGTTCCACCACAATTCTCTTCTGGAGAGAAATCCCCTGTTGCTTTTGTTTCATCAGCAAAAACATCTTCATGAAACAGACGGCTGTATTCTGTATATATTTTGGTTCCCTTCTTTGTCAGTCCTGGCACAAATTTTTTACAGCATCCTTTAGATGGACTTTCGTGAGCATTCTTGGACAATCTGCTTCGTAATTTCATGGATTAGGAGTTAGAGCAAGGATTCTGTTATCTATGAGATACGAAAAACGATGCCACCGTGTTTTTTTAAAATTGAAACGTCTTCTGAAAGATGCCTCTAGAGGTTTGACAATTTGTTCTATGCAGCATTTTATTGGTCGGTTTTGGGTGGACGGTATTGGGTCGAGTACTTCCTTGCTAGAGGTTGTTTGTATGTTTTCGGGGATAAAGACTAGTGTGGGTTGTATCTTCTTCTCCAGCGAGAGCTGTTAAAATATCTTGCTTGGGGTCGTGAATTAAACTGAATTTGTTCGCTTCAGACCATAGTTCTTCAGCTTCACATCCTTGTTGTTTTCTGTGTATCCCCGTTTAATATTGTGGCTATTGAAGTCTCCTATAACTCTTCGGTTGTGCTTATTTTTTAAATTTGAGAGCACTGGAAATTGAAAGCAGACTCATGGACGTTTGTATAGGGCGATAACTATACATTTATTCAATTCTACTGAGAGTATTGCCGATATACGGCAGAAAATATTAATTTGTTAGGGGTTTAATTTATAATGGCAATTTTTAATGTGTTTTTGTTTTGCTTCCACTATTGATATCCCTACCACGCTACCTTCATAAGGGGGTAATAACATAGGAAATGTTTACCAAAATTTTGTTAAATCGCAATTCTGTCTCACTCAATTTGTTTGAGATATGTAAATACACAATTTTAAAAGAAATATTCCTCAACCCCGATCTCAAAGCGTACTATATGTATCTGAAATTTCCAGGTGTTCTAAAGTGAGAAACGATTCATGATTTGGGCGGCATTCTTTCAATGACAATACTTTTTGCGGCAAGCGATTAGTTTCATCGACAATGTTTTTTCACATTTTCCGTTTGCCGTAAGACAGAAATTGTTACTGCAATGATCCCACAAAACTACCAATAAACGTTACAGCTTGTTTTTTTCTTTTCGAAGACATTGTAAAGACAATCTTTGTGCTCCGTCGCACCGTTTATCGCCTCGAGGCACTACCGAGACCGCGATATCACCTTTGCCCTCGGCATTAAGCGTTTGAAGCGAACAATCGAAGAGGGACATTGCAAACCTCTCTTTTCAGTATACTTGTGTGCGGAGAGCGAATGGAATATGTACAAAAAGTGGAGGAGATGCTAAGTTCTAATAAACAATTTAACATTTCGAGAACGGAAGCTGAACGCATCGATCGGATTGCGGAATTTTCTACTGCGCGTGTACATTTGCAAATTTGTAAACAATTTCCAACTTTTGCAGTTCTAAAGAGAGGAGAGTTTCCCCATATTCCAGAACCGAAATCCGCTAATTAACAATTTGCAACAATTTACAATTTTATTAACAAATTTGACATAAACGCTAGAACGGCCAGAATGGAGAGGCAAATTGCGCCTGAGATAAACATGTTAATGTAGCAGTTTAACAGAATTGCAAATTGATTGCTAAAATAATTATTGATAAAATGCTAAGTATTTACTGGCCTATTGATGGTAATTCTGGACGGCAAACCTCCGCTCTGAAATATTGTTTTCGTTATGTATTCGTACGCGCAGGCAAAAATCTCTCCTACGGCAGGGAAAGATGACTATATTTCCGCCTCATATGTACGCCTGAATAATCGAGGCCACCTGCTTCCCGGGAACAGCGACTTTCCCGCCCCGTGGTATTTTGCGATTTTGCGCCAATCACATAATCACAAAGGTTCTGACTGTAGCGATTGGTCAACGCGCCCCTCTCCCGGATCGAAGGCTGTCTTGGCGGTTGGGAAGAATGAATTTCACCCGCCAGTTATTGTGGGAGGGAGTTTACAAATATACGGAGTAGTATACGTAGTATGGGGAATGTTATCTAAAGCTGCGGAAAATCGATTTCCAGATTTCAATGGAAATACATGTTTTGGGGTCCTCTGATATCGGAACATTTGTGCTACAACAGCACATACGTTCTCGTGTTATAGGATGCAGCCCCGTAATAAAGTATTGTTTTTTCTGCGCTACTAACACTTCAGCCATTATTTCAATACGTCCAATTCAACCAAGAAGTAAGCATCGCTATGTTGCCGCGCAGCGTTATCAAAACTATGTGCAATCGCTAGGTTTATATCAATACAGTAATTAGAATGTATGTAATCGACATCAAAGTGTTTACGAACATTCGTGAGATGCTTTTCGTCGTAAGATAACTGTTCGTATAGCGTTTTATTTCATCGCCGACTTCTAACATCCACACTTCAGATACAATAAACACTATTGCCTTTCAACAAAGAGTGCATCCATGGTTTCTCGGATGAGAGAAGATGATATAAACAAAACAAGTGCTACTCAAGTGCTTCTCAATCAACGTAAAAAGTACAGTAACGTAAAAAACGTAAAAAAAACAACGTAAAAAAGCAAGAAAGGAAAAATAATATTAATATTGGCATTTTCAATAGGAAATGTTAATTAAAATTAAAGTAATTATTTTTCATATCATTATTCAATTGTTCTCGTGGCCCGTAGTTGGTGTGAAACTTGTATATATTTCATTAATTTCAAGCTGAACTACTGTTTTTTTTCAAAAAAAGGTACATGACATGAAAAAGATACAACAGTCTAAGGCAAATATTTCTTATCTTCAATTTTGTAGTTTTGAAATGTTTTTGGCAATTTTCGAAAAAAAGGAGCAATACCCGAAAATGAAACTATCGCCATATTTCTTCCTGTTCCTAGGGAACGGATTTCCATGTAAATACATATTTTCGCAGAAACGAGATACCCACATTCAATAACATTTTGTAAAGTTTACAAGACATTCTGAATGACTTGTGAGATTTTTTTCTTCATATTTTTACATATTATGGTTTTATTACATACTTTCACATATTTTATCTAAAACTACATGTTTCGTTACATTTAAACTTTTCAAATGGAAAATTTCAGGTAGACCTAGAATCTTTCTTAAAAAGCAATGCAATGCTACCGCGCTTCTATGACCTGCGGACCTTCGCCATTAAGACACGTAACACCCCTCCCTGCTTCTTGGAATCAAGGTTGAGCGGATGCTTGTGAGGGAGAAGTAATTTCAACCACGACGTTGCTCATGTTTCACAGAGCAAATACGTGACCCGGTCGAAAACTAATTATTTGTACATGTCTTTGTCTTATTGCGGTAAGGAAATTGAAAGGGGAATCCTTTTAACCGACTTCCACCACCCATCACTGGCTACATGGCTTAACTTGAGCACCGGGTACTCTAAGCATTGTACATACAAGATCGTTCTTTATATTTCGAATAAAATTCTAAAGAGCGATGAAAACTAATGTACAATTACTTCTGTAGAGATTGAACTTCCTTTCAGCAACTACGAATTCATGCTAAAATCCGATCGACGACGTTCTTTACTAATACATCCCGACAAATACAATAATGAACTTTTATTTTACATATTTTCTATTTTTCTTACATATATTGGAAAAAATAAATACATACATACATACATATATATATATATATATATATATATATATATATATATATATATTGATTTTTTTATTACAATAAACTTACTACAGCTTAACTATACAATAACTTAGGGGAGATTCACTAATATTTCTCGAAGTCCGATAAAATAAAATGAGTTTCGGTCAAATAACTCGCATTATAATATTTGATATTCAACAGTTATTACTACTTTAGCTGTAGGTCAGCAGAAACAGTTTCTCCACATTATTTTGGCACTCGTCGCTTAATAATGCACAAGTTGCATATTCAAAAGAATATTTGAAGGTCGAACCCGAATCACGAATCTCTGTGCGCCGAGTTTTGTCGCCAATTGATTTTTCGGTATTAAGGACCCACAAAACAGGGATTCTGGCTATACCATGTATTAGACGATTTTCCTCCCTTAATTTAGCATTTAGAATCATCACCTTTTTCGTCATCAGGTCGTGGTAATGAATTTTTTCTAACGCAAATTTGCCGTCTATTTGCGCAGCATTACATAACTTTCTCTATAAGTGATATATTACTCCGCATATACATATGCATATGAGAAAGTAAAATAGGGGTGATACAGAATGACACAAACTTTTCAGTATTAGTTTTCTATTTCCTTTGGTATCGGCTAGTTTTTTGAACTTGCCAAATACACTTGCTGCCATTTATCGCCACCCAAAGTACATTTTTTTGAAATGTTCTTACTTTTTCGGACTCCTAATGGTAGAATGGAAATATTAGGAATAATTTAATATTAAGAATATTAAAGAACAGTAAAACCTCGTCCTAAATGGCAATTTTCTTTGAAACACGTGGAGCAGTTTTTAAGAAAATGGCGCTTAAGTGCTACAGTAAATTCGAAATGTATCGCACGTTTCCACAGAAAATGTTTTAAGTTTAAGAAAAATTTCATCAGAGGTCGTATGAAGCACTTTAACTCACAAATACAAAAGTGTTTAAAAATAGCTGGAAATGTGCATATGACGTCGTGAGAGATAATTCAAAAAATTACGTGTAATTTTTGAAAAAAAAACAACAAAAAATACCCGAAATGAACTTTATTTCGAATTAAAAATTGTATTTAGCACTATCCTTTCGAAAAGTTTGAAGAAAAAAACCTGGAGTTGTTTTTGAGATAATGACGCCTGAGTAGTTCTGAAATAGCGAAATTTTGAGCTAGTTTAGAAGGAATACGGTTGAATTTTCGAGAAGCTTTTTATGGCATTATTTTAAGCACATGTACTCATAAATATAATAATGTAATCAGATTGCCGCTAATATAAATATTAACAACGCGAGCGACAAGTCAAAAAATTACATTTTGTAATTTTTGAAAAACAAAAGAATAGAGCAATATGCCGTTTATGTCATCTTATAGAGTGCATTTAGCACAATATGTGTTTAAGGAAAAAAATGGAACCGTTTTTAAGAAAATCTTGTTTTTGAAAAGACAATCTTGTTTTGTTTGTGAAAATTGAACATCTACCACCTTCACTCTCATATTCTTACAAGAAAATTGTAGAATAAATTTGAAGCCATTTTTGAGTAAATTTTCAAAATGTCTCTCGAGCGTCATGTAAAGTAATGGCCAAATGGACAGGGGTTTCATCAATTTGAAAAAAAAAAAATCCTACGCATGGTTTAGGTGCTAGTATTGTTCACATAGACCGGAAGGACAGAGACGGACGGACTGACATTTTGGAAAAACTAACACCTTTTCGGTATTAGGGGACCCCAAAACGTGTACTTCCGTTGAGATCTTGAAATCGATTTTCGGCAGCATCACATAACTTTCCTTATATTATTATTTCGTAAATACTCGTATATACGAACTCGTATTGTAACCTCACACACTGTGTGGCTGCCCCGACTCACCTGATTACCTGGTTCCATCGTTGGCGATCCAGCGTTGCCACTTCTGCTCAGTCAGTAGACTCTTTCAAGGGAGGCACGGGCTTACTCTCGTTCTAATGCTGCATTGAAACACATGGTATTTCAGAAGGTGGATTTAATATTCCCTTTGCATGAGGTGATGTCTTCCGTTATAATTATTCCTTTAAACCATCTTATAACTAACTTATCTTAAATTGGTCAGAGTTCATCGGCAGAGGCAGAGCGGCGTCCTTCCCGGCGGTCACGACCCCGGTTACGAAAGCGGCGGCCCTTGGCCCTGGTGCTTGGCGCGTTCAGGCGACGTCTCTGGCGGCAGGTGGCGTGGTGACGTCTCCTCGCGCTAACATCGCTGGTTCGGGCGTGGTTCGCGGCACGGGGGTTACGCCTCGGCCCGTCGTCAGTCCTGGGCTCGAGGTCGGGCAACCACAGTCATGGCCAGTGGCGTTCGTTCTTGAGTTAGCGACCCTGGAGGCGTCCCGCGATTTGGGGATGAAGCATTCGGGCGGCAGCGCGGCGGCGATGCGGTAATGCATTCATTCGCGTCCTTTCGTAAGCCGGAGATACTCGCCATCTCCTACCTCGGATAGGCTCTTCTATTCGCTGTCGCCTCTTCTATCGCAATGACCGAGCTTGTGTCTTGCAGCTACCTCCTCAGCTTCGCGGGTCATGTGGCCCTCCCTTGCTTCGTTTTCCGATACTGGCGAGCGTGCGTCACGCGGTTTCTTCATTCCAATCGAGGCGACATTGATGGCCATTTGAATCTTGCCAAGTTCTTTTGAGACTCTAACGTCACTCAAGTTCCAAGAACAGGTGTAGCTGAATTGCCGGGTTAGTATACGGCGGTGTACGTATTTCCCGGTGAGTCAGCGGATGCGGCCGGGGCGCGCTCCTGTCAGGGCAATAGAACTGCATGCTTCCGTGTCTCCGACGCTTCTTACACCGTCGCAGGTAGCAAAAAGTGCATATTTCCAGGCCTTTTTACAGCAACTTTTCTTTGAATAAAATGTTGAAATATGTGTCGCAACGTGACGCGTGCGGCCGTCCCATTACAGTATGTATACGGGAAAATAAAAAAAAATCCCTTCCCACTCAAGTACCGAACAACAGTGCTCACAATAATAACAGTGCACTTTATCACGCACATCTTGCAGAATCTGCACATTCTCAAAAATTATATTCTTCAACACATTCAGGGACGGTGCACACCTAATCTCCATAATTAATTTTTTCCACAACACCATTGCTTAATTCAGGAATGACTTCTGATATGTTTTGTTCTAGTGCGCGGAATACGAAATATTTCCTCATTGCACGCCGAATAGGTCTGCATGTAACTATTCCCATTGAATTTGTCAAAAAAGTAGGGTGGTGAAATAAAATTTAAAATTTTGTATACTTGAAGGAGGAGAGATAAGTTCTTCTATCAGAAATTTTAAGCCAGCCCAATTTACAATAATTTGGTGTTATATATTCGTTCTTCCTCAGTGTGAATGTAAATCTATCGAACGAGTTTAGAGCCATATGTAGCTTCGAGTCAGTCTCTGTAGATATGTTAGTAAGAAGGAAAGAGCCATAATAAAAGACTGGGAAAATCAGAGTACCTCGCCAACACTTAACTTTTTGTGACAATAGTTTTTTTCCGAAAGCCTCAATTGACGATGCGTTCTCCAAATTTTTACAGTTGCCTAACCTACACCCTCTTTTCAATTTAAACATGAAGCATGAATTAAGTATGCATGAAACACAAAATTTCGGGCAGAGCGAACATACGGGATGGGAGTGAAATACAAATTATCGGTAGCGATTCCAATGGCAGTACTTCACCATATTTCTGCGACCCAAGTATTATAATTTTCGTCGTGTCTGCATTCAGGATCAACGTATTGCGAGAAGCCCAGTTTGCATGTATGTTTCAATCTGTTCTAGATTTGTACCTACCCTACAATATCCGCACACTCTACCCTACCTCTATATACCCTTGAATTTTCGCCGACATCCCATACATGTTGGCCTGCAGACCTTCAGCATTAAGGATATACTTACAATTAATTAACTTATATGATAAATGATTTATCATAATTGAAAATAACAGAGAACCCAAAACAGATCCCTAGGGAACACCACTAGTAACTCTCCAAGCAGTGTGACCATCAATCCCATTTCTTACCGCCTAACTACGCCTTTTAATATATTCTCCAAACCAGCATATAACTTGATCTGAGAAATTAAGACCAGACAATTTGTGTAACAAGTCGTGGTCCACCAAATCAAAGGCCTTACGGAATTCAAACAAAACCAGTGCAGTTACCTAGCGATTATCTATAACAGCACGAACCTCATTCACAAGACCATCAATAAGGCGGTCTGGGTGGAATGGCCAACACGACACCCACACTGCGGGGGGCAAGCAAATTGTTTTTATTCAAGTACACGTTCAACTGCTCAAAAACCAGTTTCCAATGTCTTGGCTAATGGACACAAGATCGAGATTATTTGGAAATCATTCAATCAGATTTTATTATTTTTGTTTTTTTGAAAACAAATTGATGACTAATGATTTCTTCCAAATCAATGGAAAGGCGAGTAAGAGAGCAATTTATGATATCTACAATGTCAGGCAGCAAGAAATCAGCCCTAATTGTCAAAAATCTTTTAGGACTGGAAAGGGAGAGGGAGGGAGAGAGGGGGAGAGAAGGAGAGAGAGGGAGAGGGAAGGAGAGGGAGGGAGAGGGAGAGAAGGGAGAGAGAGGAGAGAGATGGAGAGGGAGATGGAGAGAGAGAGAGAGAGAGAGAGAGAGAGAGAGAGAGAGAAGAGAGGGGGGGAATATACTATTTGCTAGTTTTACATAATCCCTGAGGAGTAGAGAGAAAATTATGTTGCGTGAAAAAACGACAAGTTTTCGGCAAAAAAATAAATCACATGGCTCTGGTATCGAAAAAATGGATAAATCCAGTTACTAAATTTATTTAAAAAATATTTGTGAATGCAGTGCTGGAAATAAAATAAATGTTTATAATAGTTTTCGTTCGTTTACTATTTCATTTTTTCTTTAAAAAAACAACGTACGAACTTAGCAACAAAGCTGAAACGTTTAGTGGACTCTCTGCGTTACTGTTCTCTGAGGCATCTATGACTGTTTAATTTCTTAACGAACTATGAAGAAACTAATTATTGTTTTGTTTGGCTGTAAGTCTTCATTTAAAATAAAATAAAAATTTTAAAAATGAATTAAAAATATCTTGGGGACATGGCGAAAAATAATTGTATATATTTGCCACAAGCAATAATAGTGTTCCATAAAGAATGTCTTAGAAGAAAGTGGAACAACATCAAAATAAAAAAAAGGATCCAGGTGAACAAAGTTTAATGAAAATCAAATTTCTGTTGTAAATCTTTTTGTAAGGATTACCATTACCTTATTCACTTTCTGAATTGATAAAAATATGAAAATATATATAACTACAATAAATTAATTTCATAACATTTGGGAAGGAAAAATTCTAAGTATTGATTTTCAAGATTTTTTCTTCCACCATGCACTATGACCTTTACAAATTCTATTTTTCAATGTTTGTTGGCTACAAATCATTGCATGAATTTATAAATCAAATCATATTTTATAATTATTGAAATTTATGTTTTTGTATTTAGAATATTATTCAAATTTTGTTGAAATCTGTGTGCTTGCAGAATCTAGTGGGATCACTTTTGGCAAATTATATTTTTGTTCTTTTTGTCTTCATCTATGATTAATACTTAAAATTATATTTTAGTAATCTCTTGAGTTGTTTTATTTGTTTTCACTACTTAAAAACTGAACTAATAGCTCTAATGAACACTGGCTCAACTACGACCTTTCCAAGGCCTTGCTTTGCAATATAGACTACAACATTCACCAGTAATCAAAAATAAATTTTTTGAATGACAATATTTAAGAGAATGGATGAGTAACATCTCAAGAAGTAAATAGTTTACATATTATTACTGTAGCGTAATGCACAATAACTGCGGCATTTTAGAATGTCCGCCAATGTCACTTGATTTGTGAACTGTCACACTGTATTTTGTTCCAAGTGCTAAATCAACTACGTTAATCAACTTCGTGATATACTTTGACAGCTCGCAAAGGTATGTTTAATTTTAAAAATAACTAAATCCATATATAAAAGTAAATTAATATATCAATTATGTTAATATTTCAGAAAAATTGATTTAAAATATTTTTTCGTTTATATTAGAAAATGACGATTCAATCAGTATGAATACAATACCGCAGCGCAAGTTGCAGAGTTCAGCGAAATCTCGTTTTCTTTGTGAAATCTGAGGAATTCGTTGGAATGTAATAGGTGAACACATTCTTTGTTCAAATGATAAAACCCTGAATAGAAAATCGAGTTAATGGCAAATTTATTTTTCTTTGCAAACGAAACGCTTTTTAATATTTTTCCCGGTGCGATGGCTTCAAAGGCTGGCGGTGGGAAAAGCAACGACAGAAACTGAATGTGATGTTGGCTGTGATTTGTACGCAGGCACACAAGAGATGATTGAACTGTATTCCACTTTTGTAATTGACATGTGTTTCCCTTGTTGAAAAAATATCCAAATTATGTTACTGCATTGCTGGAAAAGCAACCTTCAAGCCATTGAATGTAGAGTAACTCTAATGTCACAATGTTGAGGAATGTAGATTCAGATGCATTAAATCCATCTGTGTGTTTTGTACAACAATACTATAAGTGTTCGGTTTTCTGTCATATACATCTGTTTATTCATTACTCCAAAGATTCTGGGACATTGAAATGCCTTTAAATACTTTTTAAAAATCATTTTGTTGTGATATTGATTATCAATTTGCTATTAACAACTGTTGCTGCCGTATCATTTGCTTACATAAACCGAGTAGTGACAGTGAAATGCGGAATCAGTGATCATATAACATAAAATGAATGAATTATGAAATCTCATGCTATTAGAAAAAAAAACAAAATTATCATCAGCATTTTGGAATTTTGAAAAACTGAAATTATAATGATTGTTTTACTTCATTGTATAAAATTCTTTAATAAGTTTGAAAACTGAATATTTTTTGTGTATTGTGAAATTTTGTAATGTTCATTTTTCTTCTTTCAGAGATATTTAGTTCGAAAATCATGGTGAAATTGTCCTGTGACCAACTCTAATGAGCTTATAAGAAGCTGTGAATTCCAACAATAATAGTAATATTAATATAGCTATTTAGAGGATGGAAATACAACTCATGAAATGGGGAATGCTAATTTAAGTAAATTCTACTAACATATATGGAAAGGTAAGAATGAAAAAAATAAAATTTCTATGATACTTGGATCATGACATTCAAAAGTAATGTAATGTAAAATATTGTAGATACTGTGTCTCATACTTTAAATTAAAATATTTTATTTAATATTGAACGAATCTGAAAGTTCTTCACATGTCTATGAAGTTTTGCACATTAAAAGCTTTTTGAGTACCTGATTGTATTTTGAATCCTACTTTCATTTTTCATGAATGTTATGTCAACTATGATTTTTAATTAATTATGTCAACTATAATGTATATATGATGTTACAAATTTTGAATAATGTAGAACATTACGGACCTTATAGACTTGTATGTAGTAACTTTTAGTTTAACCATGTTTAGCATATGTCAAAAAGTCCTTTATGAACTTGAAAATGAAGGATATAATTTGTGTAATAGTATTTCTTTCATTAGACATTGTAACTTCATGACATGGAAAGTTTTAGTAAAGAGAATTTCCTGATATTGTATGGAACTCGTTAATTAGTCGTTAATTACTCATTAAAAAATTACAAAGGAACTCTATATTTTTTATTATATTTGTCCAGCAGTAGATTTTAGAGGTCTTCAGAGTTTTAGATGGAAATTGTGTTACTTAGGAACATCAAATGTGTGATGCCTTTGCTTTTGTGCAACAGGTTATTCCTTTTGAGGAGCTATTTAATTTTTGTGATTGTATTACATTTGCTGAATTTGCAGAAGCATTAGAGAAAGAGTCCAGAACCAGTATATTAAAATATTCATAGCAAGAAGGCAAGAAGTATGTTGTTGTGGTGAAGTCTTAATTTTGAATATAATCACCAACTTCAACTTATTTAGTGTTGGTAGAAAATGATGAAGATGTACCCTCACTGGAATTATTGGAATTTCAAAGATAAAACTATTAAGAAAGCGAAGGTTAAATTCACTTTGTTATAGCAATCTGTATTCACCAGATACAAAGCATTTTGGAATTCACTCTTTTATGTTTTATCTGTGAGTAACAGGAAAGTTTTGATGAGGGATGAAGTATAGTGTTAAAAGGCAACTACTTCGGCTTTTTGTGTATGGAAATAATAATTATTTTACACAAATTTAAAAATAATTAATTTGTTTGTAATGATATTACAAGACTACATTTTAGTGTTAACAGAGTAGTTGGCCCTAGTTTTGATAATTATTGATTGGATTTTGATTTTTGATTTTGTATTGAAATGGATCGATATTTAAAAACCCAACTTTGTATGAAGTTGTTCATATTTATTGGTTATGTTATTACCATTACATTTTGATAACAGGTTGGTAGTTGACCAGTGAATGTTTCTTGACTGATGTAAGTTTGGAATTCATCCAGCCACTTGGATGTAATCAGAAATCAGATAACTATATATCTTTGCATACCTGTGAGTAAGTTTCAATGAACTCCATGTTATAGTAAAAATGAATTGAATAGATGGTAGAAAGGTTGGGTTGACTAAACTAAATTTTAGGCTTCAAATATCGATCCTATTTTTACTCGCAGACTAGATGGTAGTAAGATGGACTAAAATAAATTTTAGGCTTCAAACATCTGCATATATAAAAGATGATAATAAGATTGAAATCATATCTCATAATACATTCATGTAAATTGCTGATGGCTTGCTTGAGATGATGATCAAAATGTTTACCTCTGATTGAGAGTATTTTCTTTGTAAAATTGATCTTCACATTGAAAATTATCAGTTGATGTGGTATTGTTTCAAATTACATGTCAGTTTTCTGTCCTTCTAGGTTCTAGTTCCTTTGGAACGATATCGTATCCCGAAAAGATCTACTGGAATACTAGTTAGCATTATTACATTGCTGTGAAGTAATTAGAATCTATTGCTGTGAATTGAAGAATTGTATTAAAAGTTCTTTAAAAGAGCATAAAGTTTGGTTGTTGATTTTGGTGAAAGAATTTTAATACAACATGGCTACAAGGCTTGAAACATGGTCCAAATTAGAAGTGCGTAGTGTTGTGCGGTTTTTGACAGCCAAAGGTTTATCACCTACAGAAATTCATAAGGAATTAGTGGCAGTTTATGGGGAAGCTGTAATGAGTAGGAAACAAGTATCGGTTTGGAGCAATGCTTTTAAACATGGTCGTGTAAACTTGGAAGACAAACCAAGATGCTGAGTTTATGATTTTGCCTTATCAAAGCAGTGGCTGGGATTTGGCATCATCACTTCGTTACTTCTTTGTCTGGGCAATTAAAATGACTTATTTTGGCATCTAATGTTTTGTCTTTAGAATTTACAGACCAAGTTTTCCTTCATGATTGAAGATCCTTCGTATTGATGAACTGGCAGGCTTGTAGTTATGTGGAGTAACTTTTTCTTGACAATCAGGCAAGGTCTTTAGAAAAGTTTTTGTATTTACTTAGGGACTGATGTCGTTAGTGAAGGAAAATGTACAAAACAATACAGCAATACTCTTCAGGCAGCACACAATGAATTCCTGGAAATGTGTGCTTAATTTGTTCTTCCGTGCATTAAATATGTAAAGCATTTAGAATTGTAAAACTCAGTATTTTATATAATAAAGTATAATTTCCTGTGAAACTTGAGAAAGTGTGTTTTACTATTTTTTAAGATATTCCCAAAACATTAACTGAGTATTAATCTGGCACTTACAAACATAAGCATTCTAATAATAAGTCTGTGGTTGAAGATGAAACCAAAATGAAAATGCCACATAAGATGTTAAAAACTATTTAAAGATATTAAAAAACAACAACAAAAACAACAAAATACTAATAATTTGGAGTCGCATTTCTTATGTTGCCATCAAATTTTTTCTTTTCTGTACTAGTGATATGAACTTTTTCTTTAATTGAAGTATCTCCTTGAGAGATTTACCTTGTATTTATCAACTTAGAAAATGCTTATGAAATGGTTCCATTAGGTAAACTCTTCTAAATTCTGGAAAAGGATGGCTTGATTCACATACCAATCTTTTACTGCATTTATATGCATGTGAATCAAGAAACAAGAATAAAAGTGGGTAATGAAGTTTCGCTGTCATTTGGAGAAAAAAAAGGGTCTTAGACTAGAGTGTTGTTTATCACCTTTTTGGATTAAGATTTACCTACAAGAAAGTCTAAAAGGATGGCAAAATATATGTCGAGGTATGGGAATATACATGGATGAAGATTGCCTTCATACATTATTATTTGCTGACGATCAAGTAATTTTGTCCAATGATGATTCTGACATGGAGTATATGATGGGACAGCTGACATGGAGGCATATGAGTGGAAACCTACAAAAAAGCAAAATTAAAGATCAATTTCCTCAAAACAACTATGGTAGTGGGAGAGAAGAAAAGTAATCATATACCAATATATGGAGAACAGATGGAAGTATGCCATAAATTTAAATATTTAGGTAGAATTATTAGCAAAGAAGGAGATTCCAGTAAAGATATTGTTTCAAAAGTTGCATGAGGGCAGGAAGGTATTAGAGAGTTAAACTTACTGCTCTGGGGAAATGAAATTTCCAAGTATACCGAAAAAGACTTTTTGACTCTTATCATACAAAGTATAACACTGTATGGCTCAGAAACATGGAAACTGAAGAAAAGAGAAAGAGAGAAAATAATGAACTTACAAACGGATTTTTTGAGAAGTTGCAGAGTATCTAAAATGGAACACATTAGAAATAAAGAAATAAGTGAATGCAGGTTCAAAAATCAATAATTGATGAATTGGAAACACGAATGCTGAAATGGTTCGGTTACGTGAAAAGGCTTGACTGTGGGAGATGGCCCAGAAAGGTTAGTGAGTGGTTTCCTTTCGACAGAAGAAAAAGAGATAGACCCAGAGACGAATCACTGAATCAGATTTTTAACAGTATCCAAAGAAGAGGTCTAGAAGGGAATGCCTGGAGCGAAAGAACGGAATGGAGATTGGAATGCGCGACATGCCTGCAAGAGCTGTAAAATACTCGCAAGAAGATCTCCTTGATGCCATCAATAATTACAGTGTCAGTCCTTTTCTATTAGGATATTGACAAAGAAATTTATTTCATGACTTTGTACTTCTCGATTCACCACTCATGAAATGAAGTCTGTAAGAGTATATAAACTTAAATGTACTCTATTGTTCATGTTCACTGTATTCCCAGAATGTAGAGATCAAACTACTATTATACTAATAGAATTAACAATTGAAGGGAAAATTTTGTATTTTCTCTCCTTGGAATTGCCTCAATAATATTATCTTGAAGTTTTGGTTAGCTTGGTTGGTTTTTGTGAAACTCAATGAAACACAAATTAAGTTATTGAATTAGCACACTGAAATATGTTGGGTTTTTATTACAGAAAATCTTGTAATACAAGTATTGGATATTGAAACTGGGTTCAAAATGGTATGACAACATAAACATTTGAACCTTTTGGAACAGGATAAGTGGAAGTAACATATCCTTTATTAAAAGCTAACGTAAGATACTCTGCATTACTCGGGCATTTGTTTATCTCCTATTAGGTAGTAGGTGCTAATGGCTTTGCCTGGGTTATGCATACAGATGCTTCACATTACATCTATAAGAAGCACTTTTTTTACTTGTTTTTTTAAGTGTAAAACAAACAAAGAATAATCAATTTACAATTTTCAATGAAAATATGTTATAATCTGTTAAGATCAAATTGAAGCTGCCCTGTGTTGTCTCATCCTGCCTGTCTCCGCCCCATCCCGTCCTGTCCTATCATATCCAATCTGGTCCCATCCTGTCTTGCCATGGCTATGCCCTTTTTTCCTTCATGTCTGGCGTGCCCTGCCTGCTCTGCCATGTCTACTTCAAGCCCAGTCATACCATGCCCTGTTCACTTCATTCCAGGTACTTCACACATTTTCTAACTAAAATAAAACTAAACCAAGAAAAATTTCAATACAGAAACAAAACATACATGATGTTTTTTCATTAATTTTATAACTCTTGTACACTTAATACATTTGCACCTAGATGCAATTAATATCAATTTCTAACTTACCTTTAAAAATATTTAACATGTGAAGAAAAACTGGTATGTATTATCGTTCTGAAATAGAAACACTTTGGGGTAATTGAATATAGAATTACCACTCGACATAATTTCCAATAGTTGTTTCAATATTATTTAATAAATTAATTCTTCTATTACATGTTATACTTCTATGAATGTTTCCTTTTCTGTTTGTTCACTTGTTTTGTATTTGGATTTGAATAATACCCAGGCTCAATTGGTAACTCTTTTTGTACTCCAAAATTTTTTTGTAATAATTTTTTTGATACATTTTTTGGGTAACATTTTGTATTGTAATAATACTTTTGATTCTTGGCTGCTCAAAAGTATTCTTCCCCAATTTAGGAGCTGTCAATACTGTTTCCTATTTTTGTATTGTGACACATTGTATTGTAAGCAATTTCACTTTTATATAATTGATTTCCTTTTGGGTAGACGTATAAGACTGAGAAAACATCTTAGTTATCATCAATTCAGTTAAAATTTGTTACATTTGAATTTGTTACACAGAATGAGGAGAAAATAGAAAATGAGAGTACCAAACAGGCTGCTTTAGTAAAAATTGAAGGAAACGTCTTTGGAACAAAATTAATTTGGAATCTACACATCAATAGATTAAGATATGTTTGTAAATGTTTTTAAAGATTAAACATAATAATTAACCTCATGAAACTTGGGATCTAAATGAATCTACTTAATAAACACTTACCGATCATTAATAAGATCTAAACTTAATTATGAATCTTATTACCCAGAGGGATCTAAAAGTTTGATATGCCTTAGAAATATTCCAGACTTCACCTTATGCAAACAGCTTGAGGTTTTGACTTTTGTATTTGAGAAAAATACCCATGAAACTAGAATAGCAAGAGAACATTTTATTATTGAGTGTCCAAATTTCCAGTATTTTATACAAGAAGTCAAGTCTGGCTAATAATAATTCTTAAAATATTTATTTACCAAATTCAGACAACTTAATTTCTTTAAACAATTTAATCAAAGAAAATTCAATTTAGAAAGTTTTTTAAGTTGATATGAAATATACCAGAAGACTATAATTTGAACTTGATATGAGGTATACCAGAAGACCTTCCCCCCCCCAAAGGCATGAATTTTCATTTGTTGTCTTCTTTTATTTAGCAAAAATGATATAAATATTTGTTAGAATTATGTAACTATTAAAAAAATGATAATGCATAGTAGATATCATATACACCAAAAAATAATAGTAGACAATACATTAACAAATAGTATGTTTATTATTTATCAAAAATCTATGAAGATCCCCCAAAATGATTGGCTGGATTTGCCCCTGTAGTAACACTAACGTATGATCACTAACTCTTAAAAATTGCAAAAGTGTTTTGAAATTCTTTAGTATGAGTTTTGCTCAACCTTACAATCCATATCTGTAAGATGTCTTATGAATTGAGGTGTAACTTAAATTTGAGGATATTATATTTTTTTGAGAAAGTCCAATATTAGGGAAAAACGTTTTTTCAGACAGCTGAAAACTACTACCCAATTTAAAAGTTTTCTGGAATCTACTACCAAATATTAATTGAATAGATAAGATTTTAAAAATTGAATAGAGTTAGTTTTTAATCAAGAAAGAATTTGAATATGAACCTTTTCAGAATTCATTTTAACCTCAAAACCCATTTAATATATTTAATTATTTACACATTTAATTTCAAGATTAACAATTATTTTTCAGACCATATTTTGTTGATAGTATTTGAAACACAAACTGATTGTAAACAATACACATTGGATTCCGAATAAATGGGGTTTCTCCATATACTCTCTAATTTTTGAGTCACAACTAAAAATATTGTGAAAAATATTGTTGGAATCAGCAACAACCTGTTGTTTACAATAATGTAAAATTATAAGTAATATGTTACAATTATAAAAGGTGAAAAATCCAGTGGCAAGGTGTGATATATTTATGTTGTTATCACAAGGCTGGTTGAATATGCAGGGCTACTTTTCTGAATCTATTGGGCCGAGATGAACATGCAGAGTGGGCGGTGGTCCCCCTGAAAGATTTGAAAGGGGCCCTATTGCCTTAAGTAACAAAACATTTTATTTTCGTAAATAGGATCAGATTTTAATTATTTTAATTATTCAATTACTTTTTTTGTAAATAGGATTCAATCTTGGATTTTCCCTTTTTTTAACTTGACAATATGGAAAATTCTTTATGATGTAATAGTCTCTTAAAGCCAGGGGTGGATCCAACAGGGGTTCATCATAGATTGTTATTAAATAATAATCATGTTTCAAATAATTACATAATTGTAACATTAATAAATATTTAAATCAATTTTGCCAAATAAAAGAAGATAACATACAAAAACTCTAGGCGTGGCCCCCTTGACCCCCTGTATCCGCCATTATTCCAAACCATATGTCAACCTTGTGTATGGTTCGATATAAAATAAATGGAAATTGTTAATTGCCACTTAAGTTGTAATTTTATTCTTCTGCAAAATATGTCATAAATAAATGATGAGTTTAATGGAAAGAGGCTTCAGAATTGTACTTCCCTCCTTGTTCTAAGCTGCACACACCAATTCTACTGGGAGATAGGATATTCGAAATCTTTTTTCTGCAATCGTATAAAAACATGAGTTTCTACTCTTTTCTTAAAACATCTGAAAAACATGTGGTTACCTTGTGTAAAAGATTTTTTCATGTTGAGATCACAGTGTAAAAATACGTTTATACATGATACGTAGGTGACAAGAGAATTAAGAAAATAAAATTGCAAAACAACTTTAATAGTGCCTAAACTTTTAATTATTTATTATTATGAAACTAATTAAGTGCTAACTAATTATTACTAACTAAACTATTAATTAAAAACCAACAATTACCTCTAAGTACCACAACTAACTACTAACCAATTAATAACCATTTACTAACTACTAAAGGATTCCTAATTAGGAAACTAATGATAAGAGCTTAATAGAAATATGATAATAAAACACTTTACGATACCTTCATACATCTCTTAGAAGTGCACAAGTTTTTTGTATTCCATCATTATAAATGAACTTTATCGTTACAAGATATCTTCAATACATATCTTATAGCACAGATGTGATGTTTCTGTTTATTGTATGAATACTTTTTTTTTTCTGCGAAGAGTGTAACCAAAAATATGAAACATGTGTTTTTCATTTTTCCCCAAATATTATTTTTAGACATTATATTAATTTTCAAAAAATTTTGAAAAAATGTGCACTTTGCTAATTTAATCATTTTTAATTCGTATTGTCAATGTGACAGAAATTTAATGTTTTGTGTCATTAAAGAACAAAATATGCTCTTTCATTTGGTGTATATATTGAATTCATTAAATTTTTTAAAATCTTTTTTTGGTCTATTTCATTTTTATTTTTTAAATTTCTCCCAAAACTTGACAGTTTAAAAATTTGGAAAAAGAAATATCTTTGAAATTTAGTAAGTTACAAATTGGGATATTGAGATGATTCTAAGAAATTAAATACAATGGAAATGTCAACTTCCTGTTTTGCTGCAGGGTCTGCTAGTGTGTCACCCTTCAAGTACAGGCCAATCAAAAGTAGATAATTACCATCAACACACTTTCATGGAACAATAAATAGAAGTAGCCCTTCACATCTTACATGTGCCATATACATATATATGACCTTCCTAGTCGATTACATTCTAATTAAAAAGTGTCAAACGGATTCAATTTAGTATTAAATGTACTGAATGTTTATATGAATAGGGGTATGTGATACAGTTAATTACATTGTTATTTCTTTTACTTCACTTTACAGAGAATATCGTTAATTCAGCTTTTCATAAAGGAATGGAACTGTACTTTCTTTATGCCTTCTACTGTTTTTTATTATATCATTGTTGCAACAGTCCCCTTTCCCAGTGAAGTATTGTTCAGTGTTGCTAAAAGTAGAAAGGAGATGTTTTTCACATTATCATCAGCCCACTGAAATAACTTCTAGGTAAATTAATAGATTTCTGTCAGGATTGAAGGCTAGCTTTTATCAAGACTATTATAGTTGCCCCTCCCCCCCCCTCTACTTCACCCCTTTCCATAAGACATTGCGAAGCGAAGAAATGCCATTCAGCACTCACATTGAAGGCATCTTTATGGAAGCATAAACTCACATTGTTTTTGTAATACTAGGTAGTAACCATGAAAAATGATGATCCATAAACAGAATCTGCAATGGTAAATGGGGCTTCAATATATCCATATGCTTGAAGAATAGTAAAGTAAATTCCTAATACAATTGTTAATAATAATCCTCTCTGGTACTGACCCCATCCAAAAAAGATGTCTGTTAACTCTGTCATAATTTTACTTGAGAAGTATTATGAGTTTACACTGAAAAGGGTGCATTGAATTCGTGTCATGTTTCAGGCATCCAGAAAAATATATTTAAAAAAAAAAAATACTCTGCCTTCTCTGAAGTATAGCACAAGAGGATGCACAGTAGTCAATACATTTATTTACAGCAGTCTCTGAATAAAATCTTCAAGTTCGAAAGAATAATTTGATTAAAAAGTCACCTTGAACAATGAAAAATCGTAGCGTCAATTTTTTGTCTCATGAAGAGAGCAGAAGACTGCAAACGATGACAGCAGAAAAAACAGAAGCCTAACTTACTCGGTCAGTTACTTTATTACTCTATCACGTGATACGTTAGGGTGGCCAGGACCAGGGGTAAACGTTTTTCATCATTGTCACTGCCCAACATATTTGCGGCATTAACGAGTATGGTCGATTCTCACTTTATTGAAAAAAAAAAAAAATCACTTACTGTCCACATGAAGGAATTTTGAAAACCAGTTTTTCAATACATTCAACTTTTTTTGACGGCAACCAATCAATTTTCAACTTCTCAAGAATGCTGGTTGTATCAACCTGAACCTACACTTCTGCAATTATAGATTTTCATATTAAGAAAATGCAAATAACTATAGTATTGATATTATTGTAAGACTATCTGTGGTTACTAATTTCACAGAACAACGCACATGTTTCGCGGATTCCTCTGTTTACACAACCGGCTCAGTGTAATCTGAGAAAGGCTACTCTGTTTCAGGCAGACCCTAGCTGTGTCAGCTGTTTATAAGTAAACTTAATAGTCGCATTTCTTCAGAAGGCTTCCATTTGAGACCGTAGGTGTGTTTCTGCGATTCATGACATGACATAACACACACGGTTGCTTTATGTTGGACGTCACGATGCGTCGTGTCATTGACATACCGTAGTGTGAGCAGCTAGTCCGGCGGGCTGCCTACGTGTTCCGGCGAACAAACCATTAAAAAAGTTATTTATGTGTGTGTCAATTTGAAATTTGGCAGATATATACAACATTAGTGTAGAAATACATGAGTATTTCTTACAATAAACTTAAGTGTCTATCTAATGTAAAATTTTGTATTTTAAAAATTAAAATTTATTTTTAACATTTAAATATTATGTTTAAAAAATATATTTACACCACATGAAAGTATATCTTTTTAACTTAAATTTAAGTGTAACTTTATTTTTCTGAAGAATACGGTATTTACGCACAAAGAATTAAACAAGCGCGCGTGAGTTTTCGGAAAAAAATAATTGATAATATTTCTGAAAGGGGTGGGAATAAAAAAAACAACAAAACACGAAGATACTTGTTTATAACTTGGTTAACTCGGGCACCGATAAATATAGTGGAACTAGCAGTTCGGATTTTACTGTGCCAGTCTTCGACCAACTGCATGAATGGTTTGATGTCGTTTGGGGAAACTCCAAAAAAGAAGAAAAAAATAGTATCACAAAAAAACTATCCTGGACAGAAGTTTAACAAAATAAAGCAGACACTCCAAGAAAAGATTTTCCACGTTTATGACAAGGAGGCCGAGTAGGTCAAACTGCAATTTAATACAGAAACTGTTTGTAGAAATAATGACCGAAATGTTATTTTTCAAATTTTAACAATTTTTGAAGACTGTCCATATGATAAAATTAAGGAACGTTTTGTTTAATCAATTCATGGGATAAAGATTGTAGCTGCACAGAGAAGGATACTAACTACACCACATGCTGTATTTCCGTGAGTCATGATAGTTACACAAATAAAAAACAAATTTCGTGTTTATTATTTTATGAACTTTTGTAAAACATATATTAATGAACTTCAATAGTCAATTTTACTCGCTTCTGACATTGTCATTATATTGATAATAGACTGCATGCGATAATAGACTTCATACGGTTCGAACCTGGATGCTGCTGCCCTCCACATGCCGGATGTTCGATTGAGTAAGTTAATTTATTACATTCTGTATTTATTCCTATTTCATTCTGAAATTTCGCACAATTATAGAATAAAAGGTAAGGAATTTAGTGATGTTTTTAAATGTTTAAAAACGCGAACTAAAAAAAAATAAAAAATTAAAGTTAAAAAGCTACAAAAATACTCTTAATTTTAGTATAATTTTAATGCAACTATAATAACAGGTCGAGTTCTATTATATAAAATGAATAGTTTGAATTCTTTAGTTTTTGTAGTAAAGGAGAAATGAGCATTTATATAAGACAGGACGGACGCAATTTTGTTATTTTTAATTTCGGATAACTTTAAAGATAAATGACTTACAAAAACAAGAAGAAGTGTGTTTTTTTGCTATTAGAATGGACACACAAAGTTTTAAAAAAATCAAATAATTCGAGGTCAATGACAGAGGATATTCGAGGATATTCTGTGAATATCTGAGTAATGTTTTTCTGATTTTCGGAAACTTTTAAAACTAATTTGATATTTGAGTCATTGATTTTTTTCACAAACCGAATAAAATTTCTTAACCATCGTGTTTTCAATGAAAAGTGCGCTTTTGATTGTCTTCAATGCCTCTCCCTTCTCAAGATCCTTTCCAGCAAGGCACGCTGGTCTTTCTGACTTGCTTCTGTTAAATTGTTGCTGTCAAAGTTCGCAACTTCGAGTCGAGGACAGTTGTCGATAAAGTCAGGCACTTCGGTGAGTCGATTCTTCCACACCTGGGGAAAGGGATTAAAGATATTGTAGGATTGAACCATTGCGCATTGGAATAAAATGGCTAAAACCTGGCCAAAATTGAAAAAAAAAGTGTCTAGTTGAGAATTTTTAACTCTTAAGTTGACTACACTATTGGGACTAGTAAATCCCGCACATAAGAACGTCCGGAACTTAGAAGTGAAAGCTGTTTTTCAGGTTGAACATAGGGCTCTATTGTGTTTACAATATCACTCTAGCCGGACGGAAATTTTAGTACGGAGTTGAATATTTTTGCTCTGGAAAACAATCATTCAAATTTTAAAATGGGACATATTACAGAGGTAATGTACTTAATTATAAGCCCTTGTTTAATAATTTTTTTCAAGTTAAACATGTTTTTTAAATGAGTGTTCGTGCCGGTTAGAAATAAAATTTATTTATAAAAAGAAGAAAAAAAGGAGAGAAGAGTTACAAATCCCACAATATCCCACTTTCATTCAAATTTCTTGATGCTCTTTATATATCTTATTTAAATTAAAATAATTTTGCTTAAAAAATTACGGGGCTATGGCTATTTAAAGAATTCGAAATATTAATTGGCCAATTTTAACAATTTTAGCGTAAAATTGGCCATATTCTGACGATTATGGCACACTGAGTCAAATAACTGGTTATGGGATATGTGGGACCCCTAAACCCATTTTAAAATCGATTTTTATTTGGTGCCAGTATTGTTCTTGCATCGAAAACTAACTTTTTTTGCTAAGCCATTGCATTCTAGTTTTTTCGATGCAGCCTAATATACAAGTATTTTCATATATACTTATTAATACCACCAATCAAGTGGGAATATCGAGTTAGGAGCAAATTCTGCCGCCAAAGTTAAGAACATATTTCACACAGCATGACAACTGAACGATTAACATTCGATATTAGCCGGAAGCTAATTCCCACGGAATTGATCTCTAAATCGGATCCTCTAAAATTTGAAGTCGGAGTCGAAGGCTGCAAAGTGGTCTGACGGTGGTTGGAAGAAGTACCTGCAGCTCCCGGAGCGCGCGGAGGCCGAGGAAGAGGCGCGGCGGCAGCGCCTGCAGGTGGTTGGCGTGCAGGTCGAGCACCTCGAGGCGCGCGCACGCGTCCAGCAGAGTGGGCGGCAGCGCCGACAGCGCGTTGCCGCTCACGTCCAGCCGCTGCAGCTGCGTGCGGCCGCGGAGCAGCCCGTCGGGCAGCCACGTCAGCAGGTTGCGCGCCAGCGACAGCCTCCTGAGCAATTCCGTTATTCCTTTATTGCTTTCGCGTATATACGGAGTAATATACGAGGTTTAGGGAAAGGTATGTAATGCTACGGAAAATGGATTTCGAGATTTCAACGGAAATACACGTTTTGGTGACCACTGATCCCGAAAAAGTGTTTTTTTTTCAAAACGCCCGTCTGTCCATTTGTGAACACTACTAGCGCATAATCCATGTGGAGGCGCCTAATCCATGTGGAATTTTTTCAAAATTGAAGAAACCCCTGTCCACCTGTCTTGAGTCGAAGCTATGAGATTTTGACAAACACTCTTTAAAATTTGAAGGAATTTTACAAGATGCCTCCCGAACATTTTCAAAATGCTCTTTTTTTAAAATTTCTTGTAAGAATAGAGTAACATACACTTTGAAAAGTGGTGAAGGTCCGATTTTCACGGTTAACTTTGAATTTTAGAAATTTTCAATAGTATAATTTTTTTCGGTGTCTTCCTACTGTAATGGTTCATAAACTTGTGATTTAAAATTTCTAATAATTATCCCCTTCCCTATTTTATCCCATACTTGAGCGAGTCAAAATCTGTAAACTAATAACAATTTATTTATTTACGCCAAGTTACGCTCCTACAATTCAAATTTATGTGTGAGTTCGCGAAGTCACCCCTGTACAGGAAACCGAAATATTATTATATTCATTTGGGAACCTGGCTCTCTGTGTTCTTTCTCATACCATTGGGTTTATATTACCTGCTAATATATACAAAAAATTTTAACAATGCTATCAATATGAGCAGCAATTATTTATTCACAAATACCAGATTTCAAAATACTACAAGGCGAATTCTGCACGCCGCCGTATATACACCAGATTTCTATAGTATCAAAACAACATGACACAAAATTTACCATTTAAATACAACAACATATCTTGAAGAAAACAAATTCAATAACATTCATTCATACATTTTAAAACTGCATTCATTCACGCGAGTGCACTCATTTTGAAGAAAAAAAACAAACAAAAAAAACTTAAATGGACATTACTAATAAGTACTTAGTTGGTTAAAATCTTGACCTTGTTTTAAGATTGTTGCAAAATTGCGTCACCTCCAAAACGCCAACCCGTCTGTCTATATGCACTGTTGCACACATTCCTTCCCACTGTGCAGTTTAAAACAAAGGACAGTTCTTCTCTTCTGTCAAACTCGCTGTACATTTTTATATTCCAATTTTAGATGTCTTTTGGTTTCCTCAATTTCTTCATTGTTATAATTTCTAATTAAACTTCAGATAACAAATTGAATCACTCTCCTCTTATTACAAATTCCTAATATTTTATTGCGTAAACGTTTGTGTAATCGCTTATTTCTTATACCCTTCACTTGTCTTTTCCAAACATTACATTCATTCATTTAACAAAAGATTTTAATTATTATATAATAACCCTGAGTTTGAGTGACTTCTCATTAGTTCTCATTAGCAATTCTTCCTAAACGGTTCTTTATTTATTCTTCCCAAGTCTGGTACCAGCGTAGTTCCTTGGATTCTTTTAGAAATAAACACTGTACTTCCCCCCTTGCACCTTCGACTATTTCTCTGTACTCTATGATATGACATGTACTCTATGAGATGACAGATGACATCACTTTGCTCTATCCTTTTGTTTTTTCAAAAATTACAAAAATGTAATTTTTTTTACTTGTCTCTCACGTTGTTAATATTTATATTAGCAATTTGTTCACATTATATTTAAGAGTACAAGAACTTTAAATAATGTTATAATATAAAGTTTCTCTAAAACTCAACAGTTTTCTGTGAAAACTACCTTAAAATTTCGCATTTTCAGAAACGCACAAACACAATTTTTTCAAAAACGGCTCAAAATTTGTTCTTCGAGCTTTTGAACGGATAGTGCTAATTGCACTCTTTAATATGTCGCAAAGTTCATTTTTTGTTTCTTCAAAAATATACAAATGTAATTTTTTTGAAAGATTTTACACGCCGTTAATACGCACATTTCCAGCAATTTGTAAACCCTGTTGCATTTGTGCGTTAAAGTGATTCAAATGACTTATTTTGAAGTTTTTCGAATACTCAAAAAGTTTTTGTGAAAAAGAGCTTAAATTTCGAATTAACAGTAGCTTTTAAACGCCATTTTCTTAAAAAGGATTCCACGTTTTTCAAAGTTAATTGCCATTTAAGACAAAGTTTTACTGTTCTTTAAAATTCTTGAAATAATAGTTTTGTTCTACTATTAGGAAACAAAAATTAAGAAAAAAAATGTTCTTGGGCGGCGATAGAAGGCAGCTGACAAAAGTATGGGGCAAGTCCGAATAGCTTGTTGAAATCAAAGGAAATTGAAAGCAAATAAAGTCTGTGCCATTACCCCACTAGTTAGGATTATTATATAATGCGTAGAAGCACTTCTAGTATACAGATGGGGCAAAACCGTCTAAGCAATTTTGAGGAGTTATAAAAAAATACGCAGTATAAATACGTTTCATTTTCAATGTAAGTATTACACTCATTTTATATTCAACACGTTTTGAAAATAGTAACCGAAAGTTTGCAGCGTTATTGCAATATTCTGATGGAGTTTTGAATAGCCCGTGACATATATTGCGGGTTGGGGTATTTACATATTCAATAATATGCTTCGTAAGCTTCAGGTACATGTGTGAGGGGCAACGTTTTGACCCATCTTCCTCCAGATATCCCCAAAGAAAGAAGTTACAAAATGCTGAAATCTGTGAGAACACAGAATCAAAAATAAGAAATAAAACAATTCATTGATGTTGAAAATAAATTTTCAATAAAGAATTATTCTTATTTATCGATGAGATTTCTTGGAACATTTACAACATTTTCTTGAAATATTATGAGTCATTATTCAAAATTTTCGTGACAGCTTTTCTTTTTCGTGATGAGTTACAAAAATATTTAAAATCTTTTTACTCTTGAGAAAAGCACGTCCACTGAAAAGCTGATAGAAATTTCACCGAATCCTGTTGATAAAGAAAAATAATGGTACAGCGTAAAACACAAACAAAACCTAACAAGACACGTCTTTCATTCTTCGCTGTACACCCACATCCCTCCACAATTTGGTACACAATATTTGTAGACCTCGGAAAAACGTTAAATGAATGTTTTTACTTCACGCATAAGAAACAATCTTCATCGGAATCAAGCAACATCAGTAATTGTACTTCTACTAGTAATAGTAGTAATGAAGCAACAATAGTATTTCTAGTTTTGCTGTGAGAGCGAATCTTGAATTGATAATTATGCAAATAAATCTCGCCAGTCAGCGCAACCACGGTGTACTCAGAAAGCGTACATAGTGCAAGACAGAGGAATCTAAGTTTTCTGAGCGTGACATCACAAAGATGGCCACCATCACCAAGACCTGAAATCTAGGCGGCATTGGTAGTATCGATAAGTGCCGAACCAGCAAAAATTGAATAGAATGTCCACGAATATCTCATCTTGTAAATTACGGCGCGGGAACGTTTCTTTAAGGCCTTTCCCTCAAAGGGTTTTAGTTTTTAAGGCCCTTAAACGCTTCGATTTGGGAGTTATTTAACGATATAGCTGAGTGAGTGCTGCGGGTTGCATTTGACATGAATATTTGGATTTTTTAAAACAAATCCATCATATTTTTTAAGTAAAAGTTCAATTCGTCACGTCTCCGTGAAAATCTCTTTCTTTAGAGACCTCATTTATATAGAGCGGTGGCGTGTGAGAGCCGCAAAAGGTATATATTCTACTAAAATAATATAGGAGACGATAACTAATAGCATATATAATACTTATAATACAGATTAATGTCACTAACTCCCTGTTGCATCATGAGAGTACAGAGTTAACAGCGTACTGCCGCCACAGTTGGAACAAATTCCATACAGCAAGACGGTGAGATTAATTAGCATTCGCTAAAAGTTGCCTTCTTAGGTCTTTTCACCATGTTTTGGTCCCAAATATTTTCAATATAGCGAACATTCGGTCCTGCCAACTTCGAAAATGTACAAGAAGCTGGGCTTCGGCGATACATTCAAATATACGCAATTTGAGGTACGCCACCAATAATTTCTCTCATTATAACATTAATTTTAATCCACTGAATGTTTTGAAACATTGAAATAATTTTCATTTAGACCAATATTTAGATAATTTTCTCCCGAAACTCGTAATGATGATGAGAAGTTTAATGTTTTACTTCATTGTAAAATGAAAGAATAATTAGAAAACTTTGGTGGAATAAATTAACAAATTTCATTTTTCAAAAGTTTTTGTAAATGATTGATTAGAATATAGAATGAATGAAAGGAAAATTTTTAGAAATCAGAGTATTTCAGAGTATTTCTTAAATTTTATTTGTCTGCCTTTTATAATTTCCCTCATTCTACAATAATATATTTCATCTGAATATTCAACATTGAAAACTAAGGATGAAGATTTAAAACAATATTTATAAATTTTTCTACCAAGTAATTTTATTTGACAATAATGACATATTTTTCCATGAAATCATATACATTCGCTGTTCCGATGTATAATAATTGTTTTCACAATGTACCCCATTCTTATCTCTATATTCATCCATAATTTTCTCAGCATGCCCCACTGCATTTTTCCAGTTTGTAGTGGGTAACTTAAAAATATAAGTAATGTATTCATAACAATTTATTGAATATAGGACATTGAACCTTGTTGTGGCTGCGAAATACTCGTAAGATAAGTTGGGTGAGCAATTAGTAGAAGCTGCTACTAATTGCGAAACGTCACCTCTTCTGTCAGTACTTTTTTATCAGACAAGAGTGTTCTGGAAAAGAAACGACACATAATTGACAAGGATTGTTACTTGGAGAAAGAATCAACGAGTATTGAAGTAGATTATCCCGGTTACGAGTACCTATGTCCAGACGAAATGAAACGTTTCTTTACGAATTTCGTTGTTTTTACTTGACGTTACTACTGCATCCACTTATGGTTGCGTAGGCTTCCGCGGCCGGAGTTTATGTTGGCTAGGCTATCCGGGACGAGCCGCGTCAATGTCATGGTGGCTAACGTTTCGGCCAGCGTATTGTGGCCTTCTTCAGAGCGTACTGCTGAGCAGTACCTAGCCAACTACTGCATCCAGTGCCTCTGATGTCAAAGCGAGCTGGTGACGCGTTGTGGCGTCTACAGTGGAAATCGCACAGCGCATTTCGCACCGCGAAATTTCACAATGGTATATTTTACGCGGGGCTGCCCAGGAGCTGATGCGATCTTTCGGTGACGGTACGAACTAACAGGAAACAGTAGACAATACACGTCAAAGAGCTTTGTACGAAAGAAGTAAGTATGTGGTCAACCGGGAAGAAATTCGCGTGGCTTTTTTGAGTAGATTTAGGCCAGATCTCCAGGACGCCAAGGTTGAAATGTATGATCCTTTTCTCTGAAACTCCTTCAAAGAACATGAAAACTCTTCTTTTTGAAACGAGGCGTCAATTTGAAACAATTTGGCGGTCAATGTGCCAACAAACCTCATTTTCCTTGTGGTAAATGAGTCAATGAATATAGATAACTAAGATACCTGTTACTCACTTGAAGTTCGAGTTGGTGAGTGCGAAGAGGCTCCAAAGTGGTACAGGATATGGCGTTTCATGCTGTGCAAAAAACCTTTAACCTACAAGTGTTTTACGATTGTCTGATAGCAATCTCGCCACCCAAGCACGTGCCCCCACTGGTTACGGTGTTTTGCGAGTGTTTGTCTCGGGTATTCCCATGAACGAAATTAACAATTGAAAAGTGCTCCTATATCGTAAACTACCAGTATTTTATTTTATAACCGCCTGAAATTATGTGCAAGTTAGTTAATTATTCACGAGCGCGTTAGCGTGAATGGTCTTTCAGCCACGCGGAATATACAATATTTTCTTATCCGATCGCCTTTGCTACATTTTGAGCGTATTCTTTTCTACAAGAGGGCGTGATGACGAATGTAATATATTTATTTCGGCGCTACATTGGAGGCCTTACAAGGAATATAGTTGACAATCGTCTGATGCGAGAAACTGGAAGATATTCCTGAAAGTATTAAAAGTGAAGTTGCGAAAGCTGTGGAATGATATGATAGTAATTTGTCATGGTATATAACATTATAAAGAATACGAAATTTTCAAGGAGTTGGGGAAAGAGGAAAATATTAAGAACATATGCTATTAGCTTTTTTTGCAGCGAAAGTAAGTACTTACTTAATCCAGGTCCGTAGAAATGTGTACGAAAGTGTATTATACTTTGTTATTTGATAAGTATTATTAGAAAAGTATTATTTTCATTATCTAAGTATAAGTTTCTATGTATATTCCTTTATTTTTCAATAAAATATTGATTTTGTGTGCATCATATTGTTCCGTACGCCGGCAGTAGTTTTGCTGTTTTTTATCGTGACGATTGATTGATACGAACTTTATTACAGCGCTGCAAAAAGAGCCATTTCACCTGCTCCAAACAACAGCCTGCAAAGGCGATCTGATACGATCAAATTATTTCTTATTAATTTAACATTCTAATTAAGACAATTTTTAAATTAAATTTCAACAACAAAATACGTATTTTCACATAGGTTTGAAGTGATATTTCGTATTTTTATTTTATTATAATGTATTTTTAATATTAATAGTGTTAAATTAAATATAAAAACCTGTAATTCAAGTGCATGCATGCTAACTCTGCCACTCACCTGAGACTTCGCATTCCTCTAAATGCGTTCTCTGAGATTGACTCGATCATGTTGGAATCCAGGAAGAGGTCCTTGAGTTTCCTCAGCTTGTAGAATGCATTGCTGGGCACGGTCGCTAGTTGGTTTTGGGCAAGATTCAGAAAAACAAGACGCGTGCAGTCCTGGACAGGTCCTAGGTACAATGAAAATTACTTGGAATTTTAGTACGTATTCAACAAATGGAAAGTTGTGGTTTTCAAAAATTCAAAAGTTTTAATATCCATATCTTAAAGGTAACAACATTTCTGGGGCTCTCAATTCAGTCAGATCTCAAATGGAATATCTTTGTAAATGAATTGAATACTACATTAAGTTCATTGTGTTACGCAGCCAGAATCATTTCAAATTCAATCAGCTCTACATATGGCATAATATTCTGGGGAAGCTCATCCTTTAGTACTCAGGGTTTTAGACTGCAGAAAAAAATTGTAAGAACAAAAGCAAAAGCCATCCATGTGATTCCTGCAAGCATTCCCTCATTGAGCTTGAATTCACAACATTGCCTCTTCTTTTTATTTATATCGTTTTTGACCAAACTGTCATAATGTTTTCATGCAATACATATATTTATAATTACAATACACGCCATAGAAATCACATTTATCGGATGTTAGTACGAACATCTCTCTAAAAAAACCCAAAGAGGAAGGGAAGGTATGGTGATGAAGCATGTAAGGTTTCGAATTGGGTATTTCTCGAACATATTAATCTCGTTCTGCTTCTCTTTTAAGAGGTCTCTGACGGTTAGGTTGTCGCGATTAGGGGGTCTACCTGGCAAAAGGTAGACTAGAGATATAAGATTTTATTATTTTTATTTTGTTCATATTGTTATTAGTTATAATTATATCCGTGCAATGTTATGTTGGCGCATAAAGCAATGCGAGCTGGAGAGCGCACCTTCGAGGCTGGAGACGGAGTTGTTGGCGACGTCGAGCACGTACAGCGCGCAGGCGGGGCGCGCGGGCAGGAAGTCGAGCGCGGAGAGGAAGTTGTGCTGCAGGCGCAGCACGCGCAGCTGCGCCAGGCCGCTCAGCTCGCGCGACGAGTTGGCGAGCGCGTTGCGCGCCAGGTCGAGCACGCGCGTCGCACTGCCCAGCTGCGCCGGCGCCGCCGGCAGCCGCGACAGCCGGTTCTCCGACGCCACGATCACGCGGAACGCGCCCAGCCCCTCGGGAAACGCGCTCAGGTTGTTGCCCTGCGCAAGACAAACAACTTAAACTGAGAGAGAGTCCGATCTCCATGAAAGTGTACTAATCTACGTGTTTTTTACGCAGATGATTTATGTGCTGTTAATTTTGTTGTAATCCGACTAAACGGCGAAAGGGAGGGGCAGGGACAGAGAGACGGAGACAGACAGGGAGAGGGACATAGAGGCAGAAACAGAAACACAGATAAACATCCACAGTGAGAGAGGAGCAGAGGAAGAGACGGAGAGTGAGACGGAGAGAGAGCCGGGGAGAGAGATGGAGAGAGAGACGAAGAGAGAGACGGAGAAAGAGTCGGAGAGAGAGACGGAGAGCGAGTCGGAGAGAGACGGAGAGAGAGGGAGACGGAGAGTGAGAGGAAGATGGAGAGATATGGAGACATAGAGAGACGCAGAGGGCGGGAGGCGGAGAGAGAGGGTGACTGGGAGGGGGAGACGGTGAGAGAGGGAGAGAGAAAGGGAGAGGGACGCAGAAAGAGGGGGCGAAGGGCAGAACATCTGCTGGGTCCCGCTAGTGAAGAATAAATACAACTTATATATTGTAAATGAATGTAATATATACAGGTGTCGCACCAACTGTGGACCGCGAGACAAATTCTCATAGAACAGGAATGGATCAACAGGATAGGAAAAATAATTAATGTTATTTCAATTATAATTTACTATTCCAAATCCCAATATGAATTCGTTTTTTATTCTATAATTCTATAATTATTTCTATTCTATAATTTGAAGTCTCTTTCTTATTGATGATTTTCTTTCAAGCAATTCGTAAACGGATTAATTCAAATTAGTCTAATTATGTTCTATCTTAAAAATAAGATTTAAATATAATATGAAAAAAATGAAAAACGTACCACAATTTTGTACGAACATTTATTATGAAAATTTGTTACTACCACCGAACGTACTGCCGATATACAATGCAGCAGTTAAGGCAGTTTGAGAAGTTATTCTAGGAATTCCATTGAACATGATGCTGTGCGGGTACAGGGAATAAAGCCGGGCACCGCCACCGGAGGAGCAAGCAGTGTGTGCGACAAGTCCCGCATGCATTCGAGAGTCATTGAAGATTGGATACTAGTTTCAATCTGTCATTGTTTTTGGACACTATAGGATTCACTGTCGAGTGCGCTATTATTGGTATATCTCTTGGTATAACGTTACGTCGGCTTCGTTTCTGGACATTCTTCTGGTTGAAACGGAATATCACAGCTTGTAAGAATTTTTCCTGTGAGTTGAATAAAACATTTTTCTGTTGTTACATTGTGTTTTTCCTGGATAAAACTGAAAGTATGCACTATTCTAGCACCATGAGTTTATAAATTGAATAATTTTAAGCACAAATTATGCGAAAACTGATGACTCTATTCTTTTGTTTCTTCAAAAATTACAAAAAATTAATTTTTGACTTCTCTTACGTCGTTAGTATTTACATTAGCAACTATTTCTTCACATTATTGTTTTTTCTAATACATGAGCTTTAATTGATGTCACATAAAGTTTCTCGAAAACAGGAACAGTTTTCTGTGGGAATGAGCTCAAATTACCGCATTTTCAGAACCCCAAACAGATAGTGCTAATTGCACTGCTTAAGATACAATGAAGTTCATTTTCACGTTATCTTTTGTTTTTGCACAAATTACACAAATGTAATTTTTGTTAAAATATTTCAAGATCTGTTTTTAAAGAACAGATTTCATTTAGAAAAAAAATTAACCTTTATATTGTAGTTGTAGGAAGAAACCGAAAAAATGAACTTTTGCTGTTTTCGAAAAATAAGGGATTTTCATGAAATTGAGCGCTCTTTACGCTATCCGAGGACAAAGCTTAATAAGAAAATATGGATCCATTTTTTAGAAAATTTTGGAAATGATTTTTAGATTTCATGTAAAGTACGAGTATCTTTAAAAACCAAAATATTCCTTTCAAACTCCGATAGCCTCAAGATACTCAGATGAGTTTAAGAGAAAAGCGGTCAAACGGTTTAGGCGCTCGCGCGGACCACTGGCGGACAGGCGGACAGAGAGTCGGACGCACAGACAGGCAGTCGATTTGTCGTCAATCGATGTTTCGGCATCATTGTCACACAAAACTTGGATTCTGACTCAAAAACGTGTTAGAGGAAGTAATTTACTCTATATACTCGTATGAACAAGATTTATCCACTTTTTCGTTACCAGGGCTCGGAAATACGGGTTTAACGGGCGAAAATTTGTATTTTTCCATGTGCACGATTACAATACTTTCTCATCTCACGAAGTAAGGGCGAGAAAATAATGTGGCGTCGTTAACACGAGGGCCAGAACCGT
>BOPP01000016.1:10904834-10938388 GCA_017312745.1 Gryllus bimaculatus
CGGGGCGGTGGATGGTTTTTAATTCCTGCGGAAATCGACGAACTGGATCATCGCTTTAAGTTTTTAACACGCAATGCATGCAAATGATCCTGGGCGTATTGTTATTTAATTTTGAAAATAAACTTCCACTACCGCAGCTGTCACCTTCACTTGTGCGAGAAATGTACGAGAAAACAATATAAAATTATGCTTGAAAAATATATTTCGTGTAAAATGGAATAAAGTTGTAACATAAAATTTTAAACAAAGTCGATATATTTTGTCAGTATTCGCAAGGGGGAGCGGACTTGATGCACAAAACTTCAGGAAAGTTTGCCAATTTCTAAACCTGAATTTGCGATTAACAAATTTGATTATAATAAATTAATATAAACCAATGAAGTCCAATCTTACTTTCATCAAAGTTAGTATACTGTAACTCTGAGCAGATGAATATAGTCATTTTCTGTTCATATTTTGAACATTTGTCTGGAATACATAAGCATAACAGATTTCGTGATTTAAAAATCTCAGAAATGATTTTAACTTTCTCGCTCACTACGTACTTACGTTGTGAAGAAAAAATATTGTAATTCTGCAGTGGAAGCTGGGATCCCAAAGGAGAGCAATAAAGGCGCATATAAGCTATGCGATGGGGAATACCTATTTTAGGTACTATAGTCTGCTGAGACCTTCTTTTTATCAAGACACTCCAATTGAGATCGAATACCACTGCATATAAATCAACCTTGAGAACCAGAGAGGATGTAGTATATTGCAGAAAAGTGCAAAACAACCATAGAAACGACTAACCACATACTGGGCCAATGCACTTTTACTAAGCCATCAAGAATAACGCGTCATGATGAGATCATGAACTTCATAGAGGGCAAGATGCGCCACAATTCGGACACAGTAGTGTTCACGTAAGCTACTTTTTCCATTGCCGAAAGGGTTAGACTCAAACCAAGGGTCCCATATCTTGCAAAGAAGTAACTATTACACTTGATCGATGCACTTGCTATACGGTACGAGTGTAGCCTGCACTCTGGATATAGACAAGGGAATTCGCGGCGATAATCCACATATTGAGAATAACAATTAACAAAAGAAGTTACAGAACCAAACATATTTTAATAACCTTCTTGCAATAGTTGTAACGCATTCAATGGCCTTAAACACGTCTGTAAGTTCAAGTGTAATGTGGCAGTTCAAGTGTGATGAAGTGTAAGTTCAAGTGTAATGAAGCAACTAGTATTCAATTCAATTAACTTACATACTTGTGAATCAATGTATATTCAGTTGTCCTGTCACAACTCCTGCATCATGAAGGCTGGAAGGATTTCCGCCAGCTTCACTGTTTTTACTTGTAGAGTACTTTTCCGAAAAATCACCTTTTGAAACAGTGTTTGATTTTTGGAAATGAGATTAAAAAAATCAGAACACGGAACATTATTAAAGGTTTTTCAAAGTTAACATTGCACCTACTGTTTCTATGCAAAGACTAAACCTCTCCTTGGCTCGTAACAAATTCATCTGAGAAAAAACTCATTCTATTGTGGCTGTAGACCCAGAGAGGAAGAGGCAGAAGTTTACAATTAGCACCATATCACTGAAGAGGATATGTTCCTTTTTAAGGCAACTGAAAATCTCACTTTTACTTTAACACTATTACATTCTAATAGTTTAGTATCAAATGCATGTCTTAACGTGACAGTATTCATCAAATAATCGTTCTTCATTCATATAAAATTCTGGAAACATCACTTTAATTTCTGCATCGCATTGTAAGATTTTTCCTCCAGTAAATTAGTATGCAAATAAACCCATTACATATTCTCACAGGTCAGTCCAATTTGTTCAGGAAATAATCTCTGATATACTCTATTGCACTATCATAATAATTAAAAATAGTGTTTTAGATAGAATCTTAAGTACCTAACTAACCCTTTTTCAGGGTTTCTCAACTCTTCGGTCACATCACATGTTAGAAATATTTCATTCTTTCGCCACAAAAGCGAACACAGCCATCCACATTATCAATTCAGACTCAGAGAGTGAAGCGGTAGCACCGAAAATCGGGACATTTGCCGTCCCGAAATTTATTTGTCGGGACACCGGGACGGAAAGACGACCGTTTGAAAACCGGAACAGTCCCCGTAAAATCGGGACGTCTGGGACCGCTACACAAACCTGACTTGGTAATAAGAAGCCGGGATGGGCTCGACGTGGTCGACGTGACTGTCCGCCACGAGGATGGCTCTAGCCTTATAAAAACTGGAAAGAAAAATATGATAAAATATGAGCTGGCAGCCCAACTTCGTGGAGTGAACAACACTAGAATCCTGCCAGTGGTGGTTGGCACCTCTGGGGATATGTCAAGACCCACAGTTAGAGCCCTTAAGTCGTCGTGGATAATGTCTAGAGACGATCTACTGAGTATCTTTTTAATTTCTTCCAGGTGTTTTTTAAGCTCTTTACCCACTTCGCAAATTACAATGGAGCAATTTAGCATTGATGTTAATAAGTGCACATAAGGACCCTCTTAAATTCTGGGGACGTTTAGGGATCGCAGCAGCTCCAAAAATGCCTATAAATTACTTACTTACCATGACTTTAAGTGGAAAGTATATGCTCTTTAATAAGGTTTATAAAAAATTGTGTAGTTAGTACATTTTGTGGTTCCTTAATGCCAAAAAATTGGTTTATGGCGAAACGTCCGTCTGTCAGTCCGTCTACGGCTAATGCTAGCGCTTAAACCGTTCAGACGAATTCTTCCAAGACTGACGTTCCTCGATCGATTTAACCGAAATCGAGGCCCTACGAATATTTTTATTTTTCAAATGAAATTTTCAAGATGTTCTCAAAAACGTTTTTAAATTAACAGTAGTTACCTTATTAATGTGGTGATACTCAGATCATCAAGCCCGCTCTTCCGCATGACCACGTATAAATATTTTAAAAAAATTTAAAGAACAAGAATTTTAAGACATATTTAGTAATAATGCAATGCACAACTTAGACACTTCTCCCTCGGCTCACAAAAGCGAAAATAACGTCTCGACATTTGTCTTGTGTGGCCGACGCAAACAACAGAAAACAAGGAAGTGCGCAAGCTCTTCCACATTGTGCAAAAACAAAAGAAATATTGAAAATAATTTCAAGAAATTAAAGATATAGGAAACACTAAAACCGTGCCAGAAAATAAATTATAAAAAATATTAATTTTAGTGATATGCGTCAAATGATGACACAAAATATCAAACATGAAGAATAATAAAAAATCATAAAAACTTGAGGTGCACACAAGCACTCGATCACGACGACAGCTTGGGGTAGATTTTAATTAATTAGTTAGTTAATTAAATAAAAAATAGTAAAAACTGTATATGACGTACTATCCCCACTCGTTTTCTTGAACTCCAGAATCTCCTCCCAATATTCTAACTATTAAAAGTTAAATGAATAAAAGTTTCAAAAACCGAAGTTATCAACTTTTGAAAAATAGAATTTTTTGCTCCAGAGTTGTAGAGAACTTATTTTCATTAATAAACAATGAATTTAGAAAATGGATAAATAATAAATTTGGAAAATGTCACTAAGGCTTCATGTAAAGTACCCCCAAACATTAAAATATATTTTTGATCACAACTAGAAGTAAATCCTGACGTTAAGTTTCAGCTAAAAAACTTATAATCTCAGGAATTAGTGATGCACTATGTAATACAAAACACACTTCCTTGCGATATTTGCAACTATTACAATTTTCGAAAATTCAAATAGTGCGACGACAATGAGACGTAAATAATTTTTATAAGCTTTGTGTAATCTCGTCGAGTAAAACAAATAATTCATAATTATCGTGAATCTTAAGTTGTTTTAGTAACACATAACAGGTTATAGTTGTTGAAAATACTTTCGCATCAGAACGAATTTTACGAGGAGTGTCCCAGGCCTCCGACCTACGTCTACTTTTCTTCTTGATCTAGGTAAATGATATCCCCTCTGTGCTATCAATGTGCAGTCATTATATACAAGTAGATTTACATCAACGGGAGACCTGCTGAAGACACTCATTTATTTAGTAAAATAAATCACGATTTGGCTTCTTGATTTGCATGGTTAGTGCGAAAAAGCCTTAAGTAAAACCCATTATCTCCATCAATTTTACGCAGATACTCTCATTCTCACAAAGGAATTCAAAATCTAAGTATTCCCCACATCATAACTATACTGCTGTGTCTTTCTCTGTGTGCTCTGAAGTTAAAACTCTCATTCTGGCCGTTGATAAATTCGTAAATTTGGAACCCCACGCTCGTCAAGACTTTCCACAAAGTGTATTCTCAACCACTCAAATGTGCTTATAAATGTCTTCCATCCGAAGCCAAAGAACTACCAATAAACCCCTTTTACTTCCCCTTCTTGATTATGTGTTGTTGTGTGTGATAATGTAAAGAAATTATCCAGTGATGCTCTTCGAAGAGTGATGCATGTGTTAGGTTTCAATGTAATAGCAAAAAGTATAATCACATACGGGAGTGCTACAAAGCAAATTATATATTGAATTAAAAGATTGAAGCATGTTTCATAGTTTGGCTCTTTTCTTCAAAATAAGTGCAGATGTATCAATTTCGTTCTCTTATAATATTTACCCTAAAATAAGAAAATTTCCGAACTCTTTACGATGCAATATTTTTAAAAGGAACACCATTGTTTACAATAAATTTTCCTTAATAGCAATGATCACAGCGTGAAGTAATTTTCCAGTACATGTTAGGGAATGTGCAAATTATTTCATTGCGATCATTCAAACTAGTAGTGCTAAACAGCACGTACTTTCTTGCCTTTAGTAATAATTGTGTAATACTTTTTATACCAGTTATGTAATACAATTTTTAAAAATAAATTACAAAACTGAAGGGATGTTAAATCATTTGAATTTTTTTCTAATCCTTTTCCTTTACATTAAGCCTCTGGGACATTTTAAAAACCTAAAAAGAGCTCCAACGTGTTTTATCAAATTTTGTAGTTTGATAATATGAAGTACATTTATACGAATGGTGCAGATCTTATTTAGTTGAAAACCCTGATTTTTCGAAAGTTGCAAAAATGTAAAACCTTTTCTACATTCTAATTTCTACCCAACATAATTGGTATTTTTATATATCCATAAGATTTCAGCTAGTATCAAAGGTAATATTTTCTAGGAATGAGGGTATTTCCATTGCTCCCAGTACACCGAGGGAAGAGGAAGAACTCTTATGAAGAAACTTGTCGCTCGAATAGAATGAAGCGCGCTACGCCCACGGTGTTGCCGACTTGCGCGTTTCTATCCCGATCCTCTAAAACGCGCGAACGTCTGCTTTCGGGCTAACTACGGCTTGATAAAATGATATAAAAATGTCTAACACATATAAATATAATTTATATTTAAAACGCCTTATTTTTCAAACAAATCATTAGACAATATTCTCCTTGTTGGCGAATGTATAAAACCTGCAAAGGAAAACGGACATTCAACTGGCGTGGATGAACATATTTAATCAAGTATTTTAAATACAAGTATTCAAATACTGGCCAACACCAATCATTATAAATCGTGCAAATCGTCTTTGGTGTAAAAACCAAATATTTTCCAGCAAATATGAAAAAAAATTGACAATTATAATTGCTATTCTTACAGGTAAATCATGTCCCAACAATAAGACGTAATTCACAAAATCAATGTATAACAAAAGGTTGAATGTAAGAAAAGAACTAAGTAATAATATTCAAACCAAATTCTGACTTGCGAAGCTTCCAACTGTGTGGAATCGTTCTTTCGCTGTAAAATCGCAGCGAGCATTTAATTTTGGAACCAATTTTCACAAAAAGTACTCATATTATCAAAACAGTGAACATGACCTTATTTGAATATCTAGTCTTTTCTTTTTTCAAAAATTACAAAAATATTACTTTTTTCCTTGTCTTTTATGTTGTTAATATTTCCATTAGCGGCAATTTGTTCTCATTATTATATTTATGAGTACATGTGATTAAATAATGTCATATAAAGCTTCTCGAAAACTCAACCGTTTTTTGCTAAATCTAGCTCAAAATGTATTTACTAGGCTGTCCGGGCTGTCGGCACCTTCGCCATGGACGCGGCGTCACCCGCACAGCCTAGTAACTAGACAAAAATTATACTAATGTAATTTTTTGAATTATCTCTCACGCCGTTAATATGCACATTTTCAGCAATTTTTAAACACTGTTGTATTTGTGAGTTAAAGTGCTTCGAATGACTTCAAATGAAGGTTTTCGAAAAATTTTCTACGAAAAAGTACTTCAAATTTCGAATTTAGTGTATCGCTTAAGCGCCATTTTCTTAAAAACCGTTAAAAAGTTTTCAAAGAAATTTGCCACTTAGAACGAGGTTTTACTGTTCTTTAATATCCTTAAAATAATATTTCCTTTCTACAGTTAGGAAACCGAAAAATTAAGAAAATATCACAAAATTGTACTTTGAGCGGCGATAGATGGCAGCAGGCAAGAGTATGAGCCATGTTCGAATAGCTAACCGAGACCAAAGGAAATAGAAAACTAATTTGTGAACTTCTGTGCCATACTGTAGCACCGCTAGTTTAAAACTTTACTTATTTTTTCGGTTTCCTAATAGTAGAAGGAAAATATTGTTTTATGAAAATTAAAGAACAGTAAAACCTCGTCATAAATGGTGATTTTCTTTGAAAAATTTGGACCCATTTGTAAGAAAATGTCATTTAAGCCCTATTGTAACATCAACATCAAAAAATCATATTGTATTGAATTACATGGCTGTTTTGAAAAACTGGTTTTCAAACTTCCTTCTCGTGACGAGTAAAGTGAATTTTTTCAAGAGTGAGAATCGACCATACTCGTTAATGCCGGAATTATGTTGGGCAGTGACAATGATGAATAAACGTTTACCCCTGGTCCTGGTCATCCTAACGTATCAACTGATACGAGTAGTGAAGTAACTGACCGAGTATGTTCGTCTTTTGCTTCTTCTGCTGTCTTCGCCCGTCGTATGTCGCTTCCTGCTCTCTTCCTGTGACAAAAATTAAGTAAGAGTTTTCGTTGTCCAGTGTGAATTTTTTTAGACACTTATTCTTACGCGCTTGATGTTATTCAGAGACTGCGGTGAATTAACGTCTTAGCTACTACGCATTAATTTATGCTGTATTTTAGAGAAAGAAAGGCATTACAAAAATTGCCATACCTGAAACACGGCACAAATTCAATTCACTCTCTCAGTGTAAACTCATAACACTTCTCAAGTAAGATTATGACAATGTTAACAGACATATTTTTCGGATGTGGTCAGTACCTATCATTACAAAACAGTGCGAGTTTATGCTTTCTCAAAGATGCCTTCAATCTGAGTGCTGAAACGCATTTCTTCCGCAACGTTTTATGGAAAAAAGGACCATGCGCCGTAGTGTGTGTGGGGGGCACAATATTCTCGATAAAAGCTTGGCTTTAATTCTGACGGGAACCTATTAATTTACTCATTTATATAAGTAGGCTGATGATAACATTACCTTTACATTTTTAGCAACACTGAACAATACTTAGAAAGAGGACTATTGCAACAATGATATAATAAAAAAACAGTAGAATTGTCAAAGGAAATGCATAGTTGCATTTCTTTATGACGCAACAAAAGATGAATTAACGATATTCTCTGTAAAGTGAAATAAAAGGAATATCAGCGTAATTAACTGTATGACACTCTCTTTTTTGTATAAATATTCCGTCAGTTTAATGCTAAATTGAATCCGTTTGACACTTTTTAATTTGAATATAATCAGCTATGAAGGTCATATGTATGTATATTGATCATAGAAAGATGTTAAGGGATAGATATATGTATTGCTCTGTGAAAGTGTTTTGATAATCGTCTACTGCTGATTTAAGATATTTTAATGGTATTGTTTCAAATTTTTAAACTTTCGGGGTTTGATAGAAATTAAAAAATAAAAAAAATGGGCAAAAATCATTTGAAACATATTAATGAGTTGAATATATACATTAAGTGAAAGAGCATTTTTTGTTATTTAATAACGCAAACTTTGATATTTCTGTCACAATTGCAACACGAGTTAAAATTATTAACTTTAGGAATACGAGCATTTTTTCGAAAATTTTGAAAAATAATATAATCTCAAAAAATATTAATTGGGAAAAAATGAAAAACACGTATCTAGCCTTTCCTTATACACTTCACAGAAAAAAATAATATCTGGGACATCAGGGTCAATTTTTTCTTAACTTTGTGCGATTTGACGTGGAATGACTCAATATTTTTTTAGTGAGAAAGTCAGGAACACAAGAGTATTTCTATAAGGGATCAAGGCAGAGAGGGGCGGAACAAGGCGGGGCGAGGATACAATAGAATAGGCTCCGCTGCAGGACGGAAATAGATGGAATTTCTTTTCCTGACAAATAAATTATGATAAATACCCCAGCAACGCGGGATACTTTAGCTAGTAAATTAATAAAGTTATCAAAAATGTACTTAACAAACTCTATATAAAGAAATTAATTCAATCCATCGTTTGGTACTTAACAGGAGGTTTTGAAAAGAATGTGAAGATGTTATCCATGAAGGGAGAGTCGTTCTCTGAGATAAACCCAGGCTTCTTTGTATTCTTATTGCTTAGCACGTCGCTGTCATAGCAGGGCAATGCGTCATGCAGTGGACTCGGCATACTAAGAAGTGTCTCCAGCCGTTAAGAAATGACCACATGAGGCCACCAGAGTTTTTTAATTCGTAAAAACTACGACTAATGCCATCTCGGGCACTCTAAGTACAGTAAACGCGAATGTTTCTGGTTGTGATGAAATGGAACAAAAAATTGTTTGGATTATTGTGGACACATGAGTAATTTTTTTCCGTAATTGTATGTGGAGAGCTGTTGGAGGAATTCTGGTCCTTGGGCACGATGAATGTAACAGATCTTCGACCCAACAAAGAAAGAGTTAATGTTTTGCGGTCAGCGGCAAAAAAGTATGTTGACAAAGCAAGGAACTCGCGCTAACACATGTTGAGCTCTTTGAAATGGGGAAATGTGGATTCATCAATGGAAAGCAACAAAATAAAAGAAACAGCATAATTAAAGTTTCGCAATCACAGATGTTGATAGTTTTATATACTCGTATTTACGTTTTAGTATCATTCGAATTGAATAACTGCAATATTATTCTATAAAACATTTTGAAAAATAATCAAAGAAAATGAAATTTAGAAAATATCTTATATCTGTAAACTTAGTTTACAAAATTATTATAAAATTTGTGCAAGAACACAAAACTAGCGGTGTCACAGAATAGCTCAGACTTCTCGATCTAGTTACCTTCCTAATTTCTTCAGTTTGGGCTATCATTGATGGTTTCCCCTCAGCTGCCCTCTGTTGGAGCCTAAAAGACACCTTTTCACGTTTACTCGGGTGCTTTCTCGGATACCTAATTTGAGAATTGAAATATGGCTCCAAATTTGTCAATGAAAATATCCACATTTGAAGACGTTTTACTCTTCTATAATATTCTCGAAGTTACATTTCAGTTCTACCAATAGTGGACACAGAAATCTGTTTTGTTTACATGATTGAATTTGCTAAAAGAAGTGCTTCAAATGATGTCTTATAAGGTTTCATGAAAACTCAACAAATTTCTGTGAAAATGAACTCAAAATTTCGCATTTTCAGTAACGCTCAAAAGCAATTTTCACAAAAACGTCTCTGAAATCTTTCTTCAAACTTTTGTACAAATATTTCTAAATGCACTGTATACGATGACATAAAAGCCATTTTGATGTATAATTTAACTTTTAAAAAAATTACACAAATGTAATTTTTTTTAAAAAAAGTATCTCTCAAGCCAGTGATATGCATATCTGTAGAGATTTGTATACATTATTGCAATTGTGAGCAGAATGATTAAATGATTTCAAATAAAGTTTATCAAAACGCAAAAACTTTCCTGGAAAAGTGTTTCAAATTTCTCCATTTTTCTCATTTCTCATTTCATAGTAACGCTTAAACGACATTGCCTTAAAAATGCCTCCACATTTTAAGGGAAAAAATTCCATCTATAATGAAGTTTCTTCCATAATATTCTTAGAGAAATTTCGGTTTTACCATTATTACCTAGAATGAGAAATTAAAAGAAAGTAGTTTTGAGCATCGATAGATGGCAGCACACATGAAGATGAGACAAGACCTAAAATATAGCCTAGACTGAAAAAAATTGAAAACTAACTAGTACGAGAAAGTCTTAGCCATTCTGTAGCTTCACTAGTTTACTTTCTCGGATTCGTACGCATGTACGGGGTAATATGGGCAGAGATAGTTATGTAATGTCGCGGAAAATTGATTTCGGAATTTCGCGGTCCCCTGATTCCGATTTTTTTCTTCAAAACGTCCGTCCGTCCATCTGTAGGTCCATCTGCCCTTCTGTCGTCTGTGATTCGTAGTAGCACCTAAACTATGGGTAGGACGTATTCCAAACTGAATTCTCCCCGGTAGATCACTTCACTCAAAGCTGTGTTATTTCGAATAACTTTCTTCAAATTTCGGGGGTACTTTACATGAAGCTTCTGAGACATTTTCGAAATTTTATCACAAATGACTCCAAATTATTTCATTAAATTTCTCGTAAGAATATTGTAAAATATACTTATATCGATGGCATAGGCCCAATTTTGACTGTCAACTCTGAACCATTGAAAAATAATCATTTGAATTTTAAAAAATAATTTGAAATTTTTTCGGCGTACTTTTTTTAAGGGAAGCCCCTCAAATAAGTTTTCTCAAAAATGTCTAAAAATATTTTGATTAAACTTTGCCCTCGGATAGCAAAAATGACGCTTAAGAGAATACTATAGGTCTCATTTCTTTAAAATAACTAATTTTTCGAAAATTACAAAAGTGCAATTTTTTGTGGCGTCTTGCTGCATCTAGAATATTGAAGATACGGATGTTTTTACTGAACGAAATCTGTTCTTTAAAGCCAAATCTTGAAATAAGTTCACATATAATTTAATTTTTTAAACAATTTGTTTTCTCAGAAAGCGATCTACATTTTATATTCGATTTTCCCCCACGGATAGAAGAAGGGACGCTTCAAATACTCATTTTCGTTGAACTCTCTAAATTTTCGAAAATTGCAAATTTAGATTAAAATGAGAAATTATGTGATGTAGCGCCACTAGTATTGCATTGCTTTAATCAATTTTAAATCTTTAAATTAGTTCATGCACTTTAAAAACGGAGTAATTGTGAGTAAAACTGAGCAAAATGTTCGGTGGTCACGCGTTCCTACTAGCTTTCAAACGAAAGCCGACGGTGTTGTAATAATTTACAAAATACTTTACTATGCTTCTCCAGTCTGGGCTGCCGTAGCAAAAACAAACATGAACAAAATGCAAATTTTCCAAAATACAACGTAGATGCCAACGTATCATTACAACAGCTCTCTGGTGCATTCCGAATGCGCAGTTACATAATGAACTTAGCATTGCACCCATTTTCGTCTACTTCTCCCTCTTATATCGATAAAATTATATTCAAAAATACTAAAGATCCCTTCAGCTATTCTCTTTTACAGAGGCAAGGGGAATTCTCATCGCAAAAAATGTAAAAAGAATGTTTCCTAGAGAATTTTTCGATACCTCATATACATGAACCGATAAGTCTTTTCTCATTTTAAACTATATTAACCACTATATTGAATTATATATATAGCTAGAATTCTGTACATAATGTCTCAAATCGTTCTTATACTATAAATCTCATATCAGTGTATTTATCTAGATGGCCAATGGCCATTTGTGGATTTGGCACAAGAATTGCGAAATGTAAAAGGGCAAATTAGTAAGGAAATGATCCAGCAACGTAGCGGCGAATATGGGGGTAGAAATTAACAATGGTAGCTTAATGTTAGTGTAACGCTCAATAGCGTGAATTGAGAAGTAATTTTGAAGGAAAATGCTGATAAACTAGAAATAATGGCCGGCAACAATATGAACGAAGCGTCGGAGCGTATTTGAATCGTTCACATAATAAGTCACAGCAACAGAATGCGAGAATAGGAAATGTAGAAGCAAATATTTGTGAAAATTTGCATCCAGAAAATACGAATGTTCAAGCAAATTTTAATAGTAACGCGATAATAGTCGATGGGAGAACAAGAATAGGCAAGGAAAGGATAATAGAAAGTAGAAGAAATTCTCACAGGAATAAAGTAATTGAAGGAATTCTCGGTAAAAGTAAGAAATTTGATAATCGAAATATTATAGGCTGAAAAAGAAAGAAAGAAGAGAAAAAAACGGAGATGTGTACAAGCCGAAGGGAAGAGGGACCACGAAACGGATAAACTAGGAGGTAATGCTAGTCTGATAGTTGACGTAGTATATACAGGTATGCAGAAAGTAGACAGACCTGCACAAGATGCAAGTACTCAGATGACTAAGGGGAAAGCATAACTCGACCAAAGAACAATTTATTTATTTATTTACGCCAAAAACAGTTAAAAACTGTGTGTGACGTGCTATTTAAGAGAGAAGTTAATTTTAAGTTACATTTATGTTCAGAAGTAAAACAAGGGGCCATCTCAGCATTTGCTAGAGGATCAGGGAAACTGGACAAAAACCTGATCGAGATAGGGGTCATTGACCCAGAAGCTGAAGTACAATACTTCTTACAGGTTCTTGAGAATTATACAAACCAAATGGTACATAATACATTAGATGTCATTGTTAAAATTAATATTACTTTCCTTTTGGATGCTCGGTATAGTCTGTGATTGTATAGAAACAGTTGTGAAGCAGAAAATAATTTGGTTGGGACTTAAACTTTTGTATCGAATTTAATCGTTTAATGTCATCTAGCAAGGTGTTGTAAAATAATGTACATGTTGATACTGTCACCTGATGAATATTATTATTATTATTATTACGTCGAGTGTTGTAGATATAGAGAACGGCATTTGCTGAAAATGTATTCCCACCCTTGAGTTATTTTTGACAAAAACTACTGATTCATATGTGAAGAGACAAGGTAATGGTAAAATACCTAGATTAATAAAGAGAGACTTACAAGACTCACGTGGGTGGGATTTTCTCATTATTCGTACAATTATTTTTTAATTTACAAGTCTGGGAGATATAAGATGTATTTCTCCAGAATATGATGCCATCTCAGGCGGGAATGGACATTCGCGTAATATACACAACGAGCAGTGTGGAGGCTGAGACATAGTCAATGGCACACCGTTCATTTTCTGTGAAGTGCAGTGTTTATGTTCAACTGCCGGTGTCACCTGGAGGTGACACCCCGGATATGCATCCTGTAAAATTTATGTCACAAACAATTAATTACCAAACGACAATTACGAAATAATTATTGGCAGCTTTGGTAATGCAGAAAACAAGTTATTGTTTATTTGTACTTCCTTTATGTTCCAATTATTGTAGGAAGAAAAAAAGAAGTACACAATGCGCCAAAATTACTGCAAAAGATCTTGAATAAATTATAGCAACAAAGCCCTAATAGCAGTGGTCCCAAATTTCCATTTCAGTACTGTCAAGGAATGTCGAAACACGAGTTGGGTGGAACCAAATTACTCAAACTCTTAAAGGACTCTTTATAGAAAATGATCAAAGATGAGTCATCTGTAGGTGACACCAGGAACGGCAAGTTAAAAACTAAAATTATGAAGCCAAGGGCCTCAAAGGAAAATTTATCACATCATAATCTACAGGATAAGATCATCTTCAACATTCTATTATATTTGTGCTGGTCCAGCGCTTCTCGATATTATCCCACCATATTACTTCAAAGTCCCTTTAAAATGATACCAATGTTGTCGAATTTGGCTCAGACGTTTTCACTTATGAGGGAGGGGCATTATGGTTATTCATGCGTGATGAACATGCTTTTGAAGGATAAGGCAGACTATACGTGCGTACAGCAATATCGTGACAGTTCATGTTTAGAAGGTATATATTCATTTGTTTAACATCAGTATCAGTACAATATTTAAGCGGGTTTCTTTATTTGTGTGTGTGTGTGTGTGAGAGAGAGGGGGTTAAGGGGGAAAAGTTGTTTAGTATTAAGAAGCAAAGCAAAGCAAAGATCTATGGCAGTATTTGACCATCCAATTTGAGGAAATTTGATGAACAACCCGATCGGTGTGGGACTCATATTCCCAGTTACAAAGAGATGAATGTTGATTCATCCATGGTGGAAAGAGAAAGCAGAACTCATAGAAAATCTGCCGCAAATCCGTCGTGATGTTTTACAAATTTCACATTGAGCTATTGAAATTTGAACTCTTAGGTGAAAGTCTAAAACTTGGGAACCTTACCTCTGGTACTTGGTTTCTCTGTTCTCGAGTATCTTGGAGAGGTTTTCTGAGAGCTGTCATTGAGACAGTGAAGAGAACGCAGCAAAAAATGTATTACGTAATTCAGAATATATTTCTCTCATTTTGCTGCAGCTGCTGTATTTTGCGACACAGTTCATGGATTAGGTTTCATTTCAATTAGCGTTCGACCTTGCGGCTTTACTCATTTGAAACTAGAGTACACTCATTAATTGTTGTCGTGACTCCACCATTAAAGCAATTTAACAAAATAAGACTGAAGTTGCTCAACAGAACATTTCCTAGCAAGACCTACAGCTCTAAACTCATCGGTTCGTATAACATCTTCACATTATATTTCACCAGTACGCTCGAAATGCTAAAACGTTACTTATGCCTTTGATGGACTAATGGTGCTACAACATCACACACTTCCTCTTATTATTTCTAAATTTGCAATTTTATAAAATTCAAAGTTCAACGAACATGAAACCTCCGTCTTTCATTTAATTGTTCCTTGTTATATCCACGGGGATCATCCCCCCCGGAAGATGAAGAAAAAAAAGGTTTTGAGAAATAGTTTAAAAAATAATTTTTATTAACTTCAAGCAGATAGGAATAGCTGATAGGAACCTTTTCCATCCCATGGTAGCATCTACTGTGCTATACGCCTCAGGTATCTGAGGTCTTAGACACTAATCAACGGGATAAGATACAAACGAACTTCTACAACCGCCTTTTGAGGCTACCGAGAACAAATCCTGGTTATATGATTAGAAAAGAAACTGGTCCAACTAAGATAGAATTAGAAGTAATTAAAATATCACTGATTTACGTGGAAAAATTGCTATCTATTGTGTTTTGTCGATAACCACGTATAACTTTCAACAAACTTTTAGAATCAAGAAATGCATATGAAAATTCTAGTCAAAACAATTGGATGTCCGTTCTGGTCGGGTTGATGAATAATTTGAATTTTCATAATTTAATTACGCAGCAACAAAATCCACATGTAATCAGAAATAGTATTCTCTCGATTGTTGCCACAATTGTAAGTAAAATCTTTATGAAAGATACTCGTAAAATCATGAATGTATGTATGTATGAAATACTGTTGAATTCATCATACAGTACAATATATCGAGAAACTAGGGATATGCAATCTAATGAAACAGAGAAGCTTTGGCTCTCCCCACTTCCACTGCTAGCTCAAATTAGAATGCCTAGTAACAAAGAAATCAATTTCAACAGTAGAAATACACTTGAACCCAATTCGCTTGCTATTTAATATGAATATTGATGAAAACCTTAAACATAATTTATATGAATGCCCAATTTATTAAGGGCTTAGAGACCCTTACCACAATGATGTATTATCCTTTCCCAATTGTTTGATTGAACTGAACTCTGAAAGATTTAAAACTCTGAACATTTTTATTTCATCAATTCTGAAATTGCGGGCACGTATTTTAAACGAATAGTTCAAGCAAAATTCTACGAGCACTCTAATTATCGAATTATTATTACCTTATCATGTCTGCAACGAGTCAATCCTCACTTGATACAGGTCGTTTTGTATATATTTGTGTGTTCTGTTGTCCCTTATTTTGAATCTTATGCTAGTGTATTATTTTGTTACTATGTATTATTATGTGTGTTACTATAGTATTTGTATTTGTGTATTTTACAGTATTATTTGTATTTCTAATAGGGCAATTCTGTAAACAAAATATTGTAGTTCTTTTAAATGTTAATATTTTGCAATGTTCGCAAATAGTATATGCCGAAAAGGAGACTAGCGCCAACAAAAGAATACAGTAATATGAGTTTTATGTCATCTTATTCAGTGCATTTAGTACTTTGCGTACACAAAAAAATTTAAGAAAAATTTTGGAACAATTTTTGAGAAAATAGCGTTTGACCTTTTCTAATAATTAGGATAATTAGGATTAGCTCATTTTCACGGAAAATATTTGTGTTTTTTTGAAAATTTATCAGACATAGTTTGAAGCATATGACCTCATAAATGCTATAATGTATACTAATCGCTGTTAATGTAAATATTAATATCTTTAGAAATATGTCAAAAAATTAAATTAGTAAATTTTTTGAAAAAAATAAGGGAATACAGAAAAATCGCCTTAATGCCATACTATATTGTACATTTAGCACTATTCCTTCCAAAAGTTTAAAGAAAAAAATAGATCCGTTTTTGTGATTTTCTTATTTTTGAATTTAAAAAATTGCACCTTTTACACTCAAAATTGCAGAAAAACTACAAAATGTGTCAAAAACGTGATCTTAATGAAAGGACTAATTATGGAAAACACATTTCATATAAAAGAAAAACCTCTCTTCGCAATTTTGTAGTTGTAGAAAGACGCAACGTTTCAAATGTTTGCAATTGTCGAAAATTCGGAGTTAACAAAGAAAATCGGACCTATTCCATCTTTAAAGTGTATTTCACTCTACTTTTACAAGAAATGTAAAGAAAAAAATTTGAGCCATTTTTGAAAAAAATTGAAAATGTCTCTGGTTGTTTCAGGTAAAGTACTCCCCAAAAAACTAAAGAATGTTATTGAAAATTGATGAGCTTTGAATGAGGCCAGATCGACAAGAAGGTGTCCAATGTGGAAAAAATCCTGCACATGCGTAGGCTGCATGAACATGGCTCCCACTTGATGGTCTCGCCAAGTGCGAGTTGCGCAGAGTAATTCGATTTCTTCAAGCAGAATGGATGGTGCAGATGAAGTTCATCGATGGATGAGCCGAGTATACGGTGATAACTTTTCAGTGAGTAGTGTTGTGCGTGAATGGTGCAGGAAGCTTAAAGGAGGCCGAGCTGATGTTGATGATAAAGGGGGACGAGGACGCAAATTTGTCGCACCAGGAGACATTGTTGAACGAATTGGCAAAATGATTTGCGAAAAACGGAGATCAGTGAGTTGAGTGAGGATTTTCCTGAAGTTTCAAGTTCAACTGTGTGCGCAATAGGTACAAAACACCTATGCTACAAACACTGTGTGCTCGCTGGGTTCCAAAGTCGTCTGATGACCACAAAGTTCGCCGAGTGGGATCAGCGCTGAAATTTCTCACCCGTTACGGGGTTGAAAGTGAAGTTTTTTTTTAAAAATATTGTGACTGGAGATGAGACCCGGATTCAATATTGCTCCCCCTAAACAAAACAATAGGCACAAAATGAATGCACTCACACTCACCAAACAAATCGAAAAAGTTTAAACAAATATTCAATAACAGAAAAGTTATGGGAAAAGTGTTTTGTGACCAAAAGGGAGTGTTGCTTATTTAATTCATGGAACTGGGATCTCCAATCAATGCAGCTGTTTATTATCAAACTTTACAACGATTACGGAGTACCATTACGATTACGCAGTAACGAAAAAATATTTTTGAGCGGGGGTTTTCCATCCAAAATTACTGTCAATAGACCAGTAAATACTTAACATTTTAGCAACAATTATACTATCTTTTAGCAAACAATTTGTAACTCTGTCAAACTGTTATATTAAAATGTTCACCTTAGGCACAATTTGCGGATCATTTCTGGTCGTTCAAGCGCTTATCTCGAATTTGTTTATAAAATCCGACTTTCAACTTGCTTTCTTGAGATATTTAATTGTTTATTAGAATTTACATCTCATAATCACCCCATTTTTTGCACTCATTGCATTCGCTCTCCGCACACAAGTATACTAAAAATAGTAAAAGAAGTTTGCAATGTCTCGTTTCGATTGTTCGCTTCAAGCGCTTAATACCGAGAGTACGGGTGATATCGCGGCCTCGGTAGCGCCTCGCGACGATAAACGGTGCGACGGAGCGAGATGATTGTCCTTACAATTCCGAAAAAAAAAGAAAAAAAAAGCTGTAACGTTTGTTGGTAGTTTAGTTGGATCATTGCAGTAACAATTTCTCTCTTACGGCAACTATGGCAGGTTTTTTAAGATTTAGAGATCCAAGATGGATAACCCAGGTCGGCAAAAATAAATTGGGGTCTGCTGTTTCGGATTAGTTGACTGATTGTTACGTTTTGTAGTGCTCTGAACCCAAGAATGATAACAGTTTTGTCCTGTGACGGCAGGTTTTTGAACAAACGTATGAACATTATTTACAAAATCTCTTAACGGAAATATTTTATTTACATAAAAATATTAAATCATTTTCTCAGTTGATGACAAAATTAACCACGCAATCAATTGTTTTTTTATGTAAAATCGTCATTTTTAAACTTCAAACTTCTTTTTGAGTTTTTCCTCTTGTAGGTAGCTTCCGGAAGATGCATGAACAACATTCGACAGTAGCCAGCACTCATTGTAACATTTCCCTTGATACTGCCTTTCTATTTCTTGTATATGTTGATGGAAATACTTTATTCTCCTTGTCTTCACTCACGGCTTCCAAATTTTCAGGAAAATAGTCAAAGTGTGAGTTGAGAAAGCGAACTTTTGAGCTCATGGAGCAACCAAGCTTTTGGAATGGTTTCATACTTGTTTCCCCCATGCCTTTGCGATTTAGATTCTTTTGATTTCCCAAAACGATTTTTATGACCACAGTAAAGACAACCCACGCTTATTTTTGAGTTGGATTCATTGAACTTTTGAAAAGACCGAAAGTAAGAGAGAGCATGAGGGGTAGAGTGAGAGAGCGAGCGAGAAAGCAAGCAAAAGAAAGCGCGCGCGCGAAAGAGAGAGAGAGAGAACGAGAAACCGAAATCGCGCCAGATAGCGAGCGTGAGAGAGCGAGAGAGCGAAGGAGAGGGAGAGGGAGATCCAGAGAGGAAGATAGAAAGCGAAGGAGAGCGACATCGAGAGAGGGAGATAGATAGCGAGAGAGCGAGTGAGAGAGAGAGGGAGCGAGTGTGAGTGAGAGTGAGTGAGAGAGCGAGTGAAAGCGAACGAGCGAGTGAGAGAGAGCGAGGGAGTGTGAGAGAGCGAGCGAGTGTGAGAGAACGAGCGAATGTGAGAGAGAGAGCGCGAGTGAGAGAGAGGGAGAGAGCGAGTGTGAGAGAGGGAAAGAGCGAGTGTGAGAGAGGGAGAGAGCGAGTGTGAGAGAGAGAAAGACGACAAAAGAGCATGCGAGAGAGCGGAAGATAGACCGAGAGGGAGAGACAGAGAGAGTGACGGAGATGGTTCAGAACGCTGGTCGGGTTCTGCTAGGTTATTACTCGTATATTTTATCGTGCGCTTTCCGGTTCACGAATACAATTCTTTTTCTTCTTACGGAGTATGGACGAGAAAGAAAATCGTAACTAGTGAATGAGATATTTCACTTTTCGTCACGTAATTGGTCTAAACATTCTCCACAAGGGTAAACAATTTTCTTCAAACTGCAAATTCAGTAATCTCAGTTTCTGACGTGTTGTTAAGTAGTTTATGTTTTTAGGTCGAAGAGTTTATGGGATTAGAGTATCATCCCCTTCTTTAATTTAAAACTTGAGGGATTGGCTTAACTTATAACTTTCTAACTTAACCAAAACCATTAGACTCGATGTTTTACTTAGAGATTTATCATAAATTATCGTTAACTACATTTTTATTAATTTTTGTGGATTTTCCAAAGACGAAATTCCTCAAAAAACAAATCCTTGCTGAAAAAACGTATGGTTGTATTCTGATGACTTGCTTACGTCCATTCATTTACAAAAACTTCAGTACGTTATTTGACCAAGTTTATTTTCTTGTAATGATTTAAAGTTAAGATATTTACCATTTTATGTTTCTAATAAAATTGGGCGTCGGAAAGTAATATTGCTCCGCAGAACAAGACAGAACAATCTCTTGAATGCAGATTATTAGATTACGGTACTTACCTCATCAAATTACATTGCGTCTAATGTAATGATTCGAAACCTTTTTTCTTTCATCGACCCCGTACGTTTTCTCAACAGCATACAGCTTCTACAATTTTAACACCTATTTGCACATAGAATAAAGACCTTAAAGATAACAATTTCATAACACTATTATTGTCGTAAATCTTTATTTTCAATAATCAAACACTATTTAATTTTTAGTAGCTCAGTTTCTAATCTTCTTTATAGTGCAAAAATTACAAAATGCTGTGTGGTTTTTAAGAAATGGACATAACTATTCTCCAGTGGGTATTGTCATTAGTAATATCACGAGAAGTTCTGTGATAGCCGTTAAATTCACGACTCGCGTAGTGAGGAGAAAATTTACCGGTTATCACAGCACTTCGAGTGATGTTGAATGTTTTTATTTCACGATTTAACACATTGCATTACTCGAATAAATAATTAAAATCATTGGAATTATGGAAAAGAGAAATAATACTCAAAACTGCGACCGGCTTACGTGAAACATTCACTCTGCTCTGAGGTATAACTGGCTCCTGGAATAATATATTCAAGAAAAATATGAATAACAGTTGAATGCAGAAAGTTCCTAACTATACTTCAATTTGATGGTAACAAAACATTCAAAAAACTATTCTAACAAACCAGACTTACAAGAACATCTATTATCAACACAATGATTAAAGTTGTAGGAACTTTACTTTTCCATGTCTTGGAATTTCCTGGAAGTATTTCAGATTTGAAGACGTAGAAGCTTAATTAGCAGTGGGATTTGTTAATTTTGAATGGACTAAACATAGTACGTTTTGACTCATTAAAGTATTTTTCCGTATAATTTTCGCTGCATCTTTCCATATAGTTTAGATTGCATATTCTTTGTATTCTTCACCATTTTCTATATTTATTTGGTGTTTTCGGCACTGAATGTTTAAAAAAGATTCAATTTCAGAGGTTGAAACATTACCAAAACAATTTGATTTTAATATATTGATGCTCACAAGCTATTATGTATATAATACAATTGCTATCGATGTCAAAAGAGGAAAACAAAGTAATTACGGTGAAGTGCAAAATGTATAATAATACGGCGATTGACATCTGGGATTCGTTGAATTAGAATACGCGTTGGTTACTTACGACACGGGGAGGCAGGAGAGAAATAGTCAAGTTCATTAATATTTTTATTTGTAAACAATGGGATCCTGACTATACTGATCAATCACCGATTCATATTCGGCTGTTGACCCCCAATCGCACCCCTGATTATTATTGAACCCCTTCAAATTTTCATCGACCCCGAGGGGGACGACACCGTCCTCTTTTGAAACCTCTGGTGTAATAAAAAGTGAAGTGATGAAGTTATAGTATTTAAATCAATTGAAAAACGTTTGGATTGTTCAGTTTTAGTACGCGTTCTTATGTTATAATTGCATTGATATAACGTGGTATGTTATTCAGGTTACCTCGAAACTCATCTGAATTGTAAATTTCTATCGAATTGTTTTTGTATTTTTAAACAATAATTTATTCCTAAAGGACACTATCCACGGAATGGGAGATTTCCATTCTACCATTTTACATATGTGCCAGTCCATGGAAAGACAACATCTAAGTTATTTAGAATACTTTTCTGCTTAGACGACGCATCAAATATATTGTAAGGATAATGAGATAAATGCAAATTAATGAGTTTGCAACTATATTAATCCAAACAGTTCTGCTGCGGTGAAAAAAAGTCTGAAGGGCGAAGGTGGAGAAGAGAAAAAAGAGAATAGGGAAGAAAAAATGAGGAAAAGTGAAATGCTAAAGTGCACGGGGTGTAAAAAGAGAAAAAAAGTAATGGGAGAGAAAAGAAGGAACGAGCCAGAAAGAAAGAGATAAAGAATAATGGGGGAGGGTGATTGAAATTGAGAAAGAGAAAAAGAGGGTAAAATATAGGGAGGAGGAAAAAATGAAAAGAGGAAGGAGAGAGAAAAGTGGACAGGGGAGAACGAAATAAATACCGAACAGGAGCAAAAGTGTAGAGAGAACGATGGAGAGAACCCGCAAGAACGAGAAAAATAAAGACTACAAAGGAGGGTGCAAAAGTTAGCTAAAAGAAGATAAATTGGGTAGCATATGTAAGAGAAGAAGAAGACTCGTTGCATATTTTGGGGAGATGTATGGGGGTAGGAACTGATGGAAACTGAACAGATTAGGGATTTCAGGAAAGTCTTAAAAGGACATTAGAACAGGGATAGGGAATTAGGACAGGGAGTGAGGTTGATTGAGAAGTGTGGGAGGGGAGAGTGAGGATGAGATTGAATTGCTAGAAGTGTTGGTATTATTACTTAAGGTGCAATGTGTATGTCATTTGGAATTGGAGTGAATCAACTGTGATCGCTCTCGGAAGAACTTGAAAACAAACTACAACAGATTACAAAGGAGATAAAGATAAGTGAAGGGAGAGTGAGAGGGGAGACGGGACAGCTTCGCAAAAATGTCCCAGAGTTGCGTGCGTAAACAAGGGCTCTTGCTGCTCTGGCGTCGGGTCGTAATTCGTCGTATTTCGCGGCCTCGCTCCATTTGCTGGCGCCGGGCGGCGGTGCTTGCCGCGCAGCGCCGTGCAGCGTCCGTCAGGCGAAGCAGCCGTCTCGCGGGGCCACAGGTGCGCGGCCGAGAGCCCTTCCCGACCGGCCGTTAAGAGGCCGGCGCGTTCTCAGCCTCTTCGCTGGAGAGTGTTGCCGACCGAGTTTCTTGAAGAGGTGTAAAGATACGCTTGCCTCCCACGCACTTCCTCGGAAAGAGATGCGTAAAACTTTTGTGCAACACGACGGAAAGAAGCGCGACGAAGTTCACTTTTCTGAAATGTTTTCCCTACATTTGTCGTGTGTTTCCAGACTTACTGGAGTACAGTCACTAGGGTTACTTCAAAGATTGTAGTACTAAAAATATTCGGAGGCGTGAGTAATACACTCAAAGCACCAATGTTACGTTTGCCGTGAATTTTTGAATTTTTCCGCGAACACCACTTTGTAGTTCCAGTCACCAGCAAGTCATTCTAAATGCTTAATTCTGCACGTGCAGTGTCCATAATATCGACATTGCCCGAAACATTTCTTGATTTCTAAACACCTAATATTAAGAAAACTGTTGTAACTGAAACATTGCGGTTGGTATGAATTAATCAGACAAGAGTAAACATCATACGTTAATTTTACTTTCATTCTTCTTTTTATGTAGTCGTCATGCATTTCTAAACAACGGTTTTTTCATTCAACTGTAAGAGTATACTTTCTCAGTATTACATCAAAACTGAATTCACTATATCCACTCGAACACCACACAGGGTAATTAATATTAGTTTCATGCATGTTGGAGTAATGTCACATTTCTGCATCGTTTTCCATCCGTAGTCAAAGTGCAGTAACTGATACAAAACTGACAACGCGTACTATTTTTTCTCGGAGCCATTCAACAAATTACTATGTTGTGAAAGAACGTTCAATAATATTTAATAGCAGTTAGATATACATTGCTGCCGCACAAGAATAACGCAATTGGATTTGAAGTGTGAACGTCATTTCACCGGGTCTCCTAATTAATAAAACTCTTAAGGGGCATGGAATTTACTTATCTAGCGATGTTAAATGTTGGAGTCTAATTCTCAGAATTTATTGAAATTATGCTGATGACAAGAGACTTGATTTCCACATCAAATACTAAAATATGCATGCGAACATGTACTATCAAATAACCGAACACGCATGATGCATTGACAAAACTTGTCAAATATTAGTTTAGTATATTTTTTTGTTCGATTGCTTCTTATAAGAGTGAACAAATAACAGTGTTTCTAAATTCGGAACGCTGGTGCCAATCCCGTCTCAGCGATGGGTGTTTTTGTGTATTCGTTAAGTGTTCCTTCTATAGTTCTCCCTACAATTAAAATAATCACTGTGGTAGCTTTATGACCAAGTTGTTAAAAAGCTTGTGTTGTAAAAGCAAGTTGTAAAAATCTCAAAAACAGTTTTGCAGAATGAGAAAGATAATTATAAAAAAATGATTTAGTAAATGTACGTGACCTTCATTAACAACTCCTGGAAATTTCAGTTTCCTATTACAAATATAAGTTGAATTCATAAGTTGAATTCATTGAAAAGAAGATAATGTAGTATTAAAAATTAATTTCGGGAAATGTACTTTAACGATGCAACCCTGCAAAAACGCCAACTCGTCAACTTGCCTCTTCAGAATAAACATTTTCCAAGAAATATTTCCTGATGAGATTTTTTTTGATGTTGGTTAGCTTCACAACATTAAGCTTTCAATTTACACTCTGCATGTCTAAGTCTTTCAGTATTTATGCACTGCATTGTGTAACAGTACTCAAAAGTATTGGGGCCTGCACCTAAGCCCAAAGAGAGGAGGACTTCACAAATAAAAAAATTAAAAAAGTACTTGTAAGAGGGATATAAGCATAATTTAAAGCCCAATTTCATGAGAAAATTATCAAGATTTATAAGAAATAATATTACAAAAACTATTTTTTGACTGCAAAATCTTTTCCAAGTCCTCTATAGAAGTTATTGTGTTAGAACGAGTTTGCACGTTATTGTATTATATTGCATAACAAAACTTAATTCTCCTATAATCTAACATAAATAATATTTTTAAGACGTGCAATAAACACATGCAATAAATACAATACAAACGTGTATACAAGTTAGTTACAAGATTTTTTGAACAAAATGTGAAATACAAACATTTAAAAGTAAAAATATCTCATGCTCGTACTCTTGCAAACAACGAGGAAGCTATTACAAATCCCAAATGGATCTCTTTAATGGGTTAAAGTCTGTCCCCTGCCTCTTTGCGGACTGGAACATAATCAATACTCCCTGTTAAGCTTCGGTTAAAGTAGTCAATGCACCTACGAACCACAAGAACAAGTGATTAGGAAGTTCTTTTGATACTATTTGTTAATAATAGTTCCACATTTAACAACAGGAAACACTCGAAACATCTTTTAAACAACTAGTTCTTAATCGTAACGAACCAGAATCTCATTCCGGGCGGTCATGATTTCTGCCCCGAGTAAGGTTTTCTTACTTTCAACACAATGCAAATTCTTTCTTTATTAATTGCTGAATGTTATCCTCCATCGTATTTTAAATTCTATATCCACCGTATCTTAGTTGAACGGAGCCCAGAATATTTTTGAATTTATAATAGAATAAGAATTGCAAATAAGGTTAGACACTAAATAGTTGACCTATTTTCTAGTTAGAAACTAACTGCGTATGTCTGTCCGTCTGTCCGTCTGTTCGTCGGTCCCGTCCGGTCGCGTCGTCCGTCGTCCGTCGCGTCCGTCGGTCCGTCGGTCCGTCGGTGCGTCGTCCGTCTGTCTGCCTGCCGAATGTTCTTCAGTTGGCCTTCTCTGTCCGTCCATTTTTGAACAACGGTCGCCTGCTAAACTGTTAAAGGGAAACGTGCCCGTCAAAAACACGCTTAAAAAATACATGACAATTACTATTGATTCAACATTAAGTCTTATTTCAACCAGACAAGTTACACTACATCCGCAGTGTAGAGAAAATTACGTAATTCTGCAGGGAAAATGGGGAATTTTTTCAGCAAAAAATTCGTTTTATATAATAATGGAAAAGTGGATAATTCCTGTTCCTATAAGTAGTAAATTGCACTCGTAGCTGGCTCTTGCTCAGAGTGCTCGCTTTCCACTACGTGGCCCCGGATTCGATTCCCGCTCGAGTCAACACTAAAGACATTTTCCTTGCAATGTCCCAGTATATGTTTCTGTGTGACGATGAGAAAATTCACTTCTCTGGTTGAGGAGACCGGAATGAGACGTGGGGAATGTGTACGTGTTAACCACACGTACCCGATTAACCCATGGCCACGAGGAAGAAATGTTGCCGGTAGGCCTGAGTCCGTTTACGTGCTGTCGCGACAACTACATACATACGTACATACATACATATGTAGTAAATTACTTCCCCTAGCACGTTGCATAATCATAATCCACATTTTGTGGGTCCTTTATTCAGAAAAATTGATTTATGGCAAAATATAAGTGTGTCAATATCTAGCTATCTTTCCGCCTGTCTGTGAACAACGTTAGTATCTAAACCGTGAGCAAGATTTTTTCTAAAGTCTATCTGGGTGATGTCGCAGCCCATTGAATGTGAAACCGATGTATATGTATTAATTTTTGGGAGACCTTTACATGAAGTCTCAAGGATTTTTTTATTTTTTATAAAAAAAACTTCAATTTTTTACTTAAAATTTGTACTGGGGTAGCGAAAAGGCCGCTTAAAAATGGTGCAGATCTCAGTTTCGTTTCAAATTGCAAAAGTTCAAAATTTATTTTCGTCATTTCACTTCTACTGTATTGAAGATAGAGATTTTCCATGTGATTAAAATCTGTTCTTGAAAATTAGATCTTTAAATGACGAAATACATTTTTTCAAAATGTGAATTTGTTTCGAGTAATTTTGCATGGAATATAGGCAATTGTTAAAAGCAAAATTTTCACATAAACGTGTCCAAATATTTTCTTTAATCTTTTTGTACGGATAATGCTATATGCGCTGAATAACATGACACAAAAGTATTTTTGAGTATTATCTTGAATTTTCAAAAAATGGCAAAGGTATTTTTTGAAATATCTCTCACGTTATTAATATTTACATTATAATCATTATTCATACATTATTGCATTTGTGAATACAAGTATGTTAAATTATTGTTGATGAAGTTTCTCGAAAACAACAATATTCTGTGAAAATGAGCTTCAAATTTGTCCATTTTTAGGAACGCTCAAACGACATTCTCTCAAAAACGGCCCCAAATTTTCATTGAAAGTATACTATTTTTCTGTAGTATTCTTAAATGTATTTTCAATTGTATTATTAGGGAGCCGCAAAAGTGAGAAATAGTGAAAAAAATTAATTTTGGCGCCGATATGTAGTAGCTGGAATGAGGGTGGGACAATGATGAAAAGCTAGCCTAGACTAAAGATATTAGATTACTAATAATTGCGAGAAAGTAAGTACCATTCTGTTTTAACAGTGTCCAAAATAACACAAAAACAACAAAAAAAACAACAACAACGCAAAAACCATAAAATTGTCGTTAGAGACAGCTATTTTTCCCTCTGCGCAATTACTTTGCAACTCGTGGTTATAACACTAGTTCCTCAATGCATGTAACATTGTAATTGGCGATTAACTCTTTCAATGTTTGCTTCCTCATTAGTATTAATGACTTGCTCTCTTCCAGCGGCAGTGGCTGTTTGGCATGCCAGCGCGAGTATTCCGAAGGAGGAGTTTGCATCTGCAATGCAAACGCGGTTTACCTCGCACAAAACGACTGCTATTGTATTTTAATGTGTATCGTGACAGCTTTCCCGGAGATTTTCCTCTTTAACTTTTGCAAAACTTCGAAAGGAGTATATGAAACTGAAAATTACTCTTCGGTGTTTACGTCTGCTAATAACGTGAAACAGCTGAAAATCGTAGGACAATATCGACGAATATGCCCACTGGTTTTGTTTTCTTTCGGGGTCTTAAAGGCGAGAGAAGCATATTATGAGATGTTCAGCTTGTTTCGTTATTTCCTATACGCATTGGTTTTTTGTCTAGAAGCTTAGTTTTGTAGCGCTTTAAACAGGCAGTCCGCCGGTGCGAAGCTATTAGGAGATTTATGTCTTTCAATTCACAATTTGGAAGTTTTCGTTGAAGAGCCGTGGCACATTAAAAATAAATGACTGAATATGAATATTTGAGCTGTAAACAATATGAATATTTGAGCTGTTTTGCGAGTCGATCCGAAAGTTGTATTCAAGACAAAGGATTGAAACAGTGAAATGATTTTCGGAGATTTCATTTTACTTAAAATCTGTAACTATTTAGACGCAGTATTGGAACTACGTATCTGGCTTCCCTGTCAGTGAAATTTTTATAGATTGAAGGCCATTGGTAAATGAAACGAGAGAATAAGGTAAGCTTTGTTGCAAGTGCTCAAAAGGAGATAAAGCCAAATTTTATTTATTTCTTCTCCTTCGACAGGCTTTGCTCTTCGAGGCGGTTAATTACGCAGTACATATCTTTTTAGCTTTTTGAGAATGGCCATTCACAAATAGTAGATTTTGTAACTTGAAAGAACGTAAACATGGTGCTAAAGTAAATGAAGCGAGGATGAAGACTGTTTCAGTTTCCAACCTGGATTTAATATGTGGGTGTACTGCATTGTGACCAAGTCTCATGATTAAGGAGCATGGGGAAGAATGAAGATTAGGATAAAACGTTTGAGCTATTGTGTTATGTTGTCGCTTAATAAAGGTACTTATAATTCCCTGAGAATCTGGATGTTTGGGATGAACCAGGGGGCATTTAAAGATCTTCTTAAAATATATATTTTGAATTCAGTTAATGTTTGGAGATCGCTAGAGGCATTAAGTCCCCAAACTGGTCTTGCGTAAGTCATGGTTGGTAGAATAAAGGATTTAAATAATAACAGTTGGCACACAACTTTTAATGAAGAACGTGCATTAGAGTTTTGATATTTTTTGCAGGTACTTTGTTGGCCACTGCATTTATGTGTGGTTTCCAAGTTATTCTTTTGTCAAGCAAACTCTTAAGTATTTTATGAGGATATCCCCGGAATATGTATTGTAAAAATTCAATTCGGCAAGATATTTGAGGCGGTGTGACTTGAAAATTTTTTCTTGACATTTTAACGGGTCTCCATTTTTGGGTACAGTTAACATACTCGTTTAGTGTGTTTTGAATATAGTCCTTGGTTACGGCAATGTCGCTGTACGTTGCAAAGAGGGCGATATAATCTAAGTACAACGCTCTCTTGGTGTAATGTATGCTTAGAGGGGATACTGTAGCTAAAAATGTCGAACACAATGGGAGATACTACCGATTAATGTGGCACACTTGCAGCAGTGTGAGGGTTAAAGGTCGAAGAATTGATTTTTACAATAAATGTTCTGTTAGTGAAAAAAATTCCGATATCCTATTGTAAGTACTACTCTAGAACTCCTAAATTTAGAAATATCACAATAGTATTTCTAGCCAATATTATGGTATAAATAAGTGAATGTAGTTGTCATCAGTACAAACCGTACTTTGAAATGTACTTATTTGCTTTTAGAGAGTTATGGCACATCGTGATTCGAGCAATGAAAATAAAAACAAAATAACATGGTGTTCAGAGGAGAATAATCATGACACTACTGTGCTCAGAAACATTGTAGAACATTATTAGACAATGAATTTTTCTACCTGCCAATTTTTTCAGTGTTCCATTGATACATTTCTGACCACATTGAAAAGGAAGGGTGACAAAGTAACAACTAGTGGTGTAAAGAATGACACATTTTTTCTCTATTAGTTTTCTAATTTCCTCGATCTGGCCTAGCTTTTTTCTGCCTTGCACCACCCCTTTTACCAGCTAACATCTATCGCCGGTTTCCTCATCGTAGAAATGAAATATAACTTAAAGAAAACTGTAGAAGATTAAAACCTGGTGCTATATGGAAGTTTCGTTGAAAAATTTGGAGCCGTTTTTCAGGAAATGTTTCAGCGTTATTGTAAATGCGAAATTTGAAATTGACTTTAACAGAAAACTTTTGAGTTTACGAAAAACTTCATGGAAAGTCATTTGAGGTACTTCCACTCATTAATGCAGTATATGCAAATAATATACAATAATATCTGAAAATGTGCACTTTAACGGCGTGAGACACACAAAAAAACACATTTGCATAAGTTTTGCAAAACAAAAAAAAATAATACCTAAAATGGATTTTATGTCATCTTGAACAATGTGTTTAGCACTATCCGACCAAAATGTTTGAAGAAACCATTTCGAGCCATTTTTCAGAAAATTGGGATTGAAAGTATCGGAAAGTACGAAACTTTGAGCCCATTAGAAAACTTTTGAGTTTTCGAGAAACGTTATAAAACATCATTTGAAGTACATGTACTCCCAAATGCAATTATGTGAACAAAAATGCCGCCGATGTAAAATTTAGAGACGAAAAACAGGCCAAATTGGTGCTTCAGAATGGCACAAATTTTCCCATTTTAGTTTTCTATTTCCATTGATTTCAGCTAGCTATTCGGACTGGCCAAATATTCTTGCCAGCTGCTATCAATCGCCGCCCAAAGTACATTTTTTAAAAAACATCTTAATTTTACAGCATTATAATAGTCGAACGGAAATATTATTTTAAGATTATTAAAGAACAGTACACTCTCGTCCTAAATTGCAATTTTCTTTGAAAACTTTGGAGTGGTTTTTAAGAAAATGGTGCTAAGTGCTCCAGTAAATTTGAAATTTGAATCACTTTTTCACAGAAAGCTTTTGAGTTTCCGTTGAAGTAATTTAAAGTACTTTAACTCTCAAGTACAATTGTGTTTACAAATAGCAGAAAATGTGCGTATTACCGGTGTGAAAGATCTTTCAAAAATATTACATTGTGTAATTTTTGAAAAAACAAATGAATACAGAAAAAATAATAGTATACCATCTTAAAGAGTGCAATTAGGACCATATATTGAAAAAAAATTAAAGAAAAACGTCAGAGCCGTTTTTGGGGAAATGTTTCAGCATTTTTGAAAATGTAAAATTTTGAGCCCATTTTCACGGAAAACTGTTGAGTTTACGGGAAACCTTATTTAAAGCGCATGTACTCAAAAATACATTTATGTGAATAAATTGACACTAATATAAATATTAACGACGAGAGAAACGAGACAAAAAAATTTTGTAGTTTTTGAAAAAAATAGAAAAAATAGAGAAATATGGCGTTTATGGCATCTTATACAGTAAATTTAGTACTATTCTAAATCAGAAGTTTGAAGAAGAAAATTTGGAGCCGTTTTTGAGAAAATCTTGTTTTTGTTATTTTTTAAAATTGCTGACATTGCATCAGTAAAAATTTCGAAAAAACTTACAATACCATAATGAAAAAACCAATTATGGTCACCAAATTTCATTTAAAGGAAAAATATCTATCTATAATTTTGTAGTTGAAGGACGGCCTTGAAAATAATTCATACTTTAAAAATTTTCGAAAATTCAGAGTTAATCCGAGAAAATTCGAAAATTCAGAGAAAATCGGATGTATGCCACCCTCATAAGTGTATGTTACTCTACTATTACAAGAAATTTAAAGAAAAAAATTTGAATAATTTTTGAGAAAAGTTTGAAAATGGCCGGAGGGTTCCATGTAAAGTACCTCCAAATTTTGAAGAATGGTTTTTAAAATATCAAAGTTTCGACTCGAGTCAGATGTACAGGGATTTCTTAAATTTGGAAAAAATCCTAAGCATGATTTAGGCGGTAGTTGTGTTCACAGACTGACAGACGGGTAGACGGAGAGACGGGCAGACACATGGACGTTTTGAAAAGACTTTATCGGTATCAGGGGACCCCAGAAATGTATTTCCGTTGAAATATCGAAATCGATTTAGCGCAACATTACATAACTTTCCGTATATTACTCTGTGTACAGGAAAATAAAAATACATTTTTGTAATTTTTGAAAAAGCAAAATAATACGGCAGAATGACGTTTATGTTATCTTATTCAGTACATTTAACAGTATCTCCACCGACAGTTTAAAGAAAAAATAGCACTTCTTTTGAGAAATTCTTGTTTTTATATTTTTATTTAAAAAATGTTAAAAACAAGAGTTTCTCAAAAGCGGCTATTGAAATTGCTCATATTTCACGCAATATTGCGCGAAAAGTACTAAACTATGTGCATGACCTTAATGAAAGAACTAGATACAGAGAACAAACTCAATTTGAAGCAAAGATATTTAACTTTGAAGCCAAAATCTCAATTTTGTAGGGCAGTGATCACTAGTTTGCTATTTTAGGAAATATAATGAATTCACAGAAACACGCGCAATTTTTATATCCGTCCTATTTTATTCGAGAAAAATTAAACAAATTGAAGCTGTTTTTGAGAAAATAGTTGTTTAAAAATTGCCTATATATTACACGAAAAATATCCTTATTTTTAAGTATTGTAAAAGTATCTTATTTAAAGAGTTGTAATGACAGTAGTATAACTTAAAAAATCAAAATAGCCATTTCAAACTTCCAGAGCTTCGAGTTCGTTTTGATCGATCAGGGAATATATCAATTTTGGAGAAACTACGCTGAACGGTTTGACACCAGCGTTGACACACACAGATGAAGAGGTCAGGCGTTTTGCTGTCAACCGATTTTTCGGTATCAAGGACAAACAAAAGACGCGTTCTGACTACACAACATGTTAGTGGATGTAATTTACTAATGGATATAGGGATCCTAATTATTAATTTTTTCGATACAAGGGTTCGACAATGAGAGTTTTCTGTCGAAAATTCGCATGTTTCGGCACACGATTACAATACTTTCACTTCTTACCAAGTAAGGGCGAGAAACTAAAATAACTACTGTTAAACAAACAGTTATTTAGAGTTATTGACCGACATGTTTAGAGTTATTGAGAATAAGAGGTAAAAAATTAAACATTTACAATTGTAGAAAACAGTTTTTCTGTAACTAATTATAATTTTTAAATCTTGCCATGGCAATTTCTACAATCCTAATATCAACGCTTACATAAGAGATGCATTTTTTCATTAATATTTTAAACATTGTTTCACTATTTTCTCCTTCTCCAGTTTAGTATGAACTTTCACGGAAACACTAGTAAATTCATATCCCGGTTATATTTCCTGAGAGAGACAATCACTTCCCACGAGACAAGAAGCCTTTCTCAAAGCGGAACGATCTATTTCAGCAGGCTTTGATTTACGGGGCGCCAGGGGCTTTCGATATATCGATAGCTTTCTCGCGTGCTATTGATAAAACTTCACAGGGGAAACTTAATTTATAGCGTTGCTATCGGTTCCCACTTCCGTCCGCTTCTTTCCCTAGGGGTCTCAAGCCATACTATCGCCCTTGCGAGCTCTCTGTCCTCATCCGGCGAGTTTAATGAGCTGGGCGCCCCGGGGCCGCCAAGTTGGCACAACTGTCGGTCGGGGGGTCGCCGCCTCCGCCGCCGCCGCTCGCCTCCTACCCTACCTTCATTCTTCTTCTTCTGCGCTTTCTTCTTGTACTTCTTGGTCGCGTCGCATTCACCTTTCCGTGCCCTATCGCGCCCCCTCCCAGAGGGGGGGTGAGTAGGGGGAGGGGAAGGGGATGAGCTCGGCCTTTCCTGGGGCGGCGGAGTCTTTACCGCGCGGGAGGGTAGTTAACGCCACCATCATGCTGATTACGGCCTCCTTCCCTCGTGTTGCGGTAATTAATTTGAGACTTCCGGTGGCGAAAGCGGCTGGGGGGGG
>BOPP01000016.1:10938558-10962916 GCA_017312745.1 Gryllus bimaculatus
GTTGAAGTTTTGGACATGGACTCTCAAAAGTACTAAATCCGACTCGTAATTTGATTAGACTCACTGAGATTCTCATAAAGGATTTACTTTCAGAGAATCCTACATTGACGTCTACAAACTTCAAGTATCTTTGTTTCAAAATTACGTGTGCTGAAGACATTAGTTCTACCGTAGTTGATAATTTCAAGATGTCAATGAATTTTAATGGAAAGAGTTGAAATAAGAACCATATTGGAATAAAATGGAATATATTTCCAGATGTTCTTTTGCCTTTCGTGGCTGTGTGCCACACTTTTTATCTGTAAATATTTTTTTGAATTTTAAACATAAATTTAACGAAATTGTTTTCTAATTTTTAAAATTTACATTGTTTTGTATCAATTTGAAGCATATTTTCCTGCATTGTCAAAGTGTCTTTGCTGTTATTAGGGAATGGAAAATACACTTCTACTTTCAGCAAGTGATGATCTGAGCCACGTTATTCTCGTCGATATATTCCGACTTTTTCAAATTTTTATTTAGTGGAGATTTTGCAATTAGCATACTCAATAATATTGTCATCAACTGTCTGGTATTTTGCGTCCAAGTTAACTTGTGTACGTCTTTATGTTTTAAAAACCCATTTAGAATACGAATCTTACATTCCTTACACAATTCTATATTCTATGTCAATTATCGTTTGTTACTGATACTCCGTATCTTCCAATTATATTGCTATTTTCATTTATTCCAGCTCGATCGTTCATATCTCCTAATTTAATTATGTTTTTTCTATTTCCAATTTCTTCTGAAACCTATTTTCAATCTTCATTTCTTTTCTATTTCCAATCTATTCTACGTTATATAAATACCTTACTAATTTCTTGTTTGACCTTGTTTTTAATCTCATCCACTTTTAATTTTTTAACCTTTTGGGCGTGACGTGATTTGCAGAGAATTCATCAAAAGTCTTTCCGTACTTTGTTTTGATGAAAGTCTTATATTAATTAATGTCTTTTCTAGCTTTTGCAATCATAGAGGCTATCTTTTCTCGGCGGATCGATTGCTAGGTCGCTACCTTTTGTCATTCCTAGCATCCATAGTAACAATTCGAAAATATACAAAAGCTACAGTCAATACACACAAACAGACAACACAAAAGCGACAGACAAAAACACTCAGAGTCAACTCAACTGAAATGAAAACAAACGCTCCGTCACGGCCATCCTTCACGCAGTGCTTAGTGTGGGAGAGCCATGGATCCGTTGATGGTCGCAAGATCCTCTCCTCCTTTCACAGTAAAGCCTTTTCTGCTGCATAATTGTTTCTATACAATTAGAGACTATACTGATTATCAAAAAGAAAAATAATGTTTATTTCAACAAAACAGTGATATATAATGAATTAGTTTACATTTGTATTGTATAATTTTTTAAAAGACTTAATGTTTGTAACAAATAATGTACTTCATCGTCCGGGTCAATGACCCCCATCTCTATCAGGTTCAGGTTTTTGTCCAGTTTCCCTGATCCATTGAGCAAATGATGAGATGGCGCCTTGTTTTGCTTCTGGAAGTAAATGTAGCTTCACTATGCTCACGTTTTGTTGAACTCTCGTTTTGCTTGTAATGGTAAGAGTAGAGGTACGGGCGAGTTGCTATTTTGTTGCAATGCAGAAAAATAATACTTGCAATTCGTGTACCGATGCAAATAATTTTGCTACAACTCAGAAATAAAAATGACTATTTTTCAAATATTGTTAATCTTGCATTTTTAAAATTTAGTTTTATTTATTATTATTTGTTAAACTTTTACTCATCTTTCAACCATTTATTGTTAAAATGACGGGAGGGGATTCTGGTACTCAAGAAAACGTGGGCAGATAATCTTTTCCTCTCTAAGTCACGTACAGTTTTTACAGTGTTTTTGACTGAATAAATCTAAATCTAAATGTTTTTGAGGTCGGTAAATCCGAATCCGATGTCCATTTTACTTCATCAAATCAGGTTTTTAATATAACCCCAAAAATATAAAAATGAAAGATATTTCTAAGCGAGAGTTTTTTTTATTATTTAAGGTTTTGTGAAAAATCTGATGTGATGAAGTTAAATGGACTTAAGATTCAGTTTCAACGACTCCGAAATCATATAGGTAACATGGTTTGACTCCTCGGATAGAAAGATCTTTCATTTTTTATATTTTTTTAGTACATGTCCAAAACCTGATGTGATGGGGATAAAATGGACACCGAATTTGGATTAAACGACCCCAAAACCAGAAAACATGGTCTGATCCCCAGCTACGAACATAATTTTTTGTGTGGCTGTGTTATCGCCGCTCTAGCGATGTCTATGAAAGAAGCCCTATGCGTTTTCAAAAGGAGCGCGACAATTTTTCCCACTACGAATAGCCAGGGAATGGAGAAATCTAGATAATTTGAGTAAGCGATCTCCAGAATGTCACCGAAATCTGCGCATAATACCTTTGGACTTCGATCACGCATTAGATGTTGTATCATCACCTCGAAGATTTTACATCGAAAATTCCCCCGCCCCATATAACTGAATCCATAAGATTGTTAGATCAACGGATTTTAGCATATTGTAGCGTCGCAATCGTCGGCAATGCCAGGCATGGGCCAACTGACCAACGACCAACTCTTAAATTAAATTCTATCTTAACAACAAGAGTAGAGTTTTAATACTTCACAATGTTTCCAAAGTTCTAATACATCAGGTACTTGTGGAATATTCCAGAAAACTATTCACAGCTAATCGATCACACCTATCTTAGATGTGAGAAGCTAAATAGGTCTACTCACTTCGAACTCTCAAAGCATTCTGCTTGTTTATTTCATGTTCCCCAACAACTTCTTCTGTTGCTAGGCAGAACATACGACTTACAAACGACTACTTGGTCACAATACGAATTGGTCTCTACATGATTTGGTTTCCTGGCTGGACTCGATCTTTTGAATCGGAGGAAAAACAGTGTAACTTCAACAGAAAAACCAAAAAATATGTTTTGGTTAAAACGTGTACAGTGTACGACAATCAAATGCACAGAGAAGTTGTAAGGAGTGACTCCCTCTACAAGAATTTACTGGGCAAGTTTCATTATGTGCATCCTGAGATGCTGTGCCATCAGTAACAGATCTTGGAGTTATATTGTTGTTCCACTCAATATTTGTTAAACGTAAAACAATGTAGCTAATTTTAATAGAATGCTTTTATTGATGAATTTTTACTCAATATGATAGCTTAGAACTGTAATGATTTCATTATGATTCCTGTTGATCTTCATTGCTTGTCTCCCAGGATGCAATATGATAGTAAAACTCCAGGATTTCGCCACAGATATACTAGAAGACATTTTTTATATCATTGATCTCCCTCACATTGGTTGGTAATGGTTACTTGTAGACTGGTTTGTTTGGAAAAGTTGTAGTGACGTGAGGCTTCAACAGTTAAAAAATGTTTGTAACTAGTCCTCCGATAAAATTACTAACAGAAATATAACCTGGCTTGGAACTGTCATAGATTAACTGATTATTATTTAAAACTGAGAAGGTTTCCTTGAACAGTTGATTTGTAAGTTCTTTTATAATAATATACCACAAGCGTTTGAAATGCCTTTTATCTGAATTTTTCATTACTGATATTATAAATGCTTTTAATTTGCAACTGTTTACAATCATACGCTCATAATTGTCTGGTAGATAAAATAGATCACGTATTCTAATGACCCATTTAACGTTTCCGAAGGCTTTGTCGCATGGTAGAAAGGGGTGTCCACGAATAGAACATGAATATTATGCAGATATTTAATTATTAGATACGTAACTACTGTTGCTTATTTCAAATAAACAAACAATGATTACTCCCTCCAATATTCACATTGCAGGTCTATAGAGTTGATTACATATGAGTATGTCAGACTCTAGCGACAAGAAGAACATGGGGAGTTGAGTTAGTTAAATACTCAGTGTTTTACAAATAATTTTCATCAAAAAAACAAATATTCCAGCTTCTAATTAATCACAAGAAAAATCGCACAGTATGCATTTCCTAATGTAAAAATTTATTTTGAAAATTTATCTTGTATTAATAAATTAATGCCGGAAGATACACTGCCGGATTACACTGCCGAAAGATAATTTTCAAACTGATTGTATACAATATCTCAACAATGACTAGTTTATTATCTGGTCATTTTGAACAGCAACAACTATGCCCTAAGAGAAATAAGTTTTGTCTACGCGTTGGCTAAGAGTTGACTATTTTGAGATGAGAAGAATGCCTATAATTCAGTTATATACCTTTATGTTATTGTTACTAATAATATTATGTAGGAAGTTTAATAGTGCTTTTGTAAGCCTATCTTCACCAAAGCCCCGCCCAAGGACATCACCGCTCTCAATCGGGCCTTGTTTGAACTATTGTAGCATCACCAGTCTTAGAAAGTTTAGAAATCATATCGCCCAGGCGGCATTAGATATTTTATCAATTTTCGGCCCTCGTCCTATCATGTCGTGCCCTAACATTACGTACGCAGTCCTTTGGAGCACTTCACTGGAATAGGATTGGAAAATCGCAGAGGAAATTAAACGAAAATCTCTTGTAAAAATGAATATTTCAATCGTATTTTCACCCTTACAAAAAGTAATGGTTGTCACACAACTCCGGGAAAAATAGACAAAATACTACCAAGAAGTTTGAGCAATGTTTACGAATCGTGAAGTTTTGGTTAGTAATTACTCCGCCATCGTTATTTGACGGGGCAAGGTATTCTGGGGACTACAATACATTTTGGGACTAACTTTGTAGCTCAGCGCCGCTCATATGTGTGAATTGCCAGTTCTCCCGCAGGAACTGTTGCTGCGGATCGTGTAATATTCGCCTTTCATTACACTAGAGCCGATCGTTCCTCGACCCAGTGCAGTCACTCATTAAAATCCACTCAATTGAGCTTATGCTCACGTAGGAGTAAAACGTTACATAAAACATATTTTTTTAAACTCTAGGAAAAGAAAAAGAGTCGATTTTTGCGGGGGAGCCAGTTGCGCGAGGGTCGGGCGGAAAGTAATGTCCCACATTTTCCCTTTCAACCAATAATAATGATAATCACTTGTTAAAGCTTTAAAGATTTGTATTTACAGGGTTAGTGCGTGAAGTTTCATGTCTCTTCTACAGACGTCAGCTCCTTAATGAATTGTCAATATGGCGGCTGTAGACGACGTCCGTTGCAAACAGCGTGCTGTGATTGCATTTCTCGTTGCCTACACAAACGCTTGTGTGTGACACCTCTGCTTCGGGGAGTACCATTCGACGTTTGGATAAAAGAGTTAGAGCTTCTGAAAATGAAGAATGCGATTTCCGTGATTTTCCGCGCTCCTGGCATCCCGTCACAGCGACGTGTCTTGACATGCTGACCACTGTCTTTTGGGACATTGACGGTGTCATTAATGTAGATGTTATGCCCAAAGGCAGTACCATCAATTCAAATTCTTACGTAAAGGCTCTGAAAGAAGCATTTCACGCGAGTTCGATCCAGGAAGAATTGTGCACAAAGCTTGGTCCTGTACGTTAACGCACGCTCCACACACGTGTCGTAACAAGAGAAGCACTGACGAAAATGGTTTGGACTGTGCTGCCCATCCACCATACAGTCCTGATTTGTCCCCTCTGATTTTCACCTATTTTCACCTACCCCCCTGCTATTCACCGGAGAAAAAATTGAAGATGTCAGTGTGATCAGCGAAGTGAAGGAATGGCTTCGTCGTCAGTAAAATACAAGGTCCTGGCAAGGCATGCTCTCCCTTGTTTCACGCTGGCGTGAGGCTGTACATGTCGATGAAAATTATATGGAAAATACAGCAAGTAGAATAACTATGTATTAATATTGTGTGAAAATTTCAGGTTCTTTCAATAAACAATTCCGGAGAAAAAAAGGGGACATTACTTTCCGTAATTTCAATAAAAACTGAATTTAATTTTTCAGATCTGAAATCTGAATCCTTAATAGCATTTATGTTAAAGCTTCGCATGTATGGCCGGATGACATAAATAAGTGCAGACTATCCTGTCAGCAAACCATTCATTGACTTTTATAGATGCACACAATGACTTATGCAAATTCTAGATACCTGGGACGAGAAAACAAAACGAGCTTTCAACGGCACGTGCACCTAAATTTGTGTTTCTGCGTGGAAATTTGTCGACTTCTCTTTATCATCAATGACCGTTTACCTCTCGTAATGATTCAACATTCATGTTCAGAGGATATTGAGTTGAGTATATCATTGAGTTTGGCATTCAGTAGAAGACAATGGCAAACCAACACTGTGACCGTCTATCCAAGAAAGGGGAACACATGAAGGGGTAAGCCTCGTATTTTACTTAAACGTGGTAACCGCGTACGGTATGCACCCTCAATTATAGTTATTTTAATTTTAAAACGCCCCTGAAATCGGTAAAAAAAAGAGTAAGCGAATTTCCGTGCTGCATTCCCCGAGTTCCGCCCCCCCTCCCCGATCACAGTCGTGCTCTACATCACTCTCCAATTTCCATAATCCTCTCCCTCTCGCTTACTTTGTCTTTAAATCTGCGCCCGCCCCCCTCTGCGCCTCTCCCTCTCTGTCGGAGAGACTTGCATCCCGAGTTGTCCGCATGATCGATTGTGCGGTCGCTGTATGAGCTTATCAATGACGTTGATGGACGGTGCGTGTCGCGCGGGCCCGTGCCAATCAAATCACGCCGAATCTACTCGTCTTCCCGTCGTCTCCCTTCGCCTCGTCTGGCGATAGTCGGCTGTCGCGCTGACGCCGATTTATTCGCGTTTAACTGCGCACTCCGCCGCCTCGCTGTCAGCGGCGCACACGGCACGCGCAAGGACCGCGACTCGCGCCCGCCCGCCCGGCCAATCGCGCTTCGTTCTTTTGTCACTCGCTCATTGGCGGCGGCGGCGGCGGCGGGCCAGGAGGATTTGTGATGAGGTGATGGATGCGACGGGCTTCTCGGCCGATCTCCAGCCGGATTCCTGTGTTTAAGCTACCTGCGGGTTGTGGGGAGCCGATATTGCTGGCATGATGCCGATATTGCAATGGTATCTGCGGATTGAGAGACGACGTTTAATTCGAACGATACTTCCATTTTTTAAGTGGCTGATAACATTTGGTTATTGTTACACCTCCTCCCTTATAAAATGAATCTTTGTAACAGCGGTAAGCACGTTTCTGAGGCCACGAGCTCTGTTGGGAAGTACGGTTGCGTAGTAATTAAAAATATTCATTTTATAAGACAGGAGGTGTAACAATGATCTAATGTCATCGGCCAGTTTAAAAAAAATCGAAGTATTGTGCCAACGCATGTACGGTGGGGAATGAATGTGTGCAATAAACGAGTGTTAAGATTCAGTGAGATGTCATACTTCTTTCTTCAATCGTTGAACAATTCTTGATTATAATTTTCCTACAATTGTTCTTTAGGAAGTTTAAAATATTGTTTTTTCTCCATTGGTGACAATATTATCAATTAAATATTACGGGTTATATATTAATATTCAAAGATTTTTGTTTATTTTAATTTCTTATTCAATGTATTGCAATAATAGAATATCCGTGACAAAATTATTCTTATCTTCAAACAAAGGTTATATGAGCAATTGGATGAACAGGCTGACACACTCATACATAGGTGCTTTAGAGTGCAATGGCAGGGAAGCGAACCAATCTTGTGTTACTGGGGTAGCAAATTAAACGGCTACTTGACCGCGCAGGGTTGGGAGACGTTCTCCGCAAATGGTGGAGATAAGGGGACCGTGAAATAGAAACGGCTGATGTTCCAATAGGACTTGGCGGGATAGTTAAAAAGGAAGAGATCTGGGCCACAACGGCTAGAAAAACTTCGCGTAGTAGCCTAAATTCATGACGAGTCCGTTATGGGTTGCCGAAGGTTACGTTCAACTCTCGAAGGAAGCAGAGGGGGATACGCTTGGTTCAGGGTTGGGGGTTGGATGCAGCGTAGACTAAAGGACGCAAGTGGTAATGGCCTCTGTGTGCTTTGCGGTGATAGGGAAGACTGGTATCCACATCCTCTTAATTTGCTGTGCAACCGAATTATGGAGAAAAAAAATGGATGGGAATGGGAAATTACTACTTTCTAAACAGGAACGTAACGTTCGCCCAAAACATTTTAGGTGATAAAAGGTCTAAATTCATGAAAAAATTAGGAACATTTTTAGGAAAGGGTTTTGAATTAGGGAAACTGAAATTAGGGAGAAGGGAAAACAGCACCGGTTAGCTTGAGGCGGAGCTAGACCCTGGAGAGAAATAAATAAGTAATAAGCTAACAATATGTAAGTTAATCAGAATTTTATGTTTAAGTAAAGTAACAAGTTAAGAAATAAGTATAATTCATAGTTATGTGTAAGTAAGGTTAATATAATAATAAATAAAACTGGATTGTAATCAAGCACATTAGGGGGGGAAGTAAGGATCGAAAATATAAGGGCAGAGGGCGTTGGTGCGGGTACGATTCTCTGTGGCGCTGTTTGATTTCAGTGCTGACAAGGCCAGAGCACTGGAAGGAGACCCGGTGGACGCCCGCGCCACAGAAAATTAATATAGCTAAAATAAACGCTCGGATAGATTATAGGTATGGTTTCTGACGGCAGGTTTTTTCCCTTCAGGGTTTTTTTCCTGAGCGACCTATATGGTCTCTTTTCCCGGCTTTGATGGCGTGGAGAGACCATTTGGGGAATACAGAATTTCGAAAGATTAGAAGCAAAGGATGTAGGTATTGTAAATGGCTTAAAGGCTTCCGGCTAGCCAATAGATCAAAAAGTATATTTGTCCTGTATATTACTTATATAATAAATATGAGCAATTGAATATTCTTCAAGATAAATATGTTTCACGTAAATTTTATATTGATATCATTTAAGACTATTATGAAGTTTAAATTAACTGTTTTGTAATCACCACTATAATTAGTTACATTTAAAAAATAACGATTATAATCGCGATCGCTGAAGAGAATTCATGTATTTGAATTGAATGCACTGTTATTTGCTTCATACCGCAGGTAATGCCATACTTAGTGAAAATTTAGTAGTTCAGTTTACATGGTATTCGTTCTATAACGTTATATTTAACTCATGAGAATATTTATTTCTGTAGAGTTTCATTGTGTTTAATACCAACGAGATCGTTCATTAAAATTCACACATTAATAATACAATTAAAAAAGAAATATTTATCTGTATAGTCAAATGTATGGTTATACATAAATAATAATTTCTTCTATAATAATTTTAAAACTTTTTGTTGTGTATAGGTTAAGCGTAATTTTTATTGTCTTTTATTTTGCATTTTAAATTAAAACCAACGAAAGATAATATTTCATAAGTGAATTCTGAGAAGATAAAAAATCTTCAGATATATTATATTTTTTTAAATCACCGTAATTGTTGTACATTTTAAGTGCAATCGGGTCTCTTCCCACTTTAAAAAATTCATTAATACGACATTACTAGCTTTTTGTATATGTTCAGGGTCGAGAAATATTCAAAACTGAAAATACCCTGTGTGAGGTACATGTATTATTACAGTTACATACTTATAGTGAAAAACACGAAAAACGGAGATGTAATATCTCAGCTTTTAACGTTGAATAATAAAATTTTCAACCGGGAAACCCAATTAAGGCAGTAAATTTTCTTTATCAATTCTGTAAATATTCTTCGTTATTTTGAATCCACACGTCTGTGTTTTAATTTCTCTCGCACTGGGCTTTTTTGTCTTTGCCATTTTTTCATTAGGCCGGGTGGCGTTCCATTTGGGAATGTTCAGGTCGAAGCGGGCCCGTGTTGATTCGTGCTCCAGCACGATCCTCCGCGTTCTCCCCAGAAAATTAGCCTACGGTTAATGAATTATTTACAGGCTGATTTTTTCGAACGCGCACCCACGCCCGCCCGCTCCTCCCCCCCACCGCGGAGACCGCCGGGATGGCCGGGGTGCAAAGCAAAAGCGCCGCCACGCCCATCACGTCTCGGAGTGGGAGTCTCTCATTTTCAATCACCATTGTTTTTTCTCTCCCAAGAGCAAAGTCGCGTTTAAGGTTAATGAATGTTTTCCTAAGTGTCTACTTTTGCTAAGCTAGATACTTTTTCAAAAATAGATCTTGTGAGCGCTGCTTGTGACGATTCCTAAGAAACATTCGTGTATGTTCATGAAGAGTGGTTAAGTCAAATTTTCTCATTACATTTTGTAGGACTTTATACTCACTCATTGCTGATGACAGCTTTTGAACGGTGAGAAGTTACTGAATTGGGATACATTTTACCAACATTCTCTGATTTATTGCAAAATTCCGATTTACACAACACATGTGCAAAATACAGTGAAATTTAAACGTCGTATCCCTGAAAAGTAGAGAGATTTTTCTTAAATACTTTTCACTGACAAACTCAGATTCGAACCAAATAATTCATTTTAAAATTCTTACTAAGTCAGTAGAATCAAATCAAGTAAATATTAAAACACATACAAATATTATTTTTATGAAACCGTCTTCTAAATTATTCTTAAAGGATGAGGTCGGAAGGCAACTGCTGCAAGGCCGATAGCGCAGTAATAGGCAGTATAACATAGCAATGTTTTGTGTTATTTCTAGTCCTAGAACTTATCTCAAAATAAACCATTTTAGCACAAGTAACATACCGCAGTTTAGTAAACATACCCGAATTAATTTTCACTTCTTATTTCTTTCAAATTAATTCTCGCATCCTTTCTTCTTTTAAAATTGACATTTCTTCTGTTACTGCTTGTCAAAAGTACGTTTACATTCCATATAAATCGCGGCGCACAGGTAAACAAGTACCTACCGGGATTATAATGTGCTTGAAGTAAAATGAATTGGGGTGTTATAAAATAACAGACATTTCTTTCCGGTCGGTATGGGAAGGTCGTAATGGAAGTTATAAAAGCATTATAACAACTTCGATTTAAAAAAAATCGATTGGATCGTGGGCGATTATTACTTCATGTATGACTAGGTGTGTGAGATGTTTTAATTTTGATACGGAGTTTGTGTGTCGATGTTTTCATTCCTAGAAGGCAACCGGCCTCACATACCAACAGTTCAAGCGACTTTCCACACCTCTTCTAGACTGCGCTGTGAATAACAGAAATACAACTAGGATTATAATATATAATACAGTTACAAATATATGATAAGTAAGTTCTTGATTAACTACACTTGCTTTTTGAAAATTGCAAACGAAGAAGAACATTAGTATACAATGAATTTATTGAGATTTCTTAGAAGGAAATACCTAAATATAAATGATTAGGATTAAAAAAAAATGTTTTCAGCATTTTGACTTGGGTGTATAAAACGGTGTGAGCGGCCACTATCAACATACATATACTTAGACCATTGAAATTTATTTCGTGAGATTTAATATCCACAGTGGTAATAGGTACATAATAGAAATTCTGATTGGATGTAAGAAAACTGTGTACTACGGCATTGGTGTGTTACTCATGTGGTTACTATAAAGATGGTGTGAAAGCTAGCGGTGTGAGAGTATAGAATGTCTGAGAGAAATAGTTGGTATTTGAATTTGAAGTGAGAAAGCTGTGATATGTGTCTTGTGTGAATCCATATTGTAGGTGGTTGTATATATCGCGCTGAGTGGAAAAAGTATAAAAAATGGGCTGGAGGAGACATGAATGTAGAACAGTTGCCGTCCTGATATAGTACCGAATAGTATGTAGACCTGTTCAACTAAGTGTCATGTAGCGAATGGTGGGAAGCGAAGGACGCGTGTGTCATGTCGTTATACAGAAGGGTCTATTTTTATAACTGGACGGCTCGGGAATGGGTCTCGACATTGAAAATTAGTGGCAGTATGAAATCAACATAATTCTCCTTCATGGTTTGCTTAACTATTAAATGCTAGAATATCGTCATTAACGTGTTATTATATCCTTTGATAGGGATTTGATGTAGTTTCTTGATTAATGGATAACTTGGATATATATAAATTGGAGTGGTTAGTAGAGCGTGAAATAGTATATGTCGTTCCAAATAGGAAGTGTGAACATTGAAAGCTATGATAACGCTGTTGATCGTGCTACCTCTTTCTTATACAAGAGCTCGATCATGCCGAATGATGCCAAGTGTCTGTGGTATGGTAAGATCTATTAGGCAGACTAACTGTATTGTGTACATTATTCTATGTCCGCTGTGGGTCACACGTGGAGTTGTCCAAGTATGTATCAAGTTGGTTAGGCTGGACGATTTCCTGGCTTAATTATGTTAAACAGCAAGAGTATATACGTAGATGTCGTTATGCAGAGCGACGCTATTTGTAGCGCTTGGTTTGAGGTATGGTAGGGTTCCTAGGAGGAGGATGATTCGTGCGGTTCTCAATCTTACGATGCTCATGGAGATATTGTTGGTCATATAGGATCGGACTAGACGAGGCATTCTGGATATAGAAATTGCTGTTCGGACTGATTACGTCTTGAAGACTTTCAATAAGATCTGAGATGCTGGTTGTGGACTTGATAAGACATGACAATCCGCACGGAACGGGCGTGATAGATTGTCAATGTGCAGGAATATCTTCTATGTTTCAAATATATATTTATTTTTCTTATGAGACATCAGTGATTCGTATGTTCATCGTATTATAGAGTGATTTGTGGAACCATTTTTAGTTTAACCCCTCCTCGGCATAGTTAAGGAACGTTACTACTCAACCAACATAGATGTGGAGTTCGCAAAGAAGTGAGATATTTTATGTATTGGATTCATGTATGTAATTGAACACAGTCTTAATTTCATTTATGTTATATCTTTGTATAATGAATGAAATAAATATTGAAATGTACTAAATACCCTAGTGTACATGTATGTTTTTTACGTAAGTTAAGTGACGAGTCTTTGTTTTATCGTAATCAGAGATATTGGGTAAGGTTGTTTTTGTTTACAGATGTAAGATAACGGGAGGCACGTTTGTCGTTGTTTTTTCTTAAAATCTATAATGAAGAAGACACAGAGAGAGTCTCATGGCTGTAGAAATAATCGTGTATATAAATTAGAGATGGTGCGATAGTAGAGAAGTAGAAAGAATATATTTACTGTTATGAATTTTCTTAATGAAATCGTATAAATAAAACAGTCTGGTATTCTTATTGTTATAAATGTTAAAACTGATTGTTCATGTATATAATAAATTTTGTATCTATTGATTTTATGTGATAAGATTAAATATTTAAGGATTTCTCTATGAAATAATGTAATCTAATCAAATAAAATTTTTCTAGGCAACAGAGGGTGAGATTAATACTGCTCTCTTATTTTATTAAAACGTCTGAACAACATGTCACCGCGGTGATGAAGAGCCTTGTTAAGAGACGAACGTCACATTGTGAGAGATAGTTATCTGTCTGTATCAATATTTTAAGAGGGTGTATATGTAGATAGATAGAAGTAGGCTTTCTGGATAAAATTGTCGTTGTGATATCTCAAGATTAGATAGTGATTATTTCCTAGTAGTTTATCTCATGAATTGATTTGATAGACGAGAATTCTATTTATTATTTCTATAAGTAATAATTTCTTATTAAAATTAGTGATTATTTTATTGTGGATGAGCTTATAAATCTCTATCGAGATTGTATAGATAGTGTTAAGTGATAGTGTATAGCAGACAAAGTACTGTGAAGTGGTTATCATCACAACTGTCTGTGCAAGAGTATAATCTCTTTCTATGAGTGTTTTTAAATGATTAGTTATATATGTAGAGTCGCTTTAAATTCAAGGTGATGATGAAGCTTTTTGCTCGATGAATTCTGATAGTTTGTTGTGGGTTCTATGGAGCGGAATGCCCAGGGATTGTTCTGTATCTAAATATGATTATCTGGTGAAATTTTTGTTTGTGTATACAATATATGTATATAAATATTGCTCTTCTAAATTAGTAATACAAAAGAATAGGCAAAGTATCGTTAGGTTTAAGCTGCTTGCAGAAAAATGGAACGAACATGTAGTTTATTACAAGTATACTTTCAATAAATATAGTTATAGAAAACGTTATATTTTAATTATATAGAACACTTGGAATAGGTGAGATCTAGCTACGTTGATGATGAACATGTAATTTAAATAGATATGGTATTAATTTTGAGATGAGAAATACAATTACAGCAAAAGCTCATGTTCTTGTCTCTTACAAAAGATTTGATACTATGTATTTGATATAATATATGTGTAAGACGTATGAATTTTTTGCTACAGAAAACATGGATGGATTCGAATAGCATTGTATTTATTGAAGAAGATAATACTCTCTATTGTCCCAATATAGAGACCAATCTACAGAGATACGAACGTAGCTGCTGGCTTGCTTTTTGAGTTTATTAGTTAATAATGTGGCAGAAAAAATGTTGTTATTGAAATGCAAGAGATCAATTGGAGTTGCTTTCTTTTGGAGAATGGTTGGTAATGATTTGTGCGGTAGTGCGAGAGATCACTCTGTGGAATTTATCATTTTTGTGCCAGAGATATGTGCTCCTGTGGGAGCGTCTTTCGAGGGTGCTAGATGGTGCAGAGAATTATGAGAGGAGAAGCGAGTTGCTGATGTGGCCGGGTGATTGTGCTCGCTTCTTTAATTTCTGATTATTAAAAATGAAGACCCTAGTAAATTATCTACTTTAACGTTATATTCGAGCCTATATCTAATAACCTTTTTATCGCGGGGAAAGATTGATGTCATGGTAGGTGTTTTGAAAGTGGGAACAATGGATGGTCAGGAGTTTCCATGTAAAGTACCCCAAAAATAAAAATAATCGACTACGCTCTGTCAATTGCTTCGGGGGCAGACATGAGGAAGATCCGATATACGGATCTACAATTTAGAGGAGAAATGGGCTGAACGATTTATGCGGCAGCGACGAAGAAATAGGTAATTTGCGTCATGAGTATCAATATGAGTAAATTGTTGTGTCTGCTAGAACAAAGTGATAATAGACGGATTCTCATTTGGATCGGCAGTTATGGTAACTAGTTTTATACAATTTTACTATACCAAGGTGCGTAAGGGAATGGGATTATTTTTGTGGCGATGCAAATTGCAATGATCTTTCAGGTCGGTTTAGATTAATTATATTGTTCTCTTTTTACCAGTTAGGAATAGGAATGACTGTGAAAAAGTAGAATAAATATTAGAATAGAATGTTATTTTTTATGACCTTTTTTGAATATGTTTGCAATGGAGAAGTTTTGTAACTTATAATTTTTTACATACTTTTATTATTCCAAATATCCGTTATAATATTAAGCTTATAGAGAAGATATTGATAATCTTAAGTCGATATATACCTGGCTCGTTTTAGTTTTTTGAGAGTTCATTTGTACGAGACTCATAGTAATTATTGAGATGTTTAAAAAATGTGTATTCTAGGATTAAATTAATGTTATCCGAATCTCTCGTGCTGAGCGTATGTTTTAAATTATTAGATTATTTATTCTATATGGATCATCTTGGATAACTATTTATAAATAATCTAAAAAAAATAAAGAAGAGGGAATGAGATTGCGTAAATATGGATAAGAATAAAACTGTACGAATAGGTAGATAAAAAAGTTATATTAATCAAATTTGAGAATGGTGGAAAGCGGAATAAACGTGCATTCTATTTGCTATGTTTAAATATGTAAGTGTAAAACAACCATTCAGAAGTTGCAATTCTATATGAAATCGGGGGACGGTTTCAGGATATTCCGAAGAAATGTATTTATATTATAAGCTTCTGATGGTAATCATTTTGCCTGTTTGTAATGCTTATATCCATATTTTGCAGGAGATATTTTAGCTCGGGGGTCGCGGAGGTGGGGCAGATGGTGGAGCCCATCGAGTTGGAGGTTGGTTGGGGTGTCGCTGTCTGCTGTGACGGGCGTCTCGTCCTGAAGGACGGAAGGTATTGGAGCGCCGAGGATCGTCAGGCGGGCAGAAGGCCAGACGCAGGACGGGTAGCAGTTACGGCGGGTCGTTAGTCCGAAACTGTGAAGCCACGCCTAACAGCGCGAAGAGCGCCCAGTGTCGCTCCGATCCGATAGCTGTGCTGCGGGGAAGCAGTGCTGAGGCTATAGAGACTGCTGATGTTGATGGACGGGAGAATGAGATGGGGCGGGTTGTGTGGATACAGTAAAGAGCAGACCTTAGGCGCGGGGTGCTTCTGTAAAGATTTGGTGGGGATCGTATTCGACTGGTGGAGGGTGTCTCGACGCGTGTCGGGGCGTACTGCTGCTATAGACATAGGCCAAGTTGAGCTGGATGTGAAGACTTCTTTATTACGGCAATCAACAGTGTGGACTGTGAATACGTTGAACGCAAGGAGTAGCTCAATCAGAGTGAGCAGTCACTAAGTGTAATTTATCGATGGATAATTGTGGTGAAGTTAATTTGATGATTATGTCTGATGAACGATGTGATATGATAGACGATTTTCCATAAATGATCACAAATAAGAAATAGTACCATTTTCGACTTCATAACATTAAGCCGTTTCTGTTTTTTTCGCGAGATTAGTGATTTCGTCTTTCGATGTGGATATTGAATGGCCAGTTAGCTAATGGAGAATATATATGGTTAATATCTTGGGGGAATTATTTATTTAATGGTTGCTGATATGCATCAATCGCATATCTGAAATACTCGAATCTAGGATTATATATGTGGTGGTTAGTCCCTTACTTATATGACTGAAATGTACTGTCTCAGATATATAGAGCCTATGAAAAACTTATCGTTTGGAAATTATTACCCTTAGATATATAAGTAAAGTAAGTTACAATTGGTAAGTAGTGTGTTGTCGATTTGAATTGAAAGGATGACAATTAAATAATATAAGGTTATTATCTATAGAGCTACTAATCATAAACTAGTATGTAAAAGTATATCAAGAAGGAGGTGTCATTTTAATATGATGGGCTTGAAGGTTATTTCAATTTTTCTAACAGATAGAAGTACATATATATTTTTATGCTTGTTAGTGATATATGATTTTATAAAGTTATTCTATAATTATTCTATGGTATGAGTATCGATTTTAATTCCATGATACTTTATTTATAATATGATGAGTTAAATATTGATTTATAAGAGTGTAAGGAGGATAAGGTATATATTTGGTTAAGGTGTATTTATTATAACTTCAATGTCATTTTATTAAGTCAATCTCTATAGAATCGATAGTAGTTTTGGGTCTAAGTTTAAGCACAAATAAAAGGCGTCTCATTATTGGAAATTTTGAAGTCTGAAAACAGATTAAAAAGTACACTACATACTCTAAAGAATCTAAATATAAGTCGTGAGTGTGTTATAATTGCTTAAATCAAGTTCAATGTTCATGCAGCATGGTATAGTGAATTTTTTCATACTCATAATGATGGGAGATCAATTGCGTTTCGAGGACGATAATTTAGATATATAAAGCCTGAAATGGAGTGCTTTATAAATGTATGTTGTAAGATAGTTACTACATTTTTATACGCTTGTTTTGATTAGTACACACGTATGAGACAATATATCGAGTTTAGGAAGAGGAGTAAGAAAATATAAATACTGCCGTAATGTATCTCACGTAATGCAGAAGGCGCGGAAAGTCTATGATATAATATTTTTTCTTTGATTTGCTTGTCCGACGATTAATATCTGTGTATGTTATAGCTAGGTATTATTTAATTAGTTGTTTTATCATAGGCGCTCTGTGCGTCTGACAAGCCGAATAACCTCTTGAATAGTTTGGACGTTCTGGTGCTCTTGGATCTAAGCAAACGTGTATAATAACTGTACGCGCCCAAAGATAGATCGAAACGTGGAAAGCATATATCGCTTAGCTTTCGATATGATTATGATCGAGCAAGTATAGTTGTGCCATTAAGAGATTTGACAGTCGTGTGAAATGGTCTGAATGATACGGGTCTATCACACATGTTACTAAGTTCATTATCTTTATTCGATTTATTTAGAATAGAACTCGAGGGTCTTTTATATTAACTTATGTAATTGTAAAACTCGTATGAACTGAGAATAGGGAACTTTGAAGATTCTTAGAAACTTTGTGTCGCCTACTTAGAAATAGGATAGTAAAAATAAGATGAAGCTCTGAGTATTTAATAGTCTAGTCAGATAAATTAACGAGTCAAGGTTCGTTGTGATGAGATATTATTGATAGTATGAGATATACTATAAGTTTTAGATTAATTACTGAACAGACTCATAAGGATCCGGCGATCGTAAAAAGACACGTAGTAGACTCTGTGTCAGTGTTGATGATTGTAGATCCTCTTCTTCCCATATGGTTTCTTTGAAAAGCTCTTACCAGCTCTAACTGATAGATAGGCGTGGTCCGACATCTGTATATTCATCGAGAATGGATTTATTCTCTAATCTCTTTGGATATATACCGTAGACAGTACGTGTTCGAACAATATCGCGTGTCATTCAATAGAATACAATCGCTCGATGTGCTTCGGGCGGACGCTCGTAGCTAAGGTTCAGGCAATTATTGACATGCAGACGTGAGATATAGACGCTAACGGTGAATAATAGGTAATCGGCATACTCTCCCATGGCTCTCAGGGTGTCTTAATCTCTTTCTCCATAATGTACCGGTGTCGCTTGCTTTCACAGTTAAGGAAAATCCTGAGACTCAAACCGACGGAGACAGTGCGCGGAGAGATGTGGATCCAGTCTTCCCTATCCCGCAAAAAGCACACAGATTGCCATACAACTTGCTCGTTAGTCTACGCTGCATCCGATCCCCCAACCCTGAAACCAAGCGTATCCCCCTCTGCTGTCCTTTCGATGAGTATGAACGGTAGAACCTCGCAACCCCATAACGGACTCGCATGAATTTAGCTACTACGCGAACGTTTTTCAGCCGTTGCTGGCCAGATCTCTTGACCTTTTAACATCCGGCAAGTCTTATTGGAAATCAGCCGTTCTATTTCAGCGGTTCCCCTATCTCCCACCATTTGCGGAGAACGTCTCCCAACCCTGCGCCGGTCAAGTAGCCGTTTAATTTTGTACGCCCAGTAAGCAGATTGGTTCGCTTCCCTGCCAGCACTCTAAAGCAACCCTATTATGAGTAGTGTCAGCCTGTTTTCTCCAATTGCTCATATAATCCTTTGTTTGAAGATTAAGAATTTAATTGTTGTCAACGGATATTCCTATTATTGCAATACATTGATAAGAATTAAAATGCAAAAATCTTGGAATATTATATATAACCCGTTAATATTTAATTGATAATATTGTCACTCAATGGAGAAAAACAATATTTTAAACTTCTAGAGAACTGCAATTGTAGGAAAATTATACATGCAAGAATTGTTCAACGATTTGAAGAAAGAAGTATGACATCTCACTGAATCTTAACACTCGTTTATTGCAACCATTCATTTCCCAAGTACATGCGTTGGCACAATACTTCGATTTTTTTTAAACTGGCGATGACATTAAGATCATTGTTTACACCTCCTGTCTTATAAAATGAATATTTTTAATTACTACGCAATGCGTACTTCTCAACAGAGTCGTGGCCTCAGAAACGTGCTTCACCGCTGTTACAAAAGATTCATTTTATAAGGGAGGGGTGTAACAATACCAAATGTTATCAGCCACTTAAAAAATGGAAGTATCGTTCGAATTAAACTTCGTCTCTCAATCCGCAGATACCATTGCAATATCGGCATCATGCCAGCAATATCGCTCCCCACAACCCGCAGGTAGCTTAAACACAGGGAATCCGGCTGTGAGATCGGGAGAAGCGTCGCTCCATTCGCCTCATTACAAATCTCCTGGCCGCCGCCGCGCCAATGAGCGAGTGACAATAAGAACGAAGCGCGATTGGCCGGGGGGCGGGCGGGCGAGGCGCGAGTCGCGGTCCTATGGCGTGCCGTGGTGCGCCGCTGACAGCGAGGCGGCGTGTGCGGCATTAAACGCGAATAAATCGGCGTCAGGCGGACAGCGACTATCGCCAGACGAGGCGAAGGGAGACGACGGGAAGACGAGTAGATTCGGCGTGATTTGATTGGCACGGGCCCGCGAGACACGCACCGTCCATCAACGTCATTGATAAGCTCATACAGGACCGCACATATCGATCATGCGGACAACTCGGGATGCAAGTCTCTCGACAGAGAGGGAGAGCGCAGAGGGGCGGGCGCAGATTTAAAGACAAAGTAAGCGAGAGGAGAGGATTATGGAAATTGGAGTAGTATGTAGAGCACGATGGTGATCGGGGAGGGGGGCGGAACTCGGGAATGCAGCACGGAAATTCGCTTACTCTTTTTTTACGATTTTCAGGGGGCTTTTAAATTAAAAATAACTATAATGAGGGTGCATACCGTACGCGGTTACACGTTTAAGTAAAATACGAGGCTATACCCCTTCGTGTTCCCTTTCTTGGATAGACGTCACAGTGTTGGTTTTCCATTGTCTTCTACTGAATGCCAAACTCAATGATATACTCAACTCAAATTATTCTGAACATGAATGTTGAATCATTAGAGAGGTAAACGGTCATTGATGTAAAAGAGAAGCGACAAATTTCCACGCAGAAACACAAATTTAGGTGCACGTGCCGTTGAAAGCTCGTTTTTGGTTTTTCGTCAGTATCTAGAATTTGCATAAGTCATTGTGTGCATCTATAAAAGTCAATGAATGGTTTTGTGAAGGATGTCTGCACTTATTTATGTACAACGCCACTACATGCGAAAGCTTTAACATAAATGCTATTAAGGATTCTGATTTCAGAGTCTGAAAAATTAAATTCAGTTTTTATTGAAATTACGGAAAGTAATGTCCCCCTTTTTTCTCCGGAATTGTTTATTGAAAGAACCTGAAATTTTCACAACAATATTAATACATAGTTATTCTACTTGCTGTATTTTCCATATAATTTTCATCGACATGTACAAGCCTTCGCCAGCGTGAAAACGGGAGAGCATGCCTTGCAGACTTGTATCCTTTACTGACGACCGAAGCCATCCTTCACTGTCGCTGATCACACTGACTCTTCAATTTTTCTTCCGCAGTGATAGCAGGGGGGGTAGGTGAAATAGCGTGAAAATCAGAGGGGACAAACAGGAATGTATGGTGGATGGGCCAGCACAGTCCAACCTTTTCGTCAGTGCTCTCTTGTTAGACAGTGTGTGGGGTGCGTTAATCGTACAGGCAAAGCTTTTGTGCACAATCCTTCTGGGATCGAACTCGCGTGAAAATGCTTTCTTTCAGAGCTTAACGTAGAATTTGAATTTGATGGTTATCGCCTTCTGGCATACACATTACATTAATGACACCGTTCAATGTTCCCAAAGAGACCAGTGCGTCAGCATGTCACAGACACGTCCGGCTGTGAACGGGATGGCGCGAGCGCGGAAGAATCACGGAAATCGCATTCTTTCATTTTCAGAGTCTCTCTCTTTTTCCAAACGTCGAATGGTACTCCCCGGCAGCAGGTGTCCCCAAAAGCGTTTGTGTAGGGCAACGAGAAACGCAATCAATCGCACGCTGTTTGCAACGGCGTCCGTCGAATACAGCCGCCATATTGACAATTTCATTAAGGAGCTGAGTCGATGTAGAAGAGACATGAAACTTCACGCACTAACCTGTAAATCAATCTTTACAGTTTACAACGTGATTATCATATTTATTGTGTTGATAAGCGGGAAAATGTGGGGACATTACTTTCGCCGACCCTCGCGGCAACTGGCCTCCCCGCAAAATCGACTCTTTTTTTTTCCCTATGAGTTTTAAAAATATGTGTTATGTAGCCGTTTTTCTCTACGCTAAGCATAAAGCTCATTGATTCGTTTTTTTAAAGTGCTACTGCACTGGGTCGAGAACCGTGCTCTCGTGTAATGAAGGGAATATTACACATCCCGAGACCAGTTCCTGCGGAGATCTGGATGCAACATATGAGCCCCGCCGCTGAGCTACAAGTTCAGTTCACAAATGTATTGTAGTCCCAGAATAGCATTGCCGTCAAATAACGATCCGGCGAGTACCTACTAACCAAAACTTGCACGATTCGTAAACATTGCTCAACTTATGTAATCTTTTCTCTCTAGCTTTTGCTCTTTATTTTCCCGGAGTTGTGTGACAGACTCCTATTACTTTTGATAAGGGTGAAAAATACGATTGATATTCAATTTATTCAAGAGATTTTCGTTAATTTTCCTCTGGGGATTTTTCCAATGTCTCTATTCCAGTGAGTGCTTCCAAAGGACTGCGTCACGATATGTTAGCGGCAGAATGATAGGAAGAGGCCGAAAATTGGATAAATATCTATTGCCGCCTGGGCCGATGATGATTTCTAAACTTTCTAAGGATGTGATGCTACAATAGTTCAAACAAGGCCCGATTAGGCGGTGATGTCCTTGGGCGGCGGCTTTGGTGAAGACTAGGACTCACAACACTATTACTTCCTACCATATATTCTTAACGTACACAAATAACATAAAGGCTACATATAACTGAAATTATAGGACATTCTTCTCATCATCAAATAGTCACTCTTAGGCAACGGTAGACAATACTCTATTTCTCTCACCTAGGGCAATAGTTTGTGGCTGTTCAACCAATGACGCAGATAAAAACTAGTCATTGTTGACGATATGTATGACCAATTCGTTTTGAACGATTTTCGGCCAGTGTAATCCGGCAGCTGTATTGCCTCCGGCATTAATTTACTTTAAAAGATAATTCTCCATAAATTTTGTCATACTAGGAATGACTATACCCTGTGCGATTTTCTTGTGTATTATTAGAAGCTGGAATATTTGTATTTTTTTGATGAAATTTATTTGTAAACCAGCTGAGTATTTAAACTATACTCAATCCCCATGTTTTCAGTCATCTGTCGCTAGCGTCTGACATTATATATGTAATCAACTATACTAGCACCTCCCGCAATGTGAATATTGGAGGAAAGTAATCATTGTTTGTTTATTTGAAAATAAGCAACAGTAGTTACGTATCTAATCAATTAAAACTATTCGCATAAATATTTCCATGTTCTATTCGTGGAGAAGCTCCTTCCTACAATGGACAAAGCCTTCCGGACAACGTTAAATGGGTCATTATAGAATACGATGATTCTATTTTATTACCAGACAATTTTGAGCGTCATAGATTGTAAAAAGTTGCAAATTAAAAGATTGCTATATGATGCAGTAATGAAAAATTCGATAAAAGGCATTTCAACGCTTGGTGTCCTAGTATTATTATAGAAAGACCTTACAAATCACACTGTTTTCAGGAACCTTCCTCCAGCTTTTAATAAATAATCAGGTTAATCTTGACAGGTTTCAAGACCAGGTTATTATCTTAGTATTAGTATATGATTTTGCAGGAACTGTTACAAAGTCTTTTCTACACTCGTCTGAGCCGTCACCGTCACTACAACGTTTTCTAGCCAACACCCAGTCTTACATAGTACATTACAACCATGTCGCAGGCGAGCTCCCGTAATGTATAAAAATGTCTTCTCTAGCGCTATATCTGTGGCGATCCTCGGAGTTTTACTATATATTGCATCCTGGGAAGAACAAGCAATGAAACTCACAGGAATCATAATGATAATCATTACAGTTTCTATAGTATCATATGAGTTAAAAATTATCATAAAGCATTTAGTATACAACTTAGGCTACATTGTTTTACGTCTTAACAATATTGAGTGAAGACAACAATCATTTAACTCCAGATCGTTGTTTAACTGATGGCCACAGCATCTCAGAATGCACATAATGAACTTCTGCCCCAGTCAAATTCTTTGTAGAGGGCCGTCTCATCTCCCTATACAATTCTCCTGTGCATATTTTGTCGTACCTGTATCAGTTTTAACTCAAATATTGTATTAGTTTATGTTTGTTGCATGTTGAAGTTTTCACACTGTTTTTTCACATCCGATTCCAACGATCAGCGCAACGGACATATTATGATCGAGTACCATTCCGATTGGTTGACCAAGTAGTCGTATCTTGGTAAGTGTTATTGTTCTTGCCTATCGACAACGAAGCTGAGAAGTTGTTGGGAAACATGAGATAACAAGCAAGAATGTTTGAGAGTTCGAGTGACGTAACTTATTAGCTTCACATCCTAAGATAGGTGTGATGATTAGCTGATGTTTCGATATTGGTACCTTCTTGAATACTTGTGTGTATACTTTGAAACATTGCTGACAGTCATAAAGACTAAGTCTACTGTTGTTGTTAAGATAGAATTTTAATTTAAGAGTTGGTACGTTGGTCAGTTGGCCCATGCCCTGGACACTTGCCGACGATTGCGAGCTACAA
>BOPP01000016.1:10962941-10981634 GCA_017312745.1 Gryllus bimaculatus
TTCGACGAACGCCTCCTCTCCGTTGTTGTTGCTTAAGAGAGCATCTGGAGAGAAATAAATAAGTCAATAAGCTAACAATATGTAGTTATCAGTAATTTTATGTTAAGTAAGTAACATTAAGAAATAAGTATAATTCATAGTAATTGTAAGTAAAGGTTAATATAATAATAAATAAAACTGGGATTGTAATCAAGCCATTAGGGGGAAGGTAAGGGGATCGAAAATATAAGGCAGAGGGCGTTGGTGCGGACGATTTCTGTGGCGCTGTTTGATTTCAGGTGCTGACAGGGCCAAGCACTGGAAGGAGACGGTGGACGCCGCGCCAGAAATAATATAGCTAAAATAAACGCTGGATAGATTATAAGTGTACTCGTTTCTGACGGCAGGTTTTTTCCCTTCAGGGTTTTTTCCTGAGCCGTACCTTATGGTCTCTTTTCCCGGCTTTGATGGCGTGGAGAGACCATTTGGGTGAATACGAATTTCGAAAGATTAGACGCAAAGGATGTAGGTATTGTAATGGCTTAAAGGCCTATCGGCCTAGCCACATAGGATCAAGTAAGCTAATTTGTCTGTAATAATTACCTATTAAATAAATATGAGCAATTGACATATTCTTTCAAGATAAATATGTTCACGTAAATTCTTATATTGCACTATCATTACAGACTAGTTATGAAGTTAAAAATTGTTTTGTTCAATCAACAACTATAAATTAGTTACATTTAAAAATATACGATTATAATCGACGATCGGAAGAGAATTCATTATTTGAATTGAATGCACTGTTATTGCTTCAGTACCGCAGGGTAATGCAATACTTAGTGAAAATTTAGTAGTTCAGTTTACATGTTTCGTTCTATAACGTTATATCTCTAACTCATGAGAATATTTATTTCTGTAGTAGTTTCATTGTGTTTAATACCAACGGAGCCGTTCATTAAAATCTCACACATTCAATAATACAATTAAAACAAATGAAATATTTACTGTATAGTTTCAAATGGTATGGTTACATAAATTATATTTTTTCTATAATCAATTTTAAAAACTTTTTGTTGTGTAATTTAAGCGTAATTTTATTGTCTTTTTATATTTGCATTTTAAATTAAAACCAACAAAAATTAATATATTCATGAATGAATTTCTGAGAAGATAAAAAATTCCCAGAATATATTATATTTTTTAAATCACCGTAATTGTTGTACATTTTAATGCAATGTCGTCTCTTCCCACTTTAAAAAATTACATTAACTACGACATTACTAGCTTTTTGTATAGTTCAGGGTCGAGAAATATTCAAAACTGAAAGTACCCTGTCGGAGGATAACATGTATTATTAAGTTACATACTTAACTGAAAAACACGAAAAACGGGAGTATTTAATATCTCAGCTTTTAACGTTGAATAATAAAATTTTCAACCCCAGAAACAATTAAGGCAGTAAATTTTCTTTATCAATTCTGATAAATATTCGTTCGTATTTTGAATCCAACCACCTGTGTGTTTTATATTCTCTCCGCAGCTGGGCATTTTTTGTCTTTGCCATTTTTCCATTAGGCGGGTGGGCGTTCATTTGGGAATCAGGTCGAAGCGGGACCGTGTTGATTCGTGCTCCAGCACGCACCTCCGCGTCTCTCCCCAGAAAATTAGCTCGTTATGAATTATTTACAGGCTGTTTTTTCGACGCGCACCCCGCCCCGCCCCGCTCCTCCCCCCGCACCCGCGGAGACGCGCCGGGCATGGCCGGCGCTGCAGCAAAGCCCGCGCCACGCCACATCACGTCATCGGAGTGGGGAGCTCTCATTTCAATCACAGTTTTTTTCTCTCCAAAGAGCAAAGTCGCGTCTTAACGGTTAATGACATGTTTCTAACGTGTCTACTTTTGGTAAGCTAGATACTTTTTCAAAAAATGATCTTGTGAGCGCTGCTTGTGACGATTCTAGAAACCATTCGTGTATGTTCACTGAATGAGTGGTTAAGTCAAATTTCTCAACTTTTGAAGGACTTTTAACTCATCTCATTGCTGATGACAGCTTTGAAACGGTGAGAAGTTACTGACATTGGGATACATTTTACCACATTTCATCGATTTATTGCAAAATTCCGATTTTACACAACAACTGTGCAAACATACAGTGCAAATTTAAACGTCGTATCCTGAAAAGTAGAGAGATTTTCTTCAATACTTTTCACTGCAAACTCAGATTTAACCCAACCAAATAATTCATTTTAAAATTCTTACTAGATCAGGTAGAATAAAATCAAGTAAAATATTAAACACTACAATAACTATTATTTATGACACACGTCTTCTAAATTATTCTTAAAGGATGAGGTCGGAAGGCAAGACTGCTAGGCAAGGCGATAGCGCAGTAATAGAGGAGTGTAACATACAATGTTTTGTGTTATTTCTAGTCTAGAACTTATTCAAAATAAACATTTTTAGCACAGTAACATACAGCAGTTTAGTAACATACAGTAATTTTCACTTCTTATATTCTTTTCAAATTATTCTCGCATCCTTTTTCTTTTAAAAAATTGACAATTCTTCTGTTCTGTTGTCAAAAGACGTTTACATTCCATATAAATCGCGGCGCACAGCGTAAAAAATGTACTACGGGATTATATGTGCCTTGACAAGTAAATGAAATTGGTGTTATAAAATAACAGACAATTTCTTTCCGGTCGGTATGGAAGGTCGGTATGGAAGTTACTAAAACATCTATAACAACTTCGATGTTAAAAAAATCGATGGATCGTGGGCGTATTATGTTACTATGTTAGATGTTTTAATTTTGAATACGGAGGTTTGGTATCGATGTTTCATTCCTAGAAAGCACCGCGCCTCACATACCAACAGTTCAAGCGACTTTCCACACTCTTCATGAACTGCTGTTGAATAACCAGAATACAACTAGGATTATAATATTAAATAGCAGTTACAAATAATAGTAGAAAGTAAGTTCTGTATAACTACACTTGCTTTTTTGAAAATTGCAACACGAAGAAAGAGACATACTATTACAATGAAATTTATTCCGCAGATTTATTCCACAGGAATACTACAATATAAAAATGATTAGCATTAAAAAAACTGTTCCTGCATTTTGACCTTGGGTATATAAAACGGTGTGAAGCCGCCACGTGCTGCCATCAGAGCGTTTAGACATCGTGGCATGACCTCAGAGAGCCTGGATATGCTGCTGGGAACACACCACCACGCGGTTTTCATGCGTGACCACAAAGTATCAAAAAAGGCTGCAAGAGGACTAGAACGAAGACGTTGCCGCCCGATCATGTACCAGACATGTTCAATAAGTGACATGTAAGGCGAATGTGCAGATCAAGGAAGCAGTGGTACCTGTCGTTCATCACAGAAAATTGCACATTCTTCACCACATGCGGTCGGGCATTGTCCTGCTGAAATATGGCATATGGACTCCCCCATAAACACTTCATGTTGCCAACCACTTCACCAAAGCATACGTTCACGTGCCCATTCCTCCCCGAGGCATTGATGGTTTCTGGTTAATGGAAACTGGTTGATGGCAGTGGTATGCGTGCCACCAGTCCAGCCGTCAAAAAAGGAGTCGAACCATTGACACAGATATGATCACGCCCGTTACAGTGCTCCAAAATCGAGCCAACACTGTTGGCGACGCCGTTCTGTCTGTTACGACCATGCAGACAAGATGGCGGTCATCTCGCGCTGTGGCCACGTTGTGAGGTCCAGAACCCGTTCGTCGCTGTGGACGACCCTCCTCTATCCACTGGTTCCACACACGCATCACTGTCGTAGCAGCGCGCCCCTTTATAGCCGCAATGTCACGGTACGACAAACGCGCTTCCTGGAGACCGATCATTCAGTCCCGGTCTAACTCAGATGCTGATATTGTGCTCTTCGGCGTTGACGAGGCATTCTGGCCCTTGCTTGCTCGTTGCCACGACGTTTGACGGCTACATCGACTGAGTATGGTGTGAAACTGACACGACCAGACACGCAAAGAAGGGCGCTGCTACGTCAACGTGCACGACATCTCTATGCAAATATAATTACTTCTTATGGATACACTGTTCCACACATCCATCGATTTATAAGTGATTCGGACCATCCTTTTTCTGGCTGTAGCAATTTCTACAAACACCAGTGTAGTTTTCACAAGCAATGACTTTATCATGAACAGAGGAATTGAACAGTTTATCATTTGTTAATGTTCTAAAAAATAAATACATGAATGAATAAATAAATATTAGCATTTTTAAGTAAAAAGTATTTTTTACGATCATTTGAAACGGGTTTTTACGTGCTACTACGCGCGCGTTTCGTTGTTTTTTCTTAAAACATCTGAAAAACGAGAAGCCTCTGTGTAAAAAACGTTTTTCATTGTGGCGCGATAGTGCGAACAAAAGTATTTTTTGAATTTTCTATGAAATCGTTCATAAAATGATTCTTATTTTATAAAATGATTTTATGATTTAATTTTACATGTATGATTTTATGAAATTATATTATGATTTTATGAAATCGTTCACAAAATAACATTTTTCGGCACAGATGGCGAGATATACGCTTTTCTTAAAACGTCTGAACAACATGTCACCGAGCGTGAAAGACTTTTTTTCACGGCAACGTCACATTGCGAAATAGTTATTTATGTATCATGGGAGTTAAGTAGACTCAAAAACTTCTGGTAACGCCCGTGGTGCATACAAAACTTCATGATTTAACTGAATCAAACGAGAACATTTTATTATTTCTAACTAATTCTAATTGTGCATAATTGTTGGACTGACTTGTTCCTACAAGATGAAGAATATTGTGAATATCGCAAAGCTAACAAAGCTACGGACAGTGGTTAACAGCAAAAGCTCGTGAAATATATGCAACTTTTTATGGTGTAATTGAGAGTTATATATGACAGTGTTAAATTCAGGAATTATAACAGCACTATTTGCACCGATGAAATTCTGCTACTGGTTCTTGGCGCGGAATGCCATTGTTGCATTCCAATATGATATTCCATGAAGGCTAGCAATTTTTATTTCATATATTTCAAATATGTTTTAAATAATAAAACAAAACGCGCAAGCAGCGTTGGGCGCTGCAAACAATGGACACATATTTTCTTATCAATAATTCCTAAAAGCTTTATTTTTACCAAAAATGGAAGGTGGTCTGTAGTTTGTATGAAACATGTATATATTTCATTAATTTCGAGCAGAAATTACGCAAAACTACTGTTTTTCCTTAAAAGTTGTACATGACTTTTTTGAAGAGCTAATTTTGTACAAAAGAAACTGAGGCTTCAAGTTTGTACTTTTGAAAAGTTTTTTGCAAAAGAGCAATCCCGAAAATAAAACTAGCGCCAGATTTCTTTCAGTTCTTTATTACATATGTGGAGAAAATTTAAACAAAAAAATTGGAGTGCTTTTTGAGAAATGTAAATTTCAATCACAAAATACGCAAAAACTACTCTTTTTTTCAAAAAATTGTTCTTGAACTGTTTGAAGAGCTAATTTTGTACAACAGACTTTGAGAGAAACATCTGTATCCTCAATATTGCTGTTTTAATTTTTTTTAAAAATGAGACCTACACCTTTCTCTTAAACGCCCTTTCACTATTCAAAAACTTTTAATCAAAAATTTGTATCCATTTTTTTGAAAATTTTGAAAATATGTCAGGGTCTTCATGTAAAGTACCCCAAAAATAAAAATGTCAGTTTCAAATTCCAGGGTCCGCGACATCAGGAAGAACGAATGAGGAATATCAATTTTGGAGAAAATGGGCTGAACGATTTATGCGCCAGCGACAGACGCACAGATAGACGATTTGCCGTCAATCGATTCAATATGAAGTACACAAAATATGGTTTCTGGCTAGACCACGTGTTAGACGATTTTTTGATCATTTAGCTACTGGTTTTATCCACATTTTCCTTACAAGGTCAATAAGGGCAATAGGATATTTTGTGCCGCGAATTCGCCGTTTTCCGGTGCGAGATTACAATACTTGCTCTTCTTACGTTAGGAACTGGAAGAAAGTAAAACGTAGAAAAATATATATGAAAATGTTTATTTTTCAATGAATTTTGCAAATTTGAATGAAAGTTATTCTTATAAAATTATATTTAATATAAATTCTTTATTTTAGGAGAAATTGTAATCCTTAGCCCCGATCTATCAACCGTCAGTTTTGAAGATCATCGAAGTTACCGAAGATCCATGTAATTTTGAGATTTAAAAAAAAAATGAACTGCGGTAATGAATTTCGTCATGAACCGATGGTACAATAAAACTTTACCTTACTGTCATTGTAAGTTCATGAAACATCCACTAAAAAAAAAATACGAAAAGGGAAGAAGATGCGTCAAAATGAAAAAAAACTGACGCAAAGGTAAAAAAAAAGACCTATCAAAAATTGAAAAAGTGGAACGTAATAAACGTACATTTCTATCATTTATATGTCGTGAAAAACACACATTCAGAAGTTAGCTACTTCTAGAATGAGAAGATGGCACGTCATCAGAATCCGAGCCCTGTTCATTACGCATTTCATTTCGCCGTTTCATACTACATATTTGCCCGGTCTCTAGTGCGGGGGCGGGGGCGGGGGCGTGGGCGCAGCCTCGCGGAGCGGCCGCGCGCGGCGCTGCGCTGCGCTGGCGCCNNNNCTCGCCCGCCGGCGGCCAGCCCCGCCCGCCGCCTTGCGCCCGCCGCTGCCGAGGGACGAGCGCCACTCGAGAGGCGAGCAGCCCAGCCCGGCGCGGCGCCCGCCCGCCTCCAGGGCGCGCCCCGCGGAGCGTCTCGACCGCGGCCGGCGGCGACTGCTGCTCACAGGCTGCCAGCGAGTGCTGTCCACGTGAACGACTTCTTTCACGGCAATCCACAGTGCTGGAACACCTGCTCAACCGTGAACGCAAGCGCAGTGCCAATCGCGTGGCATTCCAGTGAACTCTACCGTGCGATTCTGGTGAATTAATTTCGTGTTTGACGCTGATCGACTGTGACGTCTTTCTAACAACCAATAGAAACGTCCTTTTGACTCCTCACATTAGCCGTTTACTGTTTTTTGGAAGCATTCAAGTCGCTTCGTCTCTCGACATGTGGTCTCTGAATGGAAGTACTAATGAGAACATTTCGAGTTAATTCCTTAGGGGATTTTTCTTTAATGTCTGAGTCCAGTCGCATCTGAAAACACTGAATCCTGGTTATAGTGGTGTTCGTCCTCCCTAACAAAGATCAAATGCATAGATCTATCCAAGGCTCATGAAAAACCTATTGGAAATTTACCAGATAACTCCAATAGTACATGGAACGACGTGCTGTCATTGAAGAAGCGATGACAAGAAAAGGTTATACATTCTGAGACATAATAAATAAATAAATTTTACAGAAGAGCGTATTTAATGATGCGGCTTGAACAGTTATTCAATTTTCAAACAGAAGTCAGATATTTTATGCTTGTAGAATTTTTGATTTTAAATTATTCTATAATTATTTGGAAAGTACGATTATATTCCATGGACTTTATAAATTGATATACAATTGATTTAAGAGTGTAGAAAGGATTAGGTATTTTTGGATAGTGTATTATTCTCAATGTCCATTCTTTCAAGCAATCTCATAGAATCGATAAATTTGGTCTAAATTTTAAGCAAAATAAAAGGCGACTCATATATGGAATTTTGACGTCTGAAACAGAATTAAGCACACATTTACAGAATTAAAAACAAGTGTAGTGAGAGTGACTTCATTGCGTACATAAATTTCCAGTACACATTGTGAATTTTTTATTCGTATGTGGAATCAATGCAGGGCTTGGAGAGATATTGCAATAAATTATAAATGAGTGCTTTCATAATTTAATTGTGCTGTCTCCATTTTAACCTACTTTTTGATTCCGTATTCAAATAAATTGAGTTTAGAATAAACGATATAATAATTTAATTTTACGTAAATGCCAGGACGCTAAAGTTAGACAATATTTTTCTTTGATTTGCTGATAAATCTGTGTGTATAGGTTTAAGAAATATTACATAAGTGTTGTACAAGCAGTTTTGCTGAACCAAACTGATATTGAGCTAATAGTGTAATACCAAAAGCGTTGTATATGTACAAAGAGATAATCCAAAACCTCTCAACGATATTAACTATTTGAGAGATAGAGCAGCAAGTCACTGTTGTCACAGAGAGTGAAGTGTGCAATGCGATCAAATGAAGTGTCCGGGGCATCCATCTAATACGCCACTCCATCTAATACGCCCTAGAAAGACCGAGGGTTTCAAATATTGTAATTGCCATGTTGCAGGAAGGAAATGAGATCTCGAAATCGCGCGACCGAAGGTGTAAAAGAGGCTCTGATTACTGATGTCAAGAACAACGACAAGTATCGTCTGTAGAATCGAGATATTCATTGATAGTATTGAGAAACACAAGTTGCATTACATTGAAACAACCAATCAACGACAGGCAAACGAAAAATAACGAGTGAAATTCAGTCTGCACGAGACATTTTTCAGTGTTTTGAACCCCACCCCCAGCTCACCTGAGCATAGGGTACCCCATTGTCACTTCGGCAAGATCTCATTTCCCTTGGATTATTCTACGACTGGCTAAACGGCGTTCCCACCAACGGCGCAGCGCTAGCCTCCCCCCGAGTGCTCGCGTACGCCTTCAGCAAAGTGCCGGAGCAACAACTGAACTGCAAGTGCGTTGCGGCCACGGAATAAAGGTAGCGCTCGCGTTAGGCGCGCTACCGCCACCGCCGCCGTCAACTTCACGGAAACCCCCGCTCAACAGCGAACGCTCGCCGCGCGCGACGTGCCAGGCAGCTTAGAAGGAACATGGCGCTAACGCGCGCGGGCTGATTCCGGTTGTGGCGTGCGAGAGCGCGTGTGCGTGTGCGTGTGCGAGGGGCCGCATGCGTGCCTGGCCGGCGGCGTGAGGCGGGGGCGGAGGCGGAGCCATGGGCCCCGAGGGGCAGCTCCTGGCGACGGCGCTCCTCATGGCGCTGGCGGTGGTCATGTCAGGTGAGAGGAATAGCTCTGCTCGCTTCAGCTGAGGAACGCGTATGCTCCACTGGAGAAGAAAAACAACAACAACAGAGTTTGATATGAAATCGTGTAGTGCTTATTATGTTCTTCACGCTCCTGCTGTCAGATTTATTCAAAACACATTTAATGAAGAGTTAAAATGCGTTTTGAAGAAATCTGAAAGCAGGAACGTGTTGAACGCATTTAAGCACTACACGATTTCATCTTGAACTCATTTTTTTCCACCAGTGGACAATACGCGTTGTGATTTGTTGCTTTTCATTTAACCCTTCTCCATTACTGCTTCTCCATTACTTACGTTTGAGACCAGATTTCGCCTCGCACGTTCTACACAATATTTTACTAGTATTTCCTGCACGAGTGTTATTTGGCATTCTTAGTTAAGAAAATTATACTATTTATTCGCTTTATTTACAGCATCGTACTAAATAACAAATCATAATACGTATTATTTCCACAAAACAACATTCCATATCTTCATCACTATATAGGGGTTATCTTAGCAGCATGAGAATGTTTGAAACAGGGCTACCAAATCATAATGGTCAAATACGCCAGATCATTCAGAAACCAACACATACTATTATAGAACGGAAATGGAAACGTTTATAGAATTTTTCTTGAAATTTATTCGTTCAATGTAAAATCTGTTTCGGGGGATTTCTGACCCAACAGAATAAAAAGCAAATTACTTCCAACCAAGAAAACGTGATGAACTGAAAAAGTTACAACACATGTAAAACTGGACGTACAAAGCATATCTAAAAGACAAGTTCGTGTGTATAATTTCCAGTGTTTCAAAACATAATTTGTGCCTGGGGTCACAAATGACTCCAAAACGAGTCTATGAGTTAATGAGAGGACTATTTCTAAGGACTTCTACAATTACGTAATAGGATGCGGTATACCAAAACACCTTAAAGAAGTAAGGAACGAAGACATTAGAAATAGGATGGCGAATTTTAAGGATCGACATGATATGTTAGGTTTTACTCGGGGTAAAACAGAAGAAAGAAAGTTTTGGATTTTTGAAAGGGGTGCGGAGATATAAGAATACGCGATTATGGGTTGCGAGAAACGGATAATGAATGCAGAAGGTACAGAGAGATAGAAAAATATTATGTTACGATGGAAGAGGCAAGAGAGAAATGAAAGAGATAAAGAAACAAAGAGACGGAGCCGAAGAATAATATAGGCATATGAGACGTTAGAGAGTAGAATATATTAAAGTCTATTGATTTAGTGTAGTAGGGAAAAGTGAGAAGATGTAAGTGATACGGATGTAATCAAGCTGTTATGCAAATGTGTGGGTTTTATTTGACATTAAAGGTATGTATAATTTGTTTTGCGTTCCACTTTGCAATGTTAATGAATAACACAAAAACATTAACATTCTTAAATTTAATGTTAGACCTGACTATGCCTTTGTCACTGAATTGTCAATATTGGCTTGAATGCAAATTCTCGTTCATTGTGAATACAGATTCAATACAATTTAAGCACACTAGTTTCACTTTTACATTACTAGCGAATAAGAACAGGCCCAAACGTTTCGCTGGGAAAGTAAGCAACGGAGCAGAATGTAGTGGAAACGAACGATTGTTTGCGGGGTGGAAGACCAGTGATGTTGGGTGTGAGGAGGCAGTGCAGCGCTTGGGGAAATAGTGGTGGCAACTAATGATGCGACATCGAAAACAAAACATTGATGTTGCGAAGCATCGATGTTCACAATTAAAACATCGATATTAATAATACATCGACCAAAAACCATCAATGTTTTTAAATAATTAATTTATAATTAAAATGAACTGAAACAGTTAAAAACAACTCTCCATGTGCGAAATATGAGAAAAGTGGAAGGAAAAACCAGTGCGTCAGGATTATCTTAGGGGAGGGATTGTCTGTTCTATAAAGGTTGTACTACAAATTGGTTTCGTTTGGTTCGTACACATAGACGTGATACCATCAGTCATTGTTTCATATTTTAACTTTTACAAAATTGTGATTATGAGAATTTTTCATCCACGAACAAGATGTGGAAAACGTAACAACATCGATGTTCAAAAAAAATCGACTTGAATACATCGGCGTTTAAAACAACGATGTTTTGAAAACATCAGCATCGATGTCGCATCCCTTTTGGCAACTGCCGAGGAGGAAACGGAAATGAAGAGGCCAAAGCGATGGACACCGTCGCAGCGCCATGCGATGCGATGCGATGTGGGTTCATTGGCTCTCCTTGTCTCTTTTCCTCGAGCCTCTCCGTAGAAGGTCTCCGCTTCATATAGTTTTCTGAAAAAGAGAATCCTACTAATCTACACACATATCGCATACTTGCCACAAACGTGACGCTACTCATAATGTCAAGTTTTCCATGAATCACGAAAAACGTTTGTGGCAATAATGAAACATTGCTAAGGCACATGTATCTTCAGTAATTAGAACGGGTATAAAACCAGTATTAAGTGGTGTTTTAGTTATTTCTAGTATTAACCCCAAAGAGCTGACTTTCGTTTTAGCCACTTTTTATGCCACTTTTAGTGTCTTGATCATCAGTCATATAGCGGCCAACTACCAGTGTCTATACAACTGCCTACTACCGGCCATATTGTGAAGTTATAGAAACACGCTTTTGCTGAGTGGTATCGTTTCTGAAACTGTGTCATACGAACAACTCAAATATGAACATTTTTGAGTTGTGTCACTGTTGTAGCAAGGGTGTGGCATGAACTAACGTATATATCGATTACTACATTTTGTGCGAGTATTGTGTCCCTTTTGTAACAAATAACGTTGAACTACGCAGACATTTCTTCTTCACTCTATGGCAAGGAATGTCGAATTGAATCTTTTCTCTTCTTATTTCTCAGGGTGATTTCGATCTGATATAGAACTGTCTAGAGCTAAGCCGTACACGTCTGATTTTCTCGCTCTATTTCCCATGCTTTACGAGATAGGTGGCTTCTGTTAGGTTATATTCGGTAGTTCTTTACCTCTCACTTAATTCCCTAAGTTTGTTTATACATCTGTATTCGAACCGTTATCAGTGAGACGAATTTAATTATTTTCACTTTCTGCCTAACCGTATTTCACGCTTCCATACATGAAGGTAACTTTCATTAATACAATTTTTTCTGATGAGCAGCCTTTTACAGAACGCAGCTTTTGGCACTCCCCATCTCGCGTTGAACGTGGTCGGCCTGCCTTCCCTCCTGGCCGTGTCCCAGGCCGCGACAAGTCGCTCAGTGCTCCCGATGCAGCGAACCCTGACCTACTCTTTCAACTGGGCTTCCATGTCCGAAAAGATTCCGCCAGCGTACTCCCACAGAACGGGGGGTGTTGGCTGCCATAATCTACATTAATAATATCCAATGCGCGCGGGAATTGAAAGAACACGAAACAGAAAGAACACATCTGAGGGGGTGTTTAAGATTTTACTATAAGAAAAGAACTCGGGAATATAAAAAAAAAACAATGAAACAATTTCGATTTTGGCTAAAAATTGCAAATATTTGACGTTAATCCGATATTTGTTAACCTAATGTTACGACTATTTTCTCACGTTCACTGCGACATTTACAAGATGTTTACGTTTTTATTAAATATTTTTCTGATTCAGCGTACGTAGCCACTTTACAGAACTGAGTGATACCATTCAACACAGATGCGCCCAATAATACAAAAGAAAAAAGTAGAATGTCTCCACTTTTTACGTCATAATTTGTTCGTCTATTAAATTAGCAGGAGCTACTTTAATTAAAAGCACTCGAATATATATTTTAAGACCACCTTTATATTTCAGCCGCTAGAAAAATATATTTTTACTAGGCCGGCTTGTATCAGATTTCTCTAATAACTAATCTATGCTCTTCATGTCATGTTAGTTTCAAACTTCAATGTTTATTTTGTTAATTTAGCAATTTTGTTAGTCTTTCTTAATTTCTCCGTGGAAAAGAAATGAAAATGGGACGGCTCTTCAAGAGTTTCGCATTAAATCCTGTTTCGCAGCGAGCAGGTGAAAAAGAGATCTGAGAGAGAAAGATCGCGTTAACAGAACCGACTTGATTAAAATTTTTGGAATCGATGACTTCCGTGCGTAGGTAATTTCGTAGAATGTACATTAATTCAAGATCTCTTCAAATTTCCAACGTGCGGAGAAATTGAAAGAAAACTTTACATCTTCCAGTCCCGTGAGCGTTTTGTGGTTTTGGAAGAAACCCACGAACCCGGGAATTCTACAAAACTAATTATATAGTTTCGATTTTGACAGAAAAGTGGAAATATGTGACTCTGTTAATCCGTCTATTGGCATAATAAGCGAACATAATGAATTCTCAAACTCATACAGACATTGCTTATGACAGAGAAGACGTCGTGAGACGGCAAGATTAGGGAGGCCCTGCGTAATTGAATATTTACTATCAGTAATTGCGTTATGGAACAGCAACGTTTTTGGTTTTCTTTGTGCTTAAAGTACCGTTGTACCATCTATATGTTATGTATATACTATGTTATTGCAGTATTCGTGAAGAATATTTTTGTTAAAATATATAATTTAGCTCCCATCCCCTAAAAGATCTGTTCCGTCTCCATAACCTAGAGAAATGATTATCTCACCTCTCATCTACATCTTGATTTCCTTCAATTCAATTGCCTCGAATTTCATAAAATTAACAACAATGAGATACCCAGTGGGGATGTCCTTGCTTAGAAATAGGCATATGATGGCTGTAAAAAAAATTGCAGAGTTATACGAGAGCATTTTGTTCGTTGTGATTGAGCAGTGCGCGTGCTACTTTTTGGAAAACCATTTTGTGTGGTTTTCTTCAGCAGCATTTTTGCTTCTGCAGGTCACTAGTTATTGTTATTTCTTCACTTTCCCGAATTCAGTTGCAAGATCCCAGCCATTTTCACCAATCTTTCTTCATCCAAATTTTTCTTCCTACGCCATATCGCCTTGCATGTGACTGAGATTTTTGCTTATATTCGTCTTTATGATGCTTGAATGTAATTGCTTTAGAGAAATTCAAAGCATTAACGGAATGACGTCTTTTTCTCTTTCTATGGCTTATCGCAGATACAATAACCAGCGACTTGTACCAACGGGCACAATCATTTCCGCGTGAATATTGAGTTCGTCATTATTGGTTTATTTTTCTTACTTAATTTATAAGAAAAAATATTTTACGGAAGGAATGTGTGATTTCTGCTGCGGCTTTCAAGCAATTTGAGAATTATTAATATAAATCTTTAGAAAAATATGATTCCATTCCCGAGAGGATCAAAATTAAATGTCGCTTTTCTTTGACGTATTCCAGTTCATATACTGTAACTGGGTTATAAGGCCAATGCATCTGGCAGTTAACAGGAATGCCAATAAATTCCGTAAGGGTTTGTGACCTACTTACCACAAGACTACCGAGCCCATGGGCATGAAGACTAGGAAGTAATGTTGTGGCTTTAGCTTGATAAGGCGGAAATACCCAATATCTGCACTTATATAATCGAATAATATAATAATAACACTATCGCCCGCGACAGAGGAGCCAGCTGTACATTGGTAAGGTTGCCCGTCTACCCAGCTGCCCGGCGGTGGCGCTACAGGAGCGAAACACGTGCTCACCTGGTTGTGCTTTAACCTTAAGTCTAAAGAGTTGCCAGGGAATAAGGAGAATATAAGGTGGGCATGTCAAGGTCTCGGGCAAGGTTACACGCTTTCTGGAACTCGCGGGTACAGCGACCAGAACAACTGCCACGAATTTTAAAAGTAAGGGTTGCACAAACCGTGGAGGGGTGCCTCACTTGATACTTGGCCGGTGACAGTCGTTTGGAGACGTTTATTAAGGTATGGGTAATATGAATAAAAATGACTTATTACTTCTTTCTCGAGCTTTCAAAGCAATTCCTTCAAACAGTATGAATAACGAACGTGAGTAATTTCTTTTATTTTGAGCAATTATTCTCCATTGGAGAGAAACTGTTCGGCAGTGGAGCAATTACTTCCTTTTTGTATGAATAAAATCGAGAATTTGCTTCTAGTGCGAAACATTTACTTCGAATTTTCGGAGTAATATCTCACACATAAAACTGTTGATTTTTGGAAATTATTCTCTCAATGTTTGTTTGCTAAATACTATTGTAATAAGAGACTCTAAATGAGAATATGTCAAACGTGAGCTCTGAGCAGTTTCGTTCAGATAAATTTCCGAAAAACACTGCTCGCTTCTGAAAGTGCTCCCAAACATTGAAATAATTTCTCCAGCAAACTTTCGAATGCTTGAAAGACGAGAAGGACATAATGAATTTAAAAACTCTCTTAACCCATTTTCGTTACATTCTTGCGAAAGTAATCTGCTGTAGTTCAAGGATTTTTAATTGCATGTTGTGTAGCGCATCCTACGGTTTCAATTGAAATGGCATAGTAATATATATTCCGTTATTTGATCGAGGAGTTTAAACCGGTCATTTAACTTATCCAGCTTATCTTTCAAAATCTGACCATATTTATCTGTGTCAACATCAGCATCAAAAGATCTTAAATTTGGAAAATTGTAGAAATCTTTGCTTGCAATCTGATTTTTCCACAAGATTAACTTCACTTTAATTCCCTCCACAGTTTCCTTTAAACCAGATATTAAATTATCACTTCATTGTAATTTCATATTTACTCTATTCAGGTGACTCATAAAATCTGACAAAAATCCATTTGTCGTCAGCCATCTGAGGATAATGTTTACCCTTTCATTTAAGAATTCGTACACACGCTGTTGTAGCTCAAAAAAACAATTTAGTGATTTTCCATTTCTCTGCCAGCTCGTCTCGTAATAATATGCAATATATTTGTGTGCACTATTTACCACCTCCAAATAATATTTTAATTGCCGATGACACAACCCATGAGCTCTAATATAGTTTACAGGTTTTACGGTGTCCATTACATTCGTTTTGAGTGTCTCCTGATGAACGAGGCAATGAATTGCGAAAATGGGCCTGTTGCATTTAGATTCTTATTTAGAGTCTAACGACTTACAAAACCGGACTTTGCTTCTATCATATCCGCCTCCTTCCGTTGCCACTAATTACAGTTTATCCCAATTTAAGTCCATGCTCACAACAGATCGCACAGCAGCATTGAATGCATCTTGCTCAGTTGTAATTGTTTTGAGAGAAACTATATCCAAAAAAACTTCGGTAGTTTAAAGGGAGTTGTCTACAATACGGACAAAAATAATAAATTACACCTTATCGTCTATGTCAGTATTCTCATGTTTTGCTAGAGAAAACTCTAGAAACGTTTTACAAACCTGTTTTAAGTGCGTCTATATATCTTTCGTAAGCTTTTGAATTCTCTTAGCTACTGTATTTTGTATACACACACAAATATATTGAAACGAAGAACGTTTCTGTAATTTGTACAATTACATTGATCACTAATTAAAATTAAAATAAAGTACTGGAATTGATCAGCGCAGTAACGCGCCGCCGCGCTACCAAACGGTCAAACGGGGGGAAAAGGGCGAAAGCGAGCGACGGTAGTGGTGCCGAGAGACCTCGAGTGAAGCACGGACGAGCAGTTGCTGCTCCAAGAGATTTATTGTCGTGTTAAAGTGCAATTCGGACTGAGTGTGGAACCAGTTTGATTAGGTAAACAATCAGGTGATTAGTGGAAGGTAGAATGCGCACCAGAAAACTGATAAAAAACCAATGAGACAGGAAACGTGTGGCCGCTGGCTCGTGTTTTCATAAAATCCCGCCCCCTGGTATAATATAAAACCAGTGGCCCAGTAGTGTACGGACATCCGCCGCCAAAATTGGAAAAGGTCGCTGAAAAGGACTAGAAACAGCCCGACGAACTTCAATCCACGCGTCGTGCGTTCAATACCGCTGAGACATTGTTTCACACCGGGCTGGGGTTGGGAACCTGGGCGAATTTCATCGCCGTTACGTTGGGCCAAGAGAGTTATTCGCCGATGGGAGGGGCGAATTCCCCGGCGGACTTCGGGCGGCGAAAACCCCAAAGATTGCCGAAAGACACCGCCCGCCGTTTGCCACGACGGCCTCGGTCGCCCTCCAGATGAAAAAAGCAGGTGGTTGTTTTAAAAACATGAAAGGTAAAGCGTGACGTGCGCTGTTTCAGGCCTGCGGCATTTGCATTTTGTAAATTTAACTATATGTTTTTAAAGTGTGTTCCTCTGATCCATTTAAAAATATTTTAAAAATGTGCAAAAAAAGGAATTTTGTATTAACCCGTTTATTCTTCCTATTTTGGCTGACCCCAAAAATTTCCCTGGAGGACCCATCACGAAAAATGTTAAAACCTGTCCCTTGCATAATTTATTTGTCGTGAAAGTACCGCTTCCCAGGTACGTCACAATATGTGTTATATTGCAATATTATATTGCATTATATTGTTATATTGCAACCGAACACTCCGTCAAAATTGTCGCGACGCGCCGGGCATTTAACAACTCTTCCGACCAGGGGTCGTCAGCCCTAAGTGAGCGCAGCTCAGCGTGGGCGTTACCTCGAGTGCCCGACGGTTTATGGCCAATCCACTCTGAGCCCTGTCGAGTTGGTTTAATCTGATTTCATTCCAAATACTCCGCTCCACAGTAACGCGGAGGAGTAGGAAACAGGTAAGCGCACAGATCGTGTGTCCACAAAGGACTCTGGACACTTACGCCTTAGTCACATAAATAATGATTGTCTTTAAACTTGCTTTAAATTTACCTCACAATAACAGTATGCTTCTATGCTACCAACAAGTGCAACTTCTTAAGAATTTTAAACTTAATAACTTTGGTCTAAGATTACCCTGTTAATTGTACGGAAAATTAAATATATTTATGAGCTCATTATTAATTTCTATTTATCGTGGAACGCAATCTTCAAATTTACAAACGAGGGAATATCCCTTTCCATTTGGCTTGTGCCTCTAGGGAACAGAATCGCTCACTGATGGCTTCGTTAAAGTTTCTGGTTTGTGACTTAGCTTTGTCGTTAAATTTATTTACACGATTGCTTATTGCTTCTGCCTTGGGCTGCACGGGTGCTCACGCCCCTGCGTCTGATTGGCGGATGAAGCTCCCTGGCGTTGCCTTCTAAGCGTCGACACTCCGGTAACCTCTCATCGGATGCCGACCCTTCACTCCAGGAACTTTGGTAGCAGAGCGTGGTTGCGCCTGGTTCCACCTCAACACTTGAACCGTTCAATTTGCTGCTCCCAAAAACATGCAAATGCGGTGTTATTATTTTTTAGCACTTTAACAACAAATTAACCCATCTCCCGAAAACAAATTTGTCCGAAATGAGTTTCTCATCGTACGGCTATTTAAGCAGAATTTGATAGCTCTTCCTCTTACGAAATTTTTTAAAACAATATCGTAGCTCTGCTCTCGCGAAACATTTCAACAGAAGGAACTCTTATTCTCATGGACATTTTTAACAGCAGGGGTTCCGCAAGGGACCACCAACCTTCCGCGGCTGCTTCCCTCGTTTCCGGCCTTTCGACTAATCGCAATGCCTTATGTATCATCATTTCCTTATTGGCCCGCGGCGCTTCCACCTCGTTTGACCGTCGGGCCCATAAGATCGTGACGTCACCGCCGCGCCGTTTAAATACGCGGATATGGACCAACG
>BOPP01000016.1:10987758-11025258 GCA_017312745.1 Gryllus bimaculatus
AGGTGACGGTAAATGGTAGTTTCTTGCGGCTGCACTTTCTGGGCAATAGCGCGTGGTCGCTGCGGACCGGCATAGTGGTATATGATTAAAGGGAACAGGAGGGTGTGCAAATGGGACGTTTAAATATAATTGTTAGTCATGTGTAAAACAGCAGTAGCACTGATCGTTATCGGGGTGCGACTCAATACGTTATAATCAAGAGGGGGTACGGACAACATAAATAGTATAAAGTACGGACTAATGGGAATCTTTCGGAAAAATTGAACACCAAGTGTATCTTCGTGTTTTAGTGTCGATAATACCGTTAGGAGCGACGGACAATAATTGTCACCGAAAATTTATATTTACGGTCAAACTTTAGTGCACAGAAAACAGGGAATAAAAAAAAAACGAATTAAAGCCTCAAGTTTGCTTTGCGATATTTATACACGTTGCAGCAGATTCACGTTTAGATTAATAGTGTCTGAGGAAATGTGTTATAAGAGAAACAGCACCCACAATGTGTGTAAGAACTCTGAAATAAGCCGTTGATTAATCCTGAAACTAGTATTGAGTCTATATATATGTGAGGTGATGATATATGAGAATTTGAACGAAGCACTAGTAGTGATACTAGTATAAGACAGGAAAGGCGGGGGTGAGGTGTAGTTCTATTAACTGATGATGTGAGAGCAGCGGGTTAGGTATGGGAAAACCGAGGTGGAATAAGGACTCGAGGAAGATAGACAAAATAAATAGTTATATGCCATTATTGATTTTAACATACAACAAGGTGACGAAGGACGGGTACAGCTTTCGTGAATGGGCCTTTCCAGGGGAAATTTGACGCTGGACACTATGTAGAATTAAGAATAATAGTCGAGGGAACACTCTTTTAGTGGCAATTGAAAGTTTAATGATTGAAAACACCTATAATATTAAATTCTTCTTACATACGCAGTGCGCAGGCCTATTTAATAATTCAGTCACCGCACGAGTAACGCTACTTAGAAGCTTCCGATGTCCACCGGCTGGATGGAGGACGACGTGGCCGCCGTGGACAACGGCGGGTACCGGCGTATTCGCGCAAACACACTTCGGTCCGCCCGAAGTTGTCGAGGAAACCGATTTTCGCAGTCGACTCCGCGGACCTCCCAATGCAATGTTCCAACGACGTCGGACGGGATCACACTCACCTCGCGAGCCAAATGAGCAATGTCATCATATATCTAAATTGTCACTAACGCATGCAATACTCGGAGAAGCGCCTGGTCGCGCAGCTCCGAGAATTTCACCTCAACAGTTCTTTTCAATCACTCAACTGTTCGGCACGATGCGGCAGCTGCTAGGCAATACATACACACTCTCGGAGCCGAGGACATGGAAAGCCGCGTGTCTGTCGGTCGACTTACAAAACATGGCACACTATTAATGATCTTTCACTGATCCGCCGCGTCCATTTGGGTGGCACCACATTCATTCGTTTTCTGCCTAATCATCCTCATATATCACGATTTTATATAGCACATCTAATCTCACCCGGACATTAACCGGGTCGACGGTACGATCAGTTCCACACTCTGTTTGATCGGAGAAAGGTGGAACACTTAAGAAAAATAATCAAAACGTGGTCATTGGTGAGGCAAGCATCAGCCCAATATAGCCGTATTGCGCTCGCACGACTTCATACCGCCGATACTCTCCACCACGGTCGCTTTCGCGGGCCTCGGTGAACTGGTCCGTTTACCTCGAGGCTCAACCCGTCGGACGATCTCGGCACTCGCCCGCTACCCCCGTACCGGCCGTTTTGATCTCGTTGGGGTCGAAGAGCGGCGCCGCGGCGGCCGGGCGGGGTGCGGGTGGTAAACTACCGTAGACCGAGTCGGTTATTCTCTCACGCTCGTATGTTGGTGTTTACGTAGAATTAGGCGAGCTCGAGTGAGTGGCGTTAACTTTATTGCTTGTTATCACATGCAGAACACGTTCTTTGCGTTTCAATATATTAGTATTTTTATATATTCGGTTAGTAATATATAATAGGTCGCTAATAGCACTGATAGGGGGTAATGATAATATAGTAGTGTAGAAAACGAAGAACGTTATGTTTCACGGAAAATATATTACACAATTGATTGCACTACAGATAATACGAATAAAGTACTGGTGTGGAGTGACGGCAGCAGTAGACGCGCACGGCGTGCGACGCCATTGCCCCAGAAACGGTTTCACATCGGGGGGGATTATAGCGAACAGAGTCGAGACGGGTTTAGTGGTGCGCGGAGAGCGCTCATACGAGTGAAGCAACTGACGGGAGGAAGCTAGCTTGTGTCCAGAAGATTTATTTGGGGGTTGAAAGTGCAATTCGGACTGGAGTGTGGAACAGGTTTGATAAGGGCTAACAAATCAAGGTGTGATTGTGTGAAGTCAGAATTGCGGCACCAGAAACTGATAAATTATTGATGGGACGGAGATGAGGAGGAACATCGCTGTGGTGGACACTTGTTCTTCGTCGTCATATTATCCAATACCTTAAGAATTGATCGAGCCGTCAATCTGGTATAGATATATATACGTGGGCAGTAGTCCTATAGGACATCGCCGCAAGAGTTGGGAAAAGGGTCGCTGAAAGAACTAGAAAGCCGACGAGAGCTTCAACCACACGGTGGTGTGCGTAATCACCATATTCATCGTTCTTACATTATCGTTAGAACGCTATGGCTGAGACGGGTGGACCCTGGTCGAATTCGAATCAGCCGTTACGCTTGGGAACGCAGAGGAGTTGGTCTGCTTTCGACGGGAGGGCGAATTCCTGGGCGGACGGTCGGGCCTTGAACCGAGATTGCCGAAGACCACGGCGCCGTTAGCCACGACAGCCCGGGTCGCCTCCAGAGGAAGCCGGTGTTTGTGTTAAAAATCCAAGGTTAAGCTTTGACCGTTGACGTTCGCGCGTTGTTATTTCACAAGGCGAGCGCATTGCGCATTGTGAATGAGTTTATACTTGGTTTGTATTATCGTTTTCTGATCATTAAAATATTTAAATGTGCAAAACGAATTTATATAGTACGGATTATCTGCTATGCTGCGTCCGAAATTCCTGGAGTACGCGTTCACGATAAATGGTACTGTCCCTTGCACTAACTTTATGTTGTCGTGAAAGTACCAGGCTTGCTCCAGGTCGGTGCGACAATATATATATTATACATATGGATGGTAGAATGTAAGGTAGGAATATCTTATATAGTGAGTCTATATCACCTATAATTCATTTGGGTTGCGTAATAGTTATAGAGCTCATTACCTCAACTGGCCGGTTTTGGTGAATTCAGATGTCATATAAGAATGAGGCACCTTCGCGGGTGATGTGCTTTTTCACTCATACGGGGTATGTGCGGCGTAGGTTTTGATTGCAACTTCGAGGTAGTTGACAACTAGTAGAATAAGAACTAGAATATGCATGTCAAATGGCACAACGCACCACTCAAGGCTACTTTAGGGCGCAAACATTGGTTTTAAATACTCTGTCGATTTAAAGTAACTCTTAATGCAAATATATCTTAAGGGAACAAAAACAATAAACGTTTGAGATCAAAAGGTCATAAAAGATAATGTATATCACAATTCAGCGTGACAGCATACAGGAAAGAAGATCTTCTTAGCTAACATATCTATTACGTTTTTGCTGGACGGCGCTTCTCGATATGACCCACCTGCTCACGAGACGAGATCTTGCAAACTAAATGTGTATGAGAGAGGGCAAGATAGAGACAGTCCAGAAGAGGAGAGAGAGGAAGAGCAGAGGCCACAGAGAGAGGGAGAGAGTGGCTGTGCGAGAGAGAGAGGGAAGAGAGCGGGAAGACGAGAGGCACGAGAGATAGGGAGAGTAAAGGTGGAGAGAAGAGGGAGAGAGATGGGAGAGGAGGGGAGATGGTAAGAGGGAGAGGTAGGGAGAGACGAGGGGAGAGGGAGAGAGAGGGAGAGAAAGTTAAGGAAGCAGAGGAGGAGAGAGGGAGGAGAGAGGGAGAGAGCAAGGCGAAGAGAGGTGCGTGGAAAAGGAACGAGAGGACCGGGTGAGGGGAACGAGTATGGGGGTTGAGAGAGGTTTGAAGAGAGGGGACGTGGGAGAAGGGGAGGCGAGAGGGAGAGAGGGATGAAGACGAGGAGAGAGACAGAGTGAGATAGAGGAGGGAGCAGGAGAGAGGGGTAGAGAGAGGGATGAGAAGAGGGAGAGATGAGGTGAGAGAGAGGGCGAGAGGGCGAGATTGGCTAGTGTTAGGGAGAGAGAGGCGCAAAAGAATGGAGTAGAGGGGGGACGAGGGAGTATTGGGGAGAAGAGCCAGGGAGGAGGTACGCGTCAGACTCGAGGGAATCGGAGCAGACGGAGAGAGAAGAGGGAGAGATGAGGAGAGAGAGCGGGAGAGAAGGGGAGAGAGAGGGAGAGAGGGAGAGAGAGAGGGAATCAGAGTGTTGAGAGCTGGGAACCGAAAGGATTACACATGCGAAGAACGAGAGAGAGCGGAGAAACAGAAGACGGAGAGGGGGGGCAGATACGGCGGGAGAGAACCAGAGAGACAGGAGAGAGAAACAGAGAGCGAAGAGAGGAAAGAGAGTCGGAGAGAGACGTCAGAGAGAGACAGACAGAGAGACAGACAGCGAACCGAGAGAGAGGGGCAGACAGAGAGACGCGAAGCGGAGGGGACATGAGAGAACAGAGAGACAGACCGGAGCAGCGAGAGGCAGAGAGACAGAGAAAAGACGACAGTAGAGACAGACGGGACAGAGAGACAGACGGAGAGTGAAGACGGACGGAGAGAAAGAGACGGAACGGGAGAAGAAGACGGACGGAGTAGACGAGACGGGAGGGGGCACGGACAGAGGGATCGGAGAGAGGACGGAGAGAGGTGAGGCCGGAGAGTAGGGAGGTGCGTGAGAAGAGGGACGAGAGAGGGAAAGGGAGAGGGACAGGAGCGAGGGGACGGAGAGAGGGACGGAGAGAGGCGACCGGAGAAGAGGGACTGGGAGAGGGGACGAGAGAGAGGGACGGGTGCGTGAGGGTGGAGAGAGGACGGACGCAGAGAGAGACGGAGAGAGAGAGACCGGAGAGAGAATCGGAAGAGAGAGCGCGGATAGGGTTTTGGAGAGCGAGCCGGGCAGCAGAAGACGACTGAGAGAGAGACGATGAGGAGAGTGGATTCGGAGATGGATTAGAGAAGTGGTAGCACGAGAGAGGGAGAAGCCGAGAGAGAGTGAGTAGAGAGAGACGGAGAGAGAGACGGAGAGAGAGACGGAGAGAGAGACGGAGAGAGGGAGACGGAGAGAGTGACGGAGAGTTAGACGGAAAGAGAAGGGAAGATGAGAGACACGATGAGAGAAAGGGAGAGGGATGGAGAAAAAGCGAATTGAAGAGCAGAACGTCTACGGATTTCCGCTAGTAATTTTTAAAGTTGTATTCAATCAATACTGTGAAATCAGACATTTTTTGATTTTATCAAAGGCGCTACTTAAAACAGAACGTGTACATAATCCGGAAGTGGAATGTAGAAGACGCACGTGTGTAGGCTGCTGAGACAAGTATCAATGAAGGTGTGCTTGTGAACACGTTCAAAAGTGTCGCTGCTCCCGCACGACGTCCAGTTACATGAACGGAGATCACTCGTTAACTTGGTAACAGAAATAGTCATTAATTCCTGATTGGTTCTCGTTATCTCAATGTTCATTTTAATTGATTCCCATACCTTCTAAGAATACCTTTTCTTTCTTATCTATAGAATCTCATGACTTTTGCAACACGGTCACTTTTAATTGTGCTCGACTATCTTTATGCAACTTCAGCCTGGCGGAACAACACTGGATCATGGTAATTTGCAGAGTAAGAAAATGTTAGATTGTTGATTATGTGAACGTGTTTATTCATCGCCCGTACTTTCCCTGTACAGTGTGTTATTTATAAAACGATGTACTCACGCCTGCAACATCTGAAAACTTCTCAGTACCCAAAAATCAAAATGTAAAAATGATTACAGCAATTGCTTTTGCAGTTTGAAATAAATACCAGAACAGATTTTTGTGGAGAAGACATGGACGTAAATACTTATAAATGTGTGTTATAAAAAGTTATGTGTCTCGTAAAGTAAAACTTTCGACAGAAACATAGTCATAAACGCTCAATATGTATGTAAGATTTTGTTCCATCTGGTATGGGACACCTGTATATGGATGAATGAAACTATGTGTCAGGCATGACTGCCAGATAAGAAGCTTTTGGTGTTAAAATTGTTAAAAACGTCAGGAGTAAGATCAATTTGTACCGTTAAGGAGATCATTACGATATATAATTTTTTTGGCAGAGTGAGACGCTTTAGATGTAGCCCCTGTGGCATTTTCAAGTTTTTTTAGAATGGATGAAATTTGTTTCTTTAAATTCTTTTCTCGAGTAGAAGAAATTGCGTTGTAAATAAGGTGATCCGATTTTCATTAAAATCGTTAACACTTTAAAACTTGGGAAATTTGTATTTTAAAAATACATAGGGTCGGTGTTACAAGATGATTTAGCTTTGAACCCAAACAAATTTCGTGATTTTTCCTACAAATGCAAGATGGTATGCCCTAAATGCGATATCACTTACTGTTAAACAACTTTATAGAACATTCACTAAATTTTTATATTATCTTGACTAATGAATCAATGCATATCTGCCGTTATTATTTTCGTCCTTATTTTATTGTGTGAGTTATAATTGATCTAATAAAACAGTCGACATGGAGTCGTCTTAGAGCAAAAATGTGTGCGTGTGTCTATGTGTGTGTACGGGTATAGTTTGTAAGAGTTTCTTCAGTTTGAAGAGAGTGTTTTAATGTAAATGCTAGTGAGTATTTATAAATACAATGTTTAGCAATCATCTGACACGTGAGTCCTTTCACAAGAAAAGGTTAATATTATAGAATATGGTGCATTATGTTTTTAAGTTAAGGGGGGCAGCAGTTTGCGGTAGTCGCCTACAACCTATATGAGCATATTTTGATAAATATACATTTCAATTACATTTTCAGAAACATGTCCAACTTAATGTTCGTAGTAAGTATTGATTGTATCTTTTTACATTCGTAAACTTACCTCTTTTGATTAGTCTTCAAAAATAAGCACTGAACGACAAGAAGAAATGTTTTAGGGGTTTTACGATTTTCACTGTAGTGAATATGAAATTTCTTATTTTTCAACAGCTCTCCCTTTAGTTCGATGTGATCGCAAAGGTTCCGTTCTAGTACAAATTTATTATTTTTGAATGTGTCATACGACTCCAATTTAAGCCAGTTATTTATTTTTCGCCATCAACCCTCAAAAATGGTAAAAAGGGGAAATGACGCACTCTACACGGCTGAGCGCAGTTCCTTTGATTTGTGGAAATGCATCCTAGCAATGTTTGTGTTGTATTGATATTTGGAGGCAGAAAAGCTAAACCACTTATTACTGATCCGAAGTTCATACACTGCAGAAAATGATCAATTATTGATACTAATTTGTGAAAATGAATGTGTATTGGATGTAAATTTGTATCCCACCCGTATCTCATTTTTGACGACCATCCTTGCTTGAAATAGTGCGGCATGTTTCAACTTTCCAAGCCATTTTTCAGTCATATTGATTTCTGTGGCTCTGATGTTTTTGTAATAACTTCTTTAGATTTTAGAAGTGATTTCATGCACGCTGACAAATTAACAATACCGACATTAATGTTTACTTCTAGTTTATGAATGTCTAACAATAAAAAAATCGAAAATATCACTTTGAGTTAACCGGATTTTTTTCTTGGAAGTCCAAAACTCTCCCTTTATTGGGAAGTGAAATGCCACCAGATTATATCTTTTGAATATAATATAAATCATCATTTACCTGGCTAAATATGAGTCCGTTTTGTCCTTTTTATTGTACACTTTGTTCCGATCCACATGTACGAGTTGGTCTTTGAAACTCGGACATTTTGAATTAAACGACTCAGGCATCTGGGCACAAAACATCAGTGGTGGACGAGTGGCGGGAAACACGGCGTCTTCTTCTCTTGGTGAGGTGCTGAGGCGGAGGGCGGTCGCGGGGGCGGGCGCGGCGGGGAGGAAGGAGTCGCATTTACGCGAGGGCGTTCTGGCTTGCCGGTCACGCGGGCAGCTGGCTGTACCGCGCGAGTAGAGCGTCAATTCACGTCTTAGGGGAGCGGGGGGGGGGGGGGGGCGAAAGCGCGATGCTGTGGGCGCGGTCCGTCGCCCGGCACAGATGACGCGAAACGGCACCGAGCGCGCGCGAGGCAACTTTCGACTCGGGATAGAATTCAATTCTATTCGTTTTATAAGTAATTTCTATGCAGGGTTGTCCTCTTGCAAATTGCTGTTTATATTCACTGATCAATAAAGAAGTTTCATTACAAATAAATTCTGATAGAACGGATAGTTCGAGTTAGAATAGGTAGTGAGCACAAGAAACAATATAAATATCATAACAAATACAAATTGAAATTATGCAGTAACACAATAACAAAGTAAAATACAATAACATTAAATACAAAATAATCGAGACAACAAAACATACAAATATTTACAAAACGACCTGTATCAAGTGAGGCTTGATTCGTTACAGATATGATAACATACTAATAATTCAATCATTAGTGTGCTTGTAGAATTTTGCTTGAACTATTCATTTATAATAAATGCCCGCAATTTACGAATTGAAGAAATAAAAATGTTCAGAGTTTTAGATATTTCAGAGATCAGTTCAATCTAGCAATTGGCAAAGGATAATACATCATTGAAGTAAGGTGCTCTAAGCTCTTTATAATTTGGGCACTCATAAAATATGTTAAAGGTTTTTCATCTCTATTCAAATTAAATAGCGAGCGAATTGAATTTGAGTGTATATTGTGCCACATATTTCTATTGTTTGTGGATTTCTTTGCCACTGGACATCCTGATTTGAGCGACTACTCTAATAATGGAAGTGGAGAGAGACAAAGTAAGATTTTTTTGTTTCTGCAGATTGCAAATCCCTTATTTCTCGATATATTGTACTGTATAATGATCGCGTTTCGTCTACAAAAATTTTACTTCAATTATTGCAACAATTGAGGGTTTGCGATTTCTGATTACATTCGGATTTTGCTGCTTCAAAATTAAGTTATTGAAGCCCAAATCATTCATCGGACTCCGGATACAATAAAATCGGACATTATCGATTCCAGAAATAATAAACTCGGTTATAATGAACTTTTGAATATAATGTGCTAAACTCACTGGCCCTGATTAAGTTAGTTAATGCCTTATTTTACGTGTCGTGACTCGGACCATCACGCAAATTTCGCTACACTCTTTTCACCAAATAACGGAGAAAGTAGGTAGAACTTGGTCGACGAAACTGGCAATTTGAATTTTGCTCACATGGTTCTTTTAGGTTTGAGGATCTTTTACATTCAGAAAATCTACAACAGGGGACAGCCGGCTTTACTTCGAACGGGTTTGAACCCGCAAACTTACAACAGCCCGATACGCTAACCGTTATACCACCGTACCCGTGAATTAATATATGTTACTAACGGAAGTGAATTCAACGACATTATACCAAATAAAGTAGTGTATGAATAGATACGAAATTCTTAGAGGCACTTCTTCAGGGTTGTCGCAGTGTACTTGGGAAGTTTAGTGAAGATTAATTGAACACAAATGCGGAAAATAAATAATTTAAAAATATATTTTTTTGATGAATAATGATAATGTTGCTAAGAGCAGATTTTCTTCTACTATTTTCTGCCAGAGGTCAGTAGCGGTGCAGCAGAACTGGTAACTAATAGATTCGCTAGAGGCCAGTAGCAGTGCGTAAGATAAACATTCTTAAGCTAATAACAACGTACTGTGAAAAAAAAAAGAAAATTATGTTACCTTTTTGATATTTGCACCAATTATATTAAAAATAATAGTCTTAAATACCAAAGTCTACATAGAATTACTTTTCCTCTTTCGCAAGAATTAGTTATGAAAAAAGCCTGGCCTACGCCGGGTATTTTGCTGGATACAAATAAACTCTAGGTGATTCGGTTACAATCTCCCCATGGATTATAGTGAATGTAAAAAATAAACTTTCAGGAAAAAATACTTCGCCTCAAAACTAAGAAATTTCATAACCTTAGAGTTTGCAGATAGGGATCCTCTTGAGTTATTTTTGTGTCATTTTGACTAGTCTGGCTACATACCACTGAAGAAATTGCTTCTGAACATCTGTCGATTCTGAAGACTTCATCGGCATGGATAGCGAGGAAAAATTAGCGTAATACTATATAACTATATCATCATTCTGTGAAAGGGCAATCCAGAACACAAAGCAAGTGTAATGAAAAATCGGATACAAATAAAGAGAGTGCTCCAACAATGTAAGTGTAATTTAAGGGTATGAAGACAGGGAAGATGTTTTGAAAATTTAAATATAGAAGAAGCATGTGTGGAGAAAGTACAAATTCTGGAGAGGGATTGCCAAAAATTATTAATAAAAATTTGTAAACAAATAGTTATTAAAATATTATTTAAAGCTAAAACAAGATATTAACATTTTGAACTCGCTATTTGGATATTTTATTGGACAAATTATTTTATTTGATCACGTAAACAAATACATGAATTGTTACCTCGCACCGAAAATGTTGGTCCCAGAAGTTCATTATTTCCGGGAGCGTGAACTACCATGGTAATTAGTCTTGAAGTTTAGTGCGCGCTATAACCACGGAGGTGGCGGTCTTCTTTCCTTCTTTCTGGAACATGACTTCCGGCGCTGATGTACATGGCGGCTTCCGGAGTACGTGTGGTAGTGTAGTACTTATAAGTGTGTGTGCATGAGTGTGTGTCTGTAAGGAGAGAGTGGGGAGAAGAAAAGGATGAGGAAAGAAAGATACACAAGACAGACGGATGATTGGCGTTTTGGATTTTTTGGGATAAAGGACTCACAAAACATATTCTGACTACGCAACGTTTTTGAGGAAATAATTTACTATATAAAGGAACAATATTTATACACTTTTATATCACCAGGGCTGGCCATAAGGGTTTTTGTGTAGAAAATTCCCCGTTTTCTGGAGAATGATAACAATAAGTCCTCTTCTTACGTAAATAAGACCAGAAAGTAAAACAAACACCAGTACGCACGGATAATGATTACACATCAGAAGGATAAAATTATATTAAGGGGAGGGATAATCAGGGTGACTTTCAACTATTCCGGCTGATGAGTGGTCCTGATGTTCATTAATATTTAATCACTGTTGTGACATCATCAGAATTAGTGATTCTGATTGAATAACCGTGTTCACTCTCCTTCTCTACTGAAAAATATCGCCCTCTTAAAAGCTAATTGTACTGTTCTTTCGGAGTGGGAAGGAGGTTGTGTGTACGTGGCGCCAGAAAGATCGAAGCAGTCATGAACGCGAATGTTGAGGTCGGTGGAGTAGGAGATGCGAATTCGACCAACTGTTTACAAATTCCTTTAATTCAGAATCGATGGCGAAGAATATCGCAGCAAAAAATAACATCTAGAATCTCTCAATTTCCAAAGTTTGTTCTTCGCACATCATCGCATGTTACCTGTAACGTTTACCCTGTCCATTGTACAGGTCCATTGATGGAAAGACAACTTACTCTGCGAGAATTCCACAGCAAGAATTTTCCTCGTGACTGGTTGAGACTCGCTCGAGCTTTCCGTCTTCGTTTATTTTTACGAGTCGCCTAGCAGTAAAAGGGGTAATAGCTGCCTTCGAAACGGCTGTGAGGGGAATTTGCAACAAATGAAACAGGAGATAACGCATGCGGGCTACGTGGCTGTGCCGGAGGAAATTTGCGAATTTCACGGGCAGCGACCGCAATGGCCGTGGGCGGGGGCGATTGCGTGCGAACGGGGCTTGGGCTATCTAAACGCTTTGACGTGTCGCGCCGCTGTCGGTTTAGTGCCATCGGCGCATGAATGTCCTTTCCGCTGGCTGATGCGCTGCAAACACTGATACTGGGTGGGCGAAGCTGGATACGGCAGATCACTACAACAATATTGCTTCTTAAGCACGAACTGTTGCTGTAGTTACATTCAACGTGTGACCTAATACATTTTTAATTGAGGAATTGAATAAATAATGAAGTCAATACATTCTTGACTATCCGGGATAAGCCGCGTCTCGGTGAATTGTACTGATGTTTCGGCCATTTTGTTGTGGCCTTCATCAGAGCTATACTGCTCTGATATATATTGCTCTGCTCTGATGTAGCAGCAGAATAGCTCTGAAAAAGAAGCAAGATGGCCGAAACGTCAGTACAATTGACCGAGACGCGGCTCATCCCGGATAGCCAAGAATGTATTAACTCCGGCCGCGGAAGCCAACGAACGAAAAAATGAAGTCTTTTTGTCGTCATCAACACAGTATATAATCATGCCATGCAAAAAATGTAAAACACCCGTCTCAGGGCAAGTGACATTAAATACGAATTAAAACTTGGCAAAATTGAGAAATAATATGAAATTATTATATGAAATACGGTCAATAGTATTTCATAGAACGCAAGAGAATAAATGGGATACCTAGTGTCTTCAATTTAACTTTAATTTTAAATGAGTTGAAAGGTGGCAACACATAAATCCAATTATTTTTATATCTTCAAAGACTGTTAAAAAAATCAAATGGTCCAGCGTGGGCAACCCAGGTCGCTAAGGGTGAAGAGTCGTGGCTGCCTCGTGCCTGAAGGGTCGCGGGTTCCAAATCTGCCTGGGGCATGGATGTTTGTGTGGATCCGTATGAGAGTTGCGCTACCGTTTAATTTCCCCAAAAGTTACAAAGTCAATGTTGATTGCATACCTTGCTCCTCACTTACAGAGCTAGCATCCGTAGCAAAATCGACAATACGTGTATAATATATAACAAAGCCAAACACAACATACTTAAAAAATTGGATCATGCACATAATAGAGCGATTGGAATAGGTACCATTCCACATAATGCCATCAGGTAGCATCTTTATCGAAGCCACGGAACCAAGTCAGTAATTTCGAAAGGATTACCATACCATCAAATATCTAAGCGAAGCTTCCTCCTCCAACAATAGTATTACCCTTAACGATATTAACCCACCAATCAAATCTGCTCTCTATCACCTACAATCATATCCAAAAACCTTTTACGAAAGCACCAAAGACATAATCAGTGGCTATTACCTTCCACTCATATTAGTGGGAAGAAACAGAACACCAAAATATCCCCCCTGGGTCACACCTAAACTTACTATCGTTCCCTGTCCCAAGAATCTCTCCGACTCTAACTTGAGCGACTCCGCCGTTGACCTCGTCCTTAACTAGATTCTCAAGAAATATCAAGATCACCTTGTCACCCATATCGAAGATACATTGGAAATAGACTGGGCTAATTCATTCAATCTCAATGGAAAACCTATCACATCAAGTTTAGGACCCTTTTCTATAAAAAATAACTGGGTAGCTGTCTCGGTAGCTTAGCGGTTAGATCAGCTGGGCGTAAACCAGAAGGCCCGGTTTCGTATTCCCGTCGGGGCAACCAATTCTTTGAACAAATTCAATTATAAAATTTACGCTTATCATTATGCATTTCTAATTGCAATGAACCTTGCCAAATCCAACACTATTAAGAAATGTATTATTTTATCAACATATTTACCATATGGAATTACAGTTTCACCCAATAATGACCTACCGTAAATAAATAAATAAATGTCTTTATTGATGGCGAGGCTCAGGCCATTCAGCCCGATCTTCCGCATAACCATTAATCTGTACCAACTTACTTGAAATCTGAAAGGACTTGTAATCTGGCCTATTTATTAATCTTGTATCTATCATCCATCGTACAAACAATATAGAAGCAAGAACCCCAATTAGCAAATCACCGCGTGCTGCTTATTGACATGAAGATAATGTGAACAACAAAATGTCTTATGCAGTTGAGGACTTCATGAAGTTTATTGGCAAAGACATTAAGAAGGTATGGTCAAACCAATGGAATAATCTCTTAGCAAGCACAACTCATTAAAAAATTGGTGATTTTTTTGCCCTCAAAATGTTTGCAAATCTCTCACTTGTTCACGAACAAGTACTAGATCAGGTCATAACAAATTTCCCACAACCGTATACTGGAAAAAAACCTAACCCGGTATGTTTCTCTTGCAATTGCTTGCTGAACATTAATCACATTCTCCCGGAATGTTCCCAATATAAGTCCACCAGACCCAAATTTTTGACACAAAGTTTTAATTCTGTTCTACGTGACAATACGTACCCAAACAAAGTATTAAAAGTTGGTATCGAAATAGCTGTTTTGGGAAATATTTAACTGTATTAGATTAATGTAATAATTATCAGTGATATGGTTTATATTTTATATTTTGTATTAATAATAATCATTGTAATGTAATCTCAGTATTGTAAGAACTTAATATTTTTAATGTAAAATGTAAAATATTGTATATATTCAGTGTCTAAGTACCTAGATGTGAATGCGACTAAAAAATACATTTAAAAAAGTTAATTTCAGTGGGTGCTATGGACATTAGTTTAAAAGCGATTTTAAATGAGTAAAATAAAAGGAGCGAAATGTTATTGATTCAGATTAAAATGCTCCTTCTCATTAAAATCGCCAACTGTTGCACTCAGTGTTACATAATGAAATTAGTGTAGCTAAAACAGTACGTACTTTCTCGACCGTATTTTCATGCAAATAGTACTCAAATTTTCGAAAAATTGTCTATGACATTATTTAAAAATCTGTTTTTAAGAAACAGAGTTTATTAAGGGAAAAATCTTTAATTCTTCAGTTTAAGGAACACTCCGAATAATTTTAAACTTTTGCAATTTTCGAAAAATCAAAGCTTTTAACGAACACGATACCTGCTTTATTCTCTTAAACGTCCTTCACAGTATCCAACAAAAAATCAAAAACGATACAATATTTTTTTGAAAAATTGGATAATATCCCAGGGGCTTCATGTAAAGTACCCCATAACTAAAATATAGGTTTCAAATTCAAGAGGCCGCGACTCTAGCAAGATCGATTAGGTAATATTAATTTTGGAGAGAATAGACTAAACGGTTTAGCCACTATCATTTTTCTCAGACGGACAAACAGATGTTTTGCCGTCAATCGAGTTTTTGGTATCAAGGACCCACAAAACATAGATTTTTAATACACCGCGAGATAGAGTATTTTTTTTTAAATTTAGCAAATGGATTTATCCACTATTTTGTTCCCAGGGCCCAGCAGTAAGAGTTTTTCTTCCGAAAATTCGCCGCTTTCCCCCGCAGCATTATATTATTTCTCTTCCAATAAGTAACTTCATAAGGGCGAGAAAGTAAAAAAAATCTCCAATTTTTTTTTCATTTTTTGCCCACGGACAGATAGGTTGCTTAAATGAACGGCGCGTGTCTCATTTTCGTTGAATCCTCTGAATTTTCGGAAATTGCAAATTTAAAAAGTATGTGCCGTTGAGCACCACTGGTTCTGTAATTGTTCCACCTGCGGGTCCGCTCTCGCGCGGTCGGCCGCGGTGGCGCGCGCCCCCGGCGGCGGCCGCCCGAAAGGGGAGCGCGACCGGCGGGGGGTGCGGGCCGGGGCGGGGGGGGGGGGGGGGGGCGAGACCACATTGATTGGCACCGTCGCTGTTGGAGCGACGCGCGGCCCGACAAACAATAAACAGCTCCAACGCCGGGGGCAGCGCACACTGGCCCGAAAGGCCCACACCGGAAATACGAAACAAAAACAAACTAGAGCACATACTTTCTCGGATTATTTGTAACGGTTACGTAATATTATTATCGGACAACAAAATTTATTATAATAATAAAAAGAAAAATGTATACTTATATGTGTATGTATTTATTTTTTCAAATATATAAGAAAAAATGAAATTATGTAAAATAAAGAAGTTCTGATATGTATAAATTTGCTCCAAGTAAGCATTTGGAAATTTTAGTTAAAAAAGAGTCACCGAACAGGTCATAAAATAGGTGGAACTGCAGAGTCGGAACGAACGTTCTACAGTAGTAATTGAACCCTAGATTTAACCACATAAAACATATGTAATAGTTATGTACATAATAATGTTAAATATGAGCTGGTGAGTTCGTGAACAGTCTTTCTGCACAGCCCGGGACGGGTCGGGGAGGCAAGAGGTAAAAGGTACCCAAAATTCAACAGTGTAATTGAACTCAATTTATCTTAAACAATTATCACATATCGAACGTAAAACTTGCAAAAGGTGTACTTCCATTACATTTGAATCGACGATAAGCAATAGGTTCTGATATCTCCGACTATGAAACGGAGGCGTATGTTTCTGGACGGGGTAATAAAACAATTGTGCTCAAAATATTGGTGAGATTTCAATTCCTTAGATATGGACTCTATGAAACAGGATTAAGAATGTGGTTCTAGTCATTTCTGCTTCCAAATACCCATTAATTCTTAATTTTAGTAGAGGATAAGTTTCAAGGGGAAGATTCGATGGCCAGAGAAACCCAATATTTTTTCCCCAAAAATACGATTTCAAAACATGTAATGTACTGTTTCAACTTGAAAATAAATTTAAATGTTACGAAATTGAAAGAAAAAAATAGTTGTAGAGGCTGCGAATTAGATGAATTGGGAGAGCATTAGCGGTAACTGTGAGTTTTATGCATCGCCTTCTGGGTTCTCATCAGACAAGAGAGTTCTCTGAATAAAGCGATACATAAATGACAAAGATTATTACTTTGGCGTAATAATCATTATTGAAGAGATTGCCATGATTGCCTCTGTTTGGACGCAAATAAACATTCTCCTCAATACATTCACATCATTTATGCTTTCTGCTTTTTCGATCCGCGTCTCAGGGTGCTGGTTCAAAGAAACTACACGTTAATTGCTTGTTGCCAACGTACCAGTAACTTTCAATGTGCCCCATACGTGTATTGCTTAGCTTCTCCACACGATCGCTACAAAAATGTCGCGGCTCCTCTGATTTTAAAACACTGCTAGCTCGTCGCGTCTGAAGTGAGAAAAATTGTATTCCGGGAAATCTGACAATGAGCAAATCTTTCGTCGTGGCCGCTCAGGAGATGGCGCAACCAGTTAGTGATTTTTAGAAACAGTTGAAAGTCGATTTCAAAGAGCTTTGTACAAAAATTAGTATTTGGTCAATTAGCAAAGAATTCGCGCGATTTTTGAGCAAAATTAGATTCTCGAACAGAACAAAATCTAGAAAGCGGGAAGTTTGAAATGTATTATCTTTTCTTCTTAAAGGCCTTCAAAGAGTAGCGAAACTGGGCTGTTCAAAGCGTAGCCTCAAATTTGAATTAGTTTAGCGGCCTATGTATCAACAATGGTAAAGTCTAAAATATGTAAAAAGAACGTAATTACACCGAAATTTGTAATATAAAAATTGTTTTTATGAATTCAGAATCATTTGTAACCTTTAAAATATTTTGAAAACAAGTATCTTGTTTTTGGAAATATATGTATTTACATAAATATTCGTTTTCTAATTTCAATTTTCCTTGATCACAGATTTTTAAAGTTTTGAAAAATTAAAACGTAACACCTCAATAAAGTTTATAACATGCTATTCAGTTCATTTATCTCTCTCCATTAATCAAGCTTATTTCGAGAAAATTTTGTTTCTGATTATTCTATTCTTTCTGTCAAGATTACGCAAAATCTACACAAATTTTCAAAATATTGTACATGACTTTATTAAAGAATCTACCTTCTATCTGTAATAGAATGTAGAACGGTGATGTACATCATCTGCTAAAATAATTACCATATTATTTTTTCCCTAAAGGTAGTTAATTCGTTAATTTCGAGTCATTATTAATTGTGTTGTGACTTCTTTAACTTATAACATCGTTTTGAACAAAATATGCAATACCTGTTTGGTCTTACCCCATCGTATAAGAAATTTTTTACAAGAAAAAGTTCATTAGTTTTTGAAATTACATTTGCACATCACTTCCGTGCCATTTTTAACAACATTCAATTTTATTGTAATTTCTGCTGAAAAGAAATGAACAGTGTTATTCATACCTTAATTGTAAGGGATGATCAGAGTCTGACATATCGATAAGTTCAATTTCCGATGTTTTGAGATAGTGTACATCCTTACTTTACGTCTCGTTCAATTACCAGTTTTACATTGTTGTTTAAAGTTGTAAAACATATTGTGACGTACCTGGGAAACTGTACTTGCAGACAATAAAATAATCTAAAGGACGGGACATGTGAATGGGTGTCCCAGGGAAATGGACGCTGCATTGGAAGAAAATATTCAATTTTTTTTTTTTTTTTTTCAATCAAATCATTTTTTTTTTTCAATTTTAAAAACATAAAAAACAAAAATCGAAAAAAAAAAAATAATTTTTTCCAACTTTTTTAATCTTTTTTTTTTTTTTATTTGTTTTTCAAAGTTTCTTTAAAAAATTCATTTTTTAATTTTTTTTTTTCAATTCAAAATTTCATTTATGCAATGGAGTTTAATAATGAAACAACTATTAATTATTGTTTACATTCGCAGTGTCGGCAAGGCCTTTGTTAAATAGTTCTGCCGAGTATCTACCTTTGAACTTCCGATGTCCAACGGCGACTGGTAGCGACGTGGACGCGTGAAGCGGCGGCGGCGCGATCGGCAAACTCGCTCCGTCCCGAGTTGTCCGGAGGCGACTGTTCGCGTTGGTTCCGTGTACTGGCCCAGCATCAGCGGGTCCCGCCGGCAAGCCCCGAATTACAGCGCGTTCCCAATCGATAGCGATGTCGCTGACGGTGGCGCCCGCTGCTGCATTACAATCAAGCGGACAGGGAATGCATGTCATCGATCACTTAAATTCCAACTGTTTATGTTTTTTTTCACGAATTCGGTCCTGTTCGCACTATGTTCTTCTATTATCTGATAATTATTTTAGGCACTCTAATCTCCACTCAATAAACCATAAGCAGTTCCACCTGTGGTGATAATATTCACCACACACATTGTTGGGGCACCGCCCATCCGCATTGCCGCGGCGCTTCTTCCGTTCTAAATACGTCTTCACCCGGCATAGCGGCCCTCTTCGCATATTACAACCCGGCACCGTGGCGTTCCGTTCGTTTACTACACTCCGGCGCCGTGGCTCCTGCTGCTATCACCAACACTCCACCGCGTCGCGCACCTGCCTCCCGGAGTTTGACGTTGTGCAGGGGCGGCGGCGGCGTCAACTACGCTGATCGATACCAGCGTTCTCTTCTATAATAAACATTTTGCTAATAATTACTAGAAACGGTCTTCGTTCAATATAAGCAAGACCTATTAAAGAAGACCTTTATACCTCTTAGGGAAAATTTAAAATTATCAGGAATTACAAGAAAGTGAAATTGGCACTAAACTAAAATGACGATTTCAGTAGATAATACATGTACTGTATGTGAAGCTAGTTATCGTAATCAATACAGTCAATATCCATAGTTATACATTTTAAGGGTTTTTGTTTAGTTTTTGAGCTTTCTATTCAACAAAATTGGGCGATTTTTTTACTTGAAAGCGGTGAGCGCTATGTGTTTTCACGCGCTTATTAAACGATTTAAAATTTGAATATTAATTCTATTTTAAAATACATATAAGGTACGCTTACCTCTGGTCAGTTGGTAAAAATTTGGTTTTTTTTTGTGTGAGGTGCAATCAATTTTTGAAAGCCAGTCGTTGATTCCTCGCCTGCCGGGAGCACGCGTGGGAGTTATGAATAAGGCAAGGCTGTCAGGGGAACCTAGGATGTATACTAGGTGGCGTTGGTTAAGGAGTTTTTAAGTTCGAATATCAATGAGTTGTTTTAAATGCAAACAGAAACGAGTCACGTATAAAAAAAATAAAATTTTGACGTGTAGTTAAAATTAAATTGGTTAATTTTTTTGCGTTAAGAAATATCCAGTAAAAACTTGAAAAGTTTTTAATATTCAATCGGATCTCTCATGTTCAGTCATTTGAAATGCCTAGGTTGACGAATTAAAAAAAATCGATCGATATTCAGTAGTCCCTCTCAGAACAGTATGTAATTATTTATTTTCAATTACATGTATGCTTCCCATAAAACGTTGTCGGAGATTTACGAGCATCGTTTACAAGGCAATTTTCTGAAAGAAAGAGTTGATTACTATTCTCTTCGAATCTTCAAGACCACGTGAAAGGAGGGCTGGTATCTGCGAAGACTATTTTTAGAGAGCTCGAGGGCGGTGCAGATGATGCAGGGAAGTGAGTCTAAAAATACTCACCCGCAGCGTTCGGAGGGTACGTGTCTATCCCCGTCCCTCGACAGAATCGCGCTCCAGGCAGAATATCCTCAGAAAATGGGTTGCGACGGGGGCGTGACTAAGAGAGAAAAAAGTGCGCCAACCCGGGAGGCTTTCTCGAGGAAACAACAAAAAACATATTCAGAATTAATCCTCCTCCTCTCCTATATTAATTCTGTAGAATAGATGAGTTTTGCGGCTCTCACACGCAACCAATCTTTAAAAATAAGGTCTCTAAGGAAAGAGAATTTTACCTAGACGTTACTAATTGTACTTTAACTTTAAAAATATGAAGGATTTGTTGAAAAGTAACTCATCTAAATACACATGTCAAATGCAGCTCTCGGGCATCATTGTTGAAATCTATATTTACCCCAACTCAAAGAGTTTCAGGGCTTTAAAGCTGGAATTGGAGACCGAAAGTTTCAAAGAAACGTTCCTTACGCCATAATCTCCAGGATGAGATCTTCTTGAACATTCTATCACATTTTACACATTCTTGCAGGTTCGGAGCTTCTCGAGTTTATTGCAACTGTTTGTGAAATTAAACTAATTACTTCACAAAATGTGATTGAATTGCACGGTTGTACTTGTTTGTTGACAATAAAGTTAAATAAGAATAGTTTGTATTGATAAGGGTGTACTGTACTGTTGTGTAAAAATACGTTCAGTTAGTATATTTAGTAAGAGACATATCGAATAATAAGTGGTGGAGGATAAAAGGGTCTTGAAGGAAAATATATATTCTGGGCCAAGAAATGGAAGGTAAAGGGGGAGGAGGAGTAATATGTGAGAGTTCTGCACGGGCACGCTAGTCTCTTCATAGTGCTGCATGACTTAGAGATAGTTCTTAATTTGCTATCTTTCAGAGCGTTTAATCTGAATCGTTCCATCCCAAGTTTCACGAATTTACTCCTGCGACTTCACAGGTGGATCGGCATACAAAGGGAAGCGCATGGTTTGCAGTAGACTTTCCTTACCTCCCATGTCTTTCCGAAATGCGTATATTTCTCCGACATTAGTGCATGTGGTGCATTGTCAGTAGCCCGGGAGAGGCTTGACTACGAACGTAATGGGATGCAACGAACCTTCAAAGTAACTGGGGTTGCAAAAGGGTAAGACACCCTGAAGTAATATAATTCAGTATTTAAATGACTTACATCCATAACTTCATTAATAATATTTTTTTATTTCTAATAGTTATAATTTTATAAAAAATCACACCTTGTTCATACATCAAATAATAATTTTTTCATGTAATGCAAAATAATTTTATAAAAATTAGTATATTTTCAATGTTAATTTGAAAATGAATGTGTAAAGTTCAGTATTCATTTTTGTAATGAATCCATAATTAAGGTAACGACCAGAGCCTTATAAAATAACAATGGTTAACATGAACGTGACCAAGGCTAAAGAGGAGGCGAAATATATAAGAAGCAATGGACGAATTCCAAGTTGATGGAAATATTGGACTTTTGTTGTTGTTGTTGGAAATCAAGTGCCAGATGTTTTCGGAACGTCGTGAGTAGACGTGAGAACAAAATTTGTCAAAACTCTTGGTGATTAGACGTAAATGAAAAATTATCTTAGCGTCTTTGAGAACAGATGTGCATTATGTCGGAATTATCTCGGGATTTAAATATGTGCTTATGGAGACGCTAAATTTAATGTCATTACAAAAGTATTATTGATGAAGTTTAAAATAATAAAACAGATATTCAAAGCATAAGAAAGAATGAATGGAAAGGTATAATGCGGACGAAACTAAAGATATTTAAAAGCTGTAAACAAGTTTTTTTGTCAATAAAAGAAATTATATGAACTAGTTGAACTTCTTGAAAAAAAAGTGAAGTTGTAAAACTAACTGATCATATTTTTAATTAATTTTAATTTCGATATTACTCAAAGAATGAAGGAGGTACTAGATGTTAAGGCATAGTAACTTTTTTAGATTTATTTTGTTTTTTGACAATCATGTTTTTGGTTCAATCGAACTTTGAATTTGTTTTTATTCAATTGTGTCCATTAAATTATTGTTTAAACTCGTATAATATATCTTGTGTAAAATATCAGCCCTATATTTATTATTCAGTGGCCATTAATTTCCCAGATATAATTTTAAAAAAGAAAGAAAAAGAAAAAATAGTACAAATTTTACAACAATTATTAGAAACAACCAATGAACGTTATTCACAACTGGTTTCTTGCACTTTTCACATTCACTAGATGCTTTTGCGTCCTAATTTGTTGCAAAAATTTCACATCTTGTGTTAGTTTTCTTTCTTAGAACTTCTAATTCTTGTGTTTATTCTGAATTCAAACACTGTGATATTTTACATATCAACTATTGTGGCAATTCTGTTAGAATTGATCTCAGTGTAAACTAAGTGCGATTCATACTTCCGTTTGCAGTTCTTGTTTATGGCAGTTCTTGAAAGTATTAATAATGTTTAGTCCTGAAAGATGATCGTGCCTACTTCGATTGAGTCGCATGAAATGAAGGTTATCGCACGGGCTCCGTGGGCGATGTGCCGGTCGGCTCTGCTCGTCATTTTGGGTCTAACGTGGGACGGAGCACCGGAGTTTTGCGACCTCAGAGACACAAGCGTGATTAAAAACATTTTGAAAATTGAGCGGCAACCTGCAATTATGTGAAGAGTAATATATTTTGCAGATAAAACATTAAGGGTAAGTTACTGAAAACCACAATAGCGTACATTATTATCAAACAAAACTTTACGTATTAATAATAATTAATTATAATAATAATTAAGTCTTGGATCCAAATTCTCCAACGCGACCACTCCTGGGGTAGCGGTGAGACCTTACGTAGTATGGCATGGATTATACTATCGAACAGGACCCTAATTCATTCTGTGCTTCATATAAAAACGCTGAGAGGTGTTCCTGAACACAAGAATACTAAAGTGTAAATATATACTTAAATTTAAGTACAATTTACAGTTGCATTATAAACATAGAACTATCTACTGGATTTCATTTGTTTCGCACTACATTTAAAACGTTTGTCTTGTGAGGTTGCGTCATTCAATTCATTCAATTTAAGGCTGAATAATCATCATTTTAAACATTTCGTGTCTAGTAGATATTTGTGTGTGACCGATAGGGTAAGTCAATCAGTATCTGCACTTTCGTTCTATTCGTACAAGGATTGAATGTACAGTTTTGTGCACCTTCCATCCTTAAAATGATGTCGTTCACTTTACTTCTGGTTCGTTTCTTTGTTATTGGTTCATGTCCGCTTGAGTTGTTGCGACGTAAACAGTGCATATTACTAAAAACTGGAATTCTTCGAAGACTTTCAGCACATGTATATACTTCCTGTACATAAAAGATGAATAGGAATGAATTAAACAAACTTTTGAGCATGTAGAGGGGTAAAAATGATAACTTTTGATCAATAAATATAACGTGGGAAATTGCGTACAATTGAGGTGCGCAGTTTTCATATATTAAACAGATTCATGCAATCTCTTTGAATGCATCTGAGCGTGGCCTGCAGAACATCTGTGCATAAGAAGTTGCTTAAATCCTCAGCGGAAATACGACATGTGTAACTACGTATATAACATATCCTTCTTTATGTTCATTGGCCAAAAGCGATGATTTTCGGAAGAAATCTGTTGAACAAAATCACGCAAACTTGTTTTCCCAAAAGTAGCTCGCCCATTGCTCAAGAACAAAAAAGCTGTCGCTTCCCTTGGCCGAGAGCCGCCTCAGCCTCAGTCTCAGAGAAGGGCGCTGATGCGTCGATGGCGCGTCGATGCAAACGTGCGTCGGTGGTGTAACGGTGAGCGTATCGGAGGACCCAAGTTGGCGGCTTCAAACCCCATCGAAGCCGTGGACTTTTAAGGGCGAAAAAATCCTTCGTTCGCCTTTCTTCGGAGGAAAAGTAAAGCCGGCTGTCCCATGTTAGTAGATTTACATGCATGTAAAAGATACTCAAGTCTAAATGACGCCTCTGGCTAAATTCAAATCGCCTGTTTCGTCGCCCAAGAAATATCTCCTTTCTCCGCTAGTGGGTGGAAGGAGCGTAGCGAAATTTGCGTGATCAGACGGAAGAGCGCGCCTGATGGCCCGAGTCTCGCCACGTAAAATAAGGCCAATTCAATTCAATTCAGAGGCCGCTCGGACGCCCCTCTCCCTCGTGCAGCCGCCGGCGCAGATGTCCGTAAAGTTAACATACCCACTTATCTCAAAATTGAAAAACAGTATCAAAGAATTTTGTTCTTTATCTTTAATTTTGTTCTAATTAAGAACTAATTTATACCCAAATTTAAACATTTTCTACCGATGCACAACATCAAAATATTCAACACCAAAGAGTAGATAAGTTAACTTGCCGTTCTCATCCCGCTCTCCACGCCCACGCCCCTCTCGCCGATCGGCCCCTCCCGTAGTTCGTTAGAAGGTAGAGAAACTAACTCGGTTAGTTTCTTCATTTACAGGACATGCAATACGGTGAGCACTTTCTTCCGGAACCAGCTGTGCACGTTTTTCACTGTCACTGTTCGATATATTTGAGGCATTAACAAGTTGAAACAATTCTTGAAAAAACTTCACAACTCGTCATGAGAAGTAATTTTGGAAATATATTTTTATCAGTACATTTTTAAAAAAATATTTCACTAAGTCAAACACTAAGTCAATTTTCAAGAAGAATGCTAACGTATAACAAAATAAACATGACCAACTCTACAAAAAATGTGTTTCTCGAGTACCTGTGTTTATACAACTGACTCAGTATATCTGAGAAAAGCAGGAGCAATATCAGTTGAGTATAAATACGAGAAGAGTGTAGTCTGAACCCTTCCATTTGCGATCTTGGGCGTGATTGTAGTAGCCATAAGTTTCTGGCTCGTTTTATGTTTCGACGTCACGCCATTGATGCCCCGTAATGCGAAAGGGCCGGCGGCTTACTAGCTTCGGTCAACTAACGATTTTTTTAAATGTTATTCCTTCGTGTCCCATTTGGAAATTTGGCAGTTAGAAACACCATTAGTATAGAAATACGTGAGTGCAGCTGTCAGCCTAAGGTAAAACTGTTTTTTAAAGGTAAAAATCTATTATATAAATACATAAATACTTTTTTTTACAAAATGTTTGTTTATATCACCTATAAAAGCACATCATTCTAGGTTTAATGTAGTAATTGTACTTTTTTGGAAAAAAGAAAGACGTGTGAAAATGTCACGAAAAAGATAAGGATTCTTCCGAAAAAAAATTGCTAATATTTCTGACAGGAGTAAAATTGAGGAAAAAGAAAAAAAAAGGTGTCATCTATTTTCTAAGTCATAAAAAAATTCAAATCGCTAAAAAATGAAGATGATTGATGAGAGAGGGGTTTGACGGGGAATGTCTCATAAATATTTAGGTGCATGTTCCTGAAATTTACTTTTTTTACGATGGTTTGTGGCTATAAAGGCAATTCTGAAACAGAATCTGGTCTGTATGTAGTTATTAAAAGTTGTTTCATTGTATTTATGTCGGTGAATTAAAATTATTTGTAATGAAGATAAAAAAGAATAATTATTGAACTATTAATATAGAAAGTACTAGTTTTTGCAATCAAATCTATGTTTTACAAAAGTATTGTAGACATTTTCACGTTTTAATTTCTAGAGTATGTGTAAACATTTCTTAATAGATGATTTAACTGAATCTCAATGATTTGTAAATACTAGAAATACACCTTCGACACAATAACATAATGTAAATGTATACAATCACAATTAGTAATTAATGTTACGTGGGTATTATAATAAGTAAAAATGTTTTGTGGGTATTATGTTAATTGAATTGATGTAGCACATTTGAATTTTCATTAACGGTTCCTTTGCCACTTCATTCCACTAATAGTTGTTTTCCATAGCCCTGCCACCCTTGGTGTCCCTCGCCGTCCCCACCCTCTGACTGTGTTCATTGCTTGTCCTCATCACCCTCGTGTTCTTGCCGTCCCCACCCATGCCTATTTCGCCGTCCTGCCACCCATGGTTACCTCGCCGTCCTCTCCGCTCTGGCTGTCTTCATCGCTCTGGGTAGCCACGCTTCCGTCGCTGCCCTCGCCGCCCTCGCCGCCCTCGCCACCCTCGCCTTCCCTCCCCTCGCCCCCTCGCCCCCTCACGCCCCTTCGCGCCTGCGCCTGGCCCTCGCCGCTCCTTCGCGCACCGCTCGCCGCCTCCTTCGCCGCCCTCGCCGCCTCACGCCTGCCCTCCGCGCGCCTCGCCTCCCGCCTCGCGCCCTCGCCCTCACGCCCGCCCTGCCGCCCGCCGCCTCCGCGCCCTCGCACGTCGGCTGCACGGTCTCAGCTCCGCCTTAGTGTGCCGGTCCGCTACAGCAATTAGCTGCTAAATGACGCGCATAGGTATTCCTCCGCCCCGCCCCCACCGCCGCCCCGCGCGCCGCCCAGCCGGTCCGCTCGCATTCGACGCAGGGAAGATCAGAAGCAGCAGGCAGCTCAGAGGCATGCGGCGTTAATTAGCTAATCGCTGATAACGCGTCGCGCTTGGAGTGGCCTGCACCGGTCGCATTGCGCGTGCGATGCGGAGGGGCGGGAGAGAATTGGCACTCGAGGGTAAAGGTGCCCAGAAAATCATATACTTTGTACTTTTCTCGCTGCGGAGAGAGAGAAAGTTATGTAATGCTGCGCAAAAGAAGAGGCTGTCAAACGAAAGAGGCCTCATCGGCTTCTGACGAAGGCGACCCGTCACACCGCGCCGGTCGCAGCCGAGCGTCGTAAAAGTGGGGACAGCAGGTCACCACACATGTGAGGGAGCACCCACTCCGGTCGTAACACTGTACGCTACGTAACTCGCGTTTTATTACTTTGTTGCCGATACTCGTAAGAAGAGAAAGTTATAAAACGGACATAATTTTCTCAAAGAAAAACTTATCATCATTATAAGGTCCGGTAATTACGTTTATGAAAGCGTAGTAAATTTGACAGCATTATTTTGCGCCTCGAAAATTAGACCAAAATACTGAAAAATTTTACAAATATTCAACGGAAAATTCAAATACTTTGCAATCTATTTATGCTAACACTTTTCATTGAGAAAAATAATTCTGTTTTTACAATTGCACGAGTTGTTCGAGTTGTAAGAAGGACCCGGAGACGAAGTCATCAATGCGAGACGGATATTATGTTTCGAGCGAAATGACTAAAAAAAATACTTCATACTCTCAAAATATTCAAAAATACCTTATATAGAAGGCTGGTTTTTGAACACATTTATTAAGAAAAAAAATTGTATCTCACATTTTGCCTGTTGAAGCGTTTAAGCATCCTGTATTATATATAATTTATATATTATATATATATATTATATATATATATATATATATAAACGTTTTAATAACCAAAGAATACACTTAGAAATAACTATTTACACAACAAGTAATGTTGGCATAAAGTGAACGGCGTTTAAGAGAGATCAGTCTTCATGTTGGTTAAAAATCACTATTTTTCTGAAAATGAAAAAATTAAAAAATTGTCGTAGACTTCCTACAACTAAAATATTCTCTCTAAGCTTTGCTCTCTCTCTCTCTCTTCTCTCTAGAAAGCGAGAAAGCTAAAGTGAGAGAATATTTTAGTTGTAGGAAGTCTCCGTCAATTTTTTAATTTTTTCAATTTTCGAAAAATTAGGATTTTTAACCAACATGAGACTGCATCATTCTCTTAAACGTCCTTCACTTTATCCAACAACGAAATTTAATGAAAATCGATGACGAATTCAAAGGGCCGCGATGAATATCGAATGAGGAATATCAATTTTGGAGAAAATCGGCTTAACGGTTCAGCCTCTTGCGTGGTTCACAGATGGACGGACGGGCCGACAGGTGGACAGACATTTTCCCGTCAATCGGTCGGTATCAATGACCCACAAAACATGGATTCTGGCTACACCACGTGTTAGAATTTTTTCTAAAAATAGCAACTGGATTTATTCACTTCTTCGATACCAAGGCCCTGCCAGAAACGTTTTTCTGGTACAAATTCGTGTTTTTTTCGCGCAGCACTACATATATTTCCCTCTACCGCGGTAGAAGTAGCAAGGATAAAAATCTCCAACACATAGTGTGGCCAGAATCCAAGTTTTCTGAGTCCTTGATACCAAAATATCGATTGACGGCAAAACGTCTGTCAGTATGTCAGTGATCAACGTTAGTGCCTAAATTGTTTAGCTGATTTTCTTCAAAATATACCCCCATCGATCTGAATAAACTCAAGGCTTTGGGAGTTTCAAACGGTCATTTGAATTTTTCATGGTTTTGTACATGAAGTCTCAAAAAACGTTTTCGAAATTTTCTCATAAATGGCTCAGTTTTTTTTATTCACCTTTGTCTTCGGATACAGTAAAGGTCTATAGGACGCTGAAGAGAAAGGTGCAGGTCTTACATTCGTTAAAATCCCAGATTGTTTGAAAATTGCGAAAGTTCACTTTTTTGGGTGTCCTTCTTCGACTATAATATTGAAGATACGGATTTGTCTTCCTTAACAAAATCTGTTGCATGAGAACGAACGTTTAAATAATTTATGGTCAGTTTTTCCAAATAAATGAGTAGTCTTCTTGTAATTTTGGGCAAAATTTAGGCCATTTAAAGTTTTGAACATTTTGCCTCAAAAACCGCTCCAAATTTTCCTTAAAATTTTTTCCACGACTAGAAGGAAACATTAATGAATTGTGCCGGTTTAACTTTCGTTACACTTTGTGAATTTTCGAAAATTGCAAATTAAGAAATAATGCGAGAAAATACGTGCTGTTACAGCACCTCTAGTTTACATTTCGTACTCGGCCACCCGCCGATACTCAGTAGCCTAGGCAAAAGCCGCTTTCACACCAAAAGGGAGAAATTCTGTCTAGTTGGTTGGAAGAGGGTGGAACTATACCGAAAAGCTAGCGTAGACTAAAGGGATTAGAAAAGATACTAGTTTGAGGTAGTCTGAGACATTCTGTAGCAGTAGTAGTTTATACTAGAAATGACTCCCTCCGTGCACTGATTGTGACCGAAGTCAGTTGGAATCGTCTCACATTTATGACGTCACGCTTCGGGGCGAGCAATGTAGGTGAAGGTCGCTTTTAGCAGTGCTCACACGTTCAAGAATGTGTAGGCGACGCAGCGATGCCTTCTTTCCTTCTCCCTTCTTCTTTGCTCTCTCGCGAACTCCCTCTATTCTTCTCACTCGAGTTGTGTCTCTTCTCTTCTTCACCACGACTCTCACACCTTCTCTCTCACTTGCTCGCTTAGATTCTCTGGCCTTCTCTCTTCCGCTCACCCCGTTTCCGCTGTCACGTCTTGTCTCTCTGGCGCTCTCCCTGTCTCGCCATCTCTCTCCCCACTCTCCGTCCTTATCTCCATCCTCGCTGCGCGATCTCGATTCCGTCCGCGCCTTCACCTTCGACGTGCGCCTGCCGCTGCCTCATAAAATGCGGAGCGCGGGAGGGTCAGCTGCGCCCTCATGAAAGTTGCATTCGCACGCACGCACGCGCGCACGCACGCGCGCACGCGCGGTCGCTCGCTCGGCCGGGGCTTCAGCTCCTGAGAGATGGTGCCTGGTTGTGTGGTCTCTCAGAAACGGATTGCGCTTTGAAGGCACTTCTTTGTCGCTTCTCTCTCCCGCTCTCCCCTTTCCCGCTGTCTCGACTTGTCTCTCTGGCGCTCTTGAGTTTGTGATTTGATTGAGATGGCGATCCTCGTTTTGTTCCAATGTTATTGCAGATCATACTGAATTGCCTGACAGTGCGTCTTTTGCAGGGTTAATAATTTTCACAAACATTAGACTTTCCTTTCAAATATCATATCAAATTTAAATATATTATGTTTATTAATTATTGGTATTAACTAGCAAATAATCTAAAATATCCTCTTAATAATGAAGACGATCCTTTTGTAGCATTTATGATATACAATCAGAAAAAAGCCTTTAAATGTCTTATTGCGTCAGAGGGAAATACTCATCAGGGCCTCATCAACCAGAGTTAAGCCCCTGAAAATGAGAACGTGGCAGAATACGCAAGAAGGAGGTCAGCGAGTGCGTATACAATCCTCAACACCTGTTTCGAAGTTGAGTTTCCAACACTCGCAATCAACGCGTCCTAAGCACTTAAAACAGGACGCGACATCGATGTCGATATTTTCAAAATTTGATGTTTTTATAAAAACATCTATATTTTAAACATAGATGTTTTTTAACATCGATGTTTAGTGCTCGATGATTTTGCGTTTTCGATTTTTTAAATGTGAATGGAATAGTCTTATAATAATCACATTTTTGAAAGAGAGTAAGTATTGAATTGAATTGTAGCTGATGATTCACGTTTTCGAACAAATCGGACCTCTATCGAGCAGAGCATCTCTTGACTGAGCAAGAACCCCGAAGCCCTGATATTTCCCACGCCCATCTTCGAATCACGCCGAGAGGCGTTAACGTATGCGGCGCCGCAGGTGTAGGCCTACGGGCGTCTCCCCTTCTTCACGTTCATTTCTCGGCGAACCGATGATGCTTACGCTTTCAGACTCAGTTTCTCGTGGAGACGTGAAGTTAATAGATACCAGTGCTATTATCGAATTAATTTTTTCTCAGCGCCAAAATTACTAGTCTATTAAATCAGTTTTAAAAACATAGGTGTTTTAATTTTTAACATCGATGTTTTGAAACATTGATGTTTTGTTATCGATGTCGCATCCCTACTTGAAACCAGTTTTCCCAGACCATACATGGTAACAAGTTATGTTCATGTCGAAATATACAAAAAAAGACACCTTTTTTTGACAATTTATTATGTTGTTGGGGTGGTGAGTACTTCCAGCCAGTAGTACGAGTTCTCACGAAGTTCCGTAGATGAGTTTTCAGAAAGAACGTTCTTTGTATTGAAAAAAGAAGATATTTTGAGATATTTTACATTTTAGAGGTACTTAACTATTAATAATTTCCAGTTTCAATCACCAGAGAATCTATCGCACTGTCCGCCATGGTTTGGCGGTAAATAACAGAAGCGGTGCTACAAGAGCCCAAACCTTCTCGCACATTATTAAATTTGCTTATTTAAAAAATTCAGAGTTCACGAAAATGAGACCTGCGCCATTCTTTAAGCCACCCTTTTTCTAAAAGCGAAAAAAATGAACAAAAAATTAGAGAATTTTGTAGAAAATATTTCTTTTATACTTTGTTTTAAATTCAAGCCGAATTTCGTGAAACAACTAAAAAAATTGTATAGGACCTTTTTTAAGACATGTTTTAGAACAGATTTTATTTAAGACAAAAATATATCTTCAATATTTTATTTTGAAATATTAAATTTCTGCAATTTTGGAAAATGCCGAAATTTTTCCGAAAATGAGAGTAGTACAACATTTTATACCGTAGGAGAAGAAAACTTAGAGAAACGTGTTTGGAGCCACTATTGAGAAAACAAATAGTTAAAAAATTGCTATATTACACTCATGCGAAAAGGACTCATATTTTTGAAATATTATACATGACCATATTTGAAGATTTGTCTTTAAAGAACAGATATAAATATGGAAACTAGTGCATTGGCACTGACATTCTCGAAGTAATTAGTTTTCCAAACTCTTTAATCTAGGCTAGCATTCCAGTATTGCCGCTCCCTCTTCCCAGCTGCCATCTATCGCCGCCCTAACTACATTTTGTCACATTTTTTCAATTTGTAGGACCCCAAATGGTAGAATTAAAATATGTCTTTAAAAATATTACATAATGATAAAAAAGGTTTATATGCAAACTTTCATTGAAAAACTTGGAGCTAGTTGTTCAGAAAATATCGTTTGAACGTTCTAAAAATGCGGCATTTGAGCTCTTTTTCACAGAAAAGTAAATAGTCTTCGGGAAACTTTATAAGACGTACATTCACAAACAAAATAATGACGTAAGAGATATTTAAAAAAGTATATTTGCCCAACTTGTGTAACAAACACAACAAAAATACAATCTTTGTTGTGGAAAAGCGAACTTGAATAAATCAAATAAAAAAGGGGTTAATGCCATATCATTCAGTGCCTGTAGAACTATCAGAACAAAAAGTTTGAAGACATTTTTCAACAAAGTATTGTTTATAAAATTACCTTTATTTCACGCAAAATTTTTCCAAAAGTATTTTTATTTGAAAAAAATGTATGTCCGGATATACTCACTAAATACATATCTGTCCTTATATCTATAGATATAATTTTGAGGAACATATTCTGTAGAGAGAAAAAATCTCTGTCTTCAGTATTATAATCCTAGGAAGACGCCGAAAGAATTTTAGACTTTTGCAATTTTCAAAAATTCACATATTTTAAGGAAACTGAGACATGTGACAGTTTTTAAGCGTTCTTTTCGCTATTAGGGACAAAGTAAATTAAATATCTGGAGCCATTTTTGAGAAAAAATTTGAAAATGTCCTTGAGACTTCAGGTAAAATACTACCAAAAATTGAAGTATCTGTTTTAAATTCAAGGAACCGCAAAATACCATCCAGATCAATAGGAAAATATCAATTTTGGTGAATACTTGCTAATTGTTCAGACGCTAGTTTTTTAACATACAGGCGACCAGACAAATAATGGACAAACGGAACGTGGCTTCTGGGTACAGAACATTAAGACAAAGTAATTTACTACATAACGGAACAGGAATTATTAACTTTTTCGGTGTCAGGGTACTACAATAAGGAATTTTTTCTTGAAAAATCGCCCTTTTGCCGCGGCACTACGTAACTTTCTCTATATTACATAAATAGGACGCATGAAAAAAACAACACTTTCTATCTTCAATAGTACAGTTGTTGGACGACGACGGGGGGGGGGAGTTTTAAAATTCAGAAATTTTGAAAACAAGGGGAAATTAAACGAAAATAAGACCTACGCAATTCTTTTAAGAATTTTTTACGCTATCCAGCCTGTGCAGGCGAAGTCTCTGATGTTGAAGGATCGTAGCTTCCACGAAGGGTCGCGGATTCGAATTCCGCTTCGGGTATGGATGTTTGTGTTGTCCCTACGTGTTCACCATACAGTAAAAATCACAGTGGTCGCTATATGACCAAATTCTTGAAAAGCGATCTAAAAACACGAATTCAAAAATTTGGTGTCATTTTGGAGAAAATGTTTAAAATGTTATTGAGGCTTTATATGAAGAACTCATAAAATAAAAATATCCCTTTCAGATTCGTAGGATCTTGAGTTCTTTTAAATCGATCGAGGATTGGATTAGAGATATAATCGATTAGATAAAATCGTCTGAACGCTTTAGGAGCTTGTGTTGACTACAAGCAGGCGGACGAACAAGTAGAAGTTTTGCCGTCAATCGATTTTTTAGTATCAGAGAGCGATAAAATATGAATTTGGATTATACATATTTCATACCATATTTCCATATTTCACTACATTTTAGTTACCAGGGCTAAGGAATAAGAGTATTTCTATCGAAAATTCGCCGTTTTCCGGTCATATAATGCACTGGTCAGATGACATGAAGGGCCAGAGTGAAGCTTTTTAGACGCAGGTTGATGTGAAATGCAGACCTCTGCGTTGTACTACCGAGTGCATGTCGGAATGCAAGCTTCCATAAGGTCCAGCGATGGCAGAACGCAGACAAGGGACGGGCAGCTGTCACGTGGCTAGCTTACAGCAGGCGGAAGACGAACGCCGCACACGTAGGGATGTAGAGGCGGTATGACACGACCTAAAGAGCATAAATTCACTGCTGAAGCAAAGTACTTAAGATTGCCGAAGGCAACGCACAGTTTGACTGGAGTCCTCAGTAAACGCGTCCCACGTAACGAAGTCTGCCGGTCGAACAACTGTCGAAGGCAGCAGTGCCTAGTCGACATTATATCAGGAGCAGTGTTGGGCAGGAGCTTAAATATCGTAGGCAACGTTTTGGCTTTGGAGACAGTGTTTTGGAGACGTTGTAGAGGTTGTATTTCAGGGTTGAAGCTCGTACACAGGCGCTTTGTGGCGAACGCGCTGGCGGTTCTCAAAGGGTGGAGGGCCGCGGCCATCAGCTGAAGGCGGAGGTGACGTCACGTTGACGAGGTCTTTTGTGATGGGGACGCGACATCTAAACAGACACCTGGGTTTCACCTCTTTGAGTGGCCACCATCCGTTTGCGCTCCAAGTGCGCGGGCTGCAGCCGGCGCTCCATCGGTATTTTCAGTCTCGCAACAGCGAAACGAACACAGAGTACACAGGATAATTCCTATTCTCTGAGCATAATTTGATGAGATTGGCCCCAGCAGCGGTAATTTCATTGCCTTTCTGCGATGAGTGTTCAATGCTAGCAGTCGATCCCTGCAGACTCGTAGCTGCGCGATTCAGCCCTTGCTGAAAGCTGTGCAAGCGTCAGTGTATAAAATCACACATAACTGTCGAAGTACTGGATAAGCTGGTTCAGGGGAATTGCCGTTGCCTTTGCTGCATCTCCGCCGGGAGGTCCTAGGGTTTGAGTCCCGACATTGACGAATTTTTATTTCTAGCTAGGTAGGCAAATCAAATTTAGCCGCTGCCGGGAGAAGACTACCAACGCCGGCTGCTCTGATCGGTAATTTGTAGTTTCTCCTACCATTATCAGGCAAATGATGAAGTCGGAACAAATGGACACAAACCATCTTTCCTTCCTCTTCTTTGTCGTGCCCTTTTCCTTACACACACACGCACACACACACACACATACAAGTACTGCACTATCAAACATATAAAGAGACCTTTCGGGAGTTTAGAACTTCTCCGGCTACAATGACTCGCCTTGGAAATTCCAGGATGGCAAAATACAAAACAAAAACAACGCGAGTCGACGTATAAGTTGGCGCCGGATCTCAACATCCAGCGGGGCAAGTACATCCGTTTTCTCCCGCGATATACCAAGCACTGCACTTTCTGGATTTATCACCATATCAGTTGATGCGTTCGGAACCACAGATCAATGAACATTGATGAAGTTCGCGTACTTTTTTCCACTCACACAACTGCGCTTTAAACACGTTTCTTCACAGTTGTTTTGTCACTATTGTATGTATTTTGAAGTATCGTATTTTAATCCAGAATTGGAGTTCTGTTAATCAAATACCGCTGCATTCCTTCAAGCCGCGCGGCCCGCCCGCTGCAGCGAGTGTTCCATTGCGATCGGTCGCCCTCCGCAGTCCCGCAGCTGCGTCGACGAGCCCTCTTGCGGTGAATAATGGAGCCTCCATTTGGTCGCCCGCCCCGGACCCGATAGCGCCGCTCGGGTAGCTTTGCGATGGAATGGCGCCGAGTCTGTTCTACCTCTCGCCGAGGCTGCCGGGCGGGGCGAGGAGGGGCAGGGGGAGTGGCGGGGAGCGGATGGTGTCCGGGACGATTGAAATGCCAAGCCCGGTGCAGTTGCACTCGCGTCGTGGGGAAACGCGCTCGAGAATTAAATTTAGAGGATTCGGGAGGTTTCAGAGGCAAATGTTTGATTGAGCTAGGAATTCTCAATTAAGGGAGGTCGAAAGTGGGCGAGCGACGTGAGAGGGTCAAAGTTCTTTCGTGGAACTTCATGAAGTCTGAGGAGTTCGACGAATTGAATAGTGCGGCAGGGGGCAGGTACTGGTACTTTACTGTGATTCCCTTGGAAGACACAAGAACTTCATGTTGTCAATTACTAATTACTGGAACTTGTGGCACTGCCATGGCCACTAACTGGAAGAAACAGGCATGTCATTGTTTATTACTTTGCATTTCATTCCTGTGCTGTTAATTTCCTTTTAGAGTTATGCACCTCCATTCAGTTATCTTTCTTTCATATAATCAATGAAGTTTATCACCCGAGGAAAAGAGTACTCCATGAATCATTTTACTTAAAAACAAAAATTATACAATATTAATTAATTCTATTTTTTAAGAAAATACGAGAGAGTCGCGAGTTGGTCCTCGGTCACGAATAGTTGTTTGTGTGTATTGGCTTGATGGGGCTCTTCCAATCACTATACATAAATCTTTAACGCTTTTCTTTTCATTATGGGCGTATGGGCGACACACTGTTATGTAATCAAGTATATATAGTGGAGTTCATGGTAAGAGCACCCGGGGGGTGGGGTTATCCCGGCAGGACCATGTGTAATGTGGAGGGTGCTCGGACAGCTTGTCTCTGAAACCTGTGAGGATGGAAGGGTCGGGATGACGGTCGACTAAAAGAGCGAGCGGTTAAAGGGAAAGAAAAGTTGGAATAAAAGAAGATGAAACTTTGGAAGTTACGAAAGGAGATACAATTCACTGAAATAAAATGGATCGGTTCGAAGTGAGAAGAGCAAAGAAAAATTGTACTAAAAGGCCCAAAGAAAAAAGAAACAGAGACAACAGAGTTTTAAAATGTAAAATCGTAGAAGGAAGAATTGAAATTGACACGTTCTTTTTGCTGGCGTTAAGAAATAAACCTATACGAGTATATAACATAAAAAATATATGAAAAGACCTAACATACTGTGGTAATTTTGCAATCTTTCCATTCCCTTGCAGATCCTTTTAGATAAAATAAAAACCAACAAAAGGAGTGTTGCAGGAAAAGGAGATGCAGAATACACAGACTGAATGATCAAAGAATTGACAAACTCTATCAACCTTGTGCCAAGAGTTCTAAAGAAGAATTAATTTTCTGTTCCAATTCATTTTGGCGAACGATGTTAATTTTTGATCTTTATACTGGGATGAACTAAAACCATTGATCGTTCTCAAAATGTTATTAAAATTCTATTGGAAGTTTTAAATCTTCTGATGAACGCCATTATAGAGCCTATCTTCACATACCTGAATGGTAGTTTGGTAAAAGTTCTGCTCTGAAAGCACTTTGGGATGGGAAAGTTTCTGGTCGTAGACATGCGAGCAGTTTGTGTTGTGAATTGATAAAGATCTACTATATCTTAAGGATAGCAAGCCAAACGTTTAGACAATACATTTAATTAATAATTTTATTAATTTAATTTATTTATTGGTCTGAATGGGATTTGGAAAGACAGCTGGAAGATACTCATAATTTTCAGAACGGAGAAAGACTGAAAGCTGAAAAGTATGTATACTCTCGTTTTGCAATTACATCATATTTTCCTTCTTACACATCAAATATATCTTTCTTTAATTTTCAACAGTAAATGTACTATTGCTGTTGTATTATTATTTGAATTCAAACGTAGAGATGCGACACAATACTAGGTTTCGG
>BOPP01000016.1:11041213-11095983 GCA_017312745.1 Gryllus bimaculatus
AATAAATTGTAAATTAAAACCCCTGAAAGGCATATTATGCCGAACAGGCAGAAAAATAAATAAAAAAAATAAAAAAAGCTTGAGTTTGGGGGTTCTTTTCGTGCTTTTTCTCCAATGTTCGTTTGATAGTGTCACAGATAGCCTCAAATTAAAATATTTTGGTTGCACATCAATGTCATGAAGATATGTTATGTTTCATCCTAAATATTGGAAGTTTGATAATGTTCGATAGTGATGTTGTTTATTACTATTTTTATTTACTTAACGTTAGTGTTACAATGTTCTCTAAGTTCAATAAAATGATATATTAAACATCATTAAAATCGGGAATGTACAGATATGCATAAGATAATAATATCGTCTTTGACTTTTAGTTCTGAATGTTCAATTTATATGTGAAATTATTCCTGCTTGCCTGTATGGTTGGAATAATGCTTGCCTGCTTGCGTATTTGCGTGCTTGCTTGCCTGTAGACTGGAAAATGCGAGCAGTTACATATAATGCGAGAATGTACGTGAACGTAGCACCACTAGTTTCATTCTGCCGTGTATAATTACTTCTGTCAAGGGAGAGAATATGTTTGAATGGGAAATTACTTGCTTGTTTTCGTTTTGTGTTATTTATTGTATATAGCAAATATATGAAACGAATTAACTAGTCCCTGTGTAGTCTTATCTCCTTTAGGAATATTTATTATTAGATTTATTACACGACTCTTAGTGTCGGATAGATTTTTAACCATCTTTGACCCTAACCGGAACGTAGGAAGTTAGGTAATTATTGCACTCTGAAGTAAATATTATTACAAAATAAAGATCCTTTTGATTCAAAATGTTTAATTTTACTCTCAATTGCTAGGTTCAAATATTACTGATATATCTTATTTTGTTGGATAACTTCTTTGCTCACTTAGAGTATATGATTTTTTAATCTCTAAATTTTGGGGAATAAATGTCAACTGACGTCTCCAAAGACCGACATGGGCCTGGTGCTCAGTGACCGCCATTCTGGAGCTTTGTACATCCCTTACTTTTAAATAGGGCGCCAGTTGCTCTGGACGCAATGTCCACGAAGTCGAGAAAGCAAGTTACGTTGTCCGCGCCACTGACATGCCTGATCAGTCAGGAGACAATGAAAGTGGCATTTACTACCACTTCTGTGATCACTGGGAATAACTTAGTAAACCCTTGTACTTTCACATTGCACTTACCAAACACAGAATTATTAATCGTCAAACCATCAAGATTGGTATTAATACATCACTGCTGATCTTTTTCTGTCTGCCCATGTGCAAATACAAGTAAAAGTTTAATCGAAAAATATGTCCCCATCTGAGGGCAAAACTCGACGAGAGAATATTGATGTCACGAATGTGATAAGTGTTGTGTAAATGTGTAAAAAAATTGTAGAAAATGCAAAATGTAATTTTCGTTTGAAGATAAAATAATCAAATATTAGAGAATACATCTAATGTAGTAAATAAGATGTAATTTTTTGTGTTTTGTCCGAGAGATTTTACTTCAGAGTATCACTCAGAAATAGTATAGTCTTCTGAATGCAAGTATAAACAATGCTTGATGGCGTGAAGCAGAAAAATAATTCCTATGTCCGAAAATTGTTCCTAAGAGAAATCTGTTTTTTATCAAATTTTTAGTGGTTAATACATTTTTGTGTTTAATTGTTAGTGTTAGCTGCAGTTTTTATTAATCTTTGTTGAAGTTTCGATAACACGAATAGGAAGCTGAGCTTACAAGGATAAACGCATTATCTACACAAAACAAAATTGAGAGAAAAACAAGGTTAACTTCGACAAGCTGTTCTCATGAAGAGCGTAACAATAAGTATGTAACTGATTGCTAATTGATTTGGATTTATAAACACTATTTTATAAAAATTATAACAATGTGTTTTTAATTGTAGCAATAAAATAAAGCAGTTTTGGCTAAGCGTTATAGCGTCTATCTGTCATGCTTATTAAAAGTGCAGTAATCTACGGATAGAAATGGATATTGCATTATTTCAAGCAATGTAGTTATAATAAGGTAACTCACAGCACTTTTCAGTGAAAATTAGAAAAATGATTTATGTTAAGTACTTCCAAATACGTATTTTGGCTCTCCATATAGTAATTAATTTATCGTTTCTTCGTTTTGAATTCCCCTTGGCTGGGTTTCCTGTCTTTTGTTATACTCTATATTCTTAGGTCTTTCCTTTACACACTTCATACCGCAGTTTTAGCCGCATCTTTAGGAATAAAAACCAATGCGTATAAAGTAGTACTGAAACCACTCTGGATATACGGCGTACCATGAACCGCTCAAACGTGTAGCATGGAAATACTACACTTACAATTCATAGCTTTAATGAGGAAATGTCTAAATGCCACGTGGCACTTAACATCGCCATTATACCCCAAAACAATGAATAACGATTCTTACTTTAAAATATAAAATAAAAACATCAGTGCAAAATCTCTAGGAACATTACACAATCAATCAAATATACTCATCATCAATCTTTTTGACAGTAGTTGAACATCAGACTTCGACATTATTCTTTGGAATTTGTATACTAGCGGAACCCGGTAGACGTTATTCTGCCCTTCATCTTCCTTTCTCTCTCTTCGTTTTCCCCTACCTCTCCTTCCCTCTCCCCCCTCTCCGTGGAAAAAAGTATTAGAACGTTCAAAAAGATCGAGTCCTGTAGATTACGGTGTGAGAAACGATTCTTTGAGGCCTTTGTCTTCAAAATTGTTGATTTTTGCCATATAACGCTTCGTTTAGGAGTTATTTAACGATATAATTTCAAAAAATCCTCCTGAGTACGATGCGGGTTGCATTTGACATGGATATTTAGTTTTCTTCTACAGCATAACATTCTGCATAATATTCTACAGATAAAATCCATCTTTGAAGCGAGTTGTATATCGTGTCAAAATTTGAGCTCAGAACTCAGAGCTCAGTGCAGAACTTTTTGTGTTTTTGAAGCATACACAAACAAACTTAACATTTTAATCTATACAGATTTTTCACTTGCGTAGTTATTGTTTACCCGTAATCTATACTAATGAAAGTGAAATAACTGACATAGATATCACAAAAAGTATTGTAGGAATATATTCTAAATGTTTACAGCCTCTTCTTCAGGACTGCAGCAGTGTCCTTGCTAAGTTTGGTAAATATTAATACAACCCAAATGCGTAAAATAAATAATTTAAGTAATATGTGTTAGATGCACCACGATCGTGTTTTTTTTCCGGTCGCTAAGAGAAGATTGGTATCTACCACATTCCGACAGTCGTCAGTAGCGATGCGTCAGAACTGTACCTAACCTGTTGTTCCTAGTATTTCGCCAGAGGCCAGTAGCGGTGCACCGGAACTGGTATAACTGATAGATTCGCTAGCACTCGGAGACAGACTCCGAACAAATCGTGAACCTTTGCAACTGTCGGAAACTCAGGATTTTTAACGAACATGAGACCTGCATCATTCTCTTAAATTTACTTCATACTATTGAACAACAAAATTGAATCAAAAACGATGGAGCCCGTTTTTTGATAATTTTGAAAATATTCCAGGGATTTCAAGTAAAGTACCCCCTGAAATGATAATAGCGGTTTCCAATTCAAGGGGCCGTGATATCAGCCAGATCAACAGGAGAATATCAATTTTGGAGAAAATCGGCTGTTTTGTTGAGCCGCTAGCCTTGTTCACAGACGGACAGACAATCGGACAGACACGTTTTACCGTCAATCGACTTTTCGGTATCGAGGATCCATAAAATATGGATTCGAGTTACACCACAGATTAGGGAATTTTTTCTAAATTTAGCAACTGGAATTATCCACTTTTTTGTTACCGTGGACCTGTAAAAAGAGTTTTTTCCGCTAGAATTTCGCATTTTTTTCCTCGTAGCATTAGATAACTTTCCCTTTACTGCGTGTGGTAATATAATATAATAGCAATGTAGTGTAAAATATAATGAAACAAAAATATAGCATTTTATTAAAATTTGAACTAATTACTTTAAAATTATAATTTTAAACACTTAGGTTTATACATAATGGTTCTTTTTCCTCTTTCACAAGGACTGGAAATGAAGAAAGCCGGCCCAACGACAGATAATTTGCTAGATTTGTATAAACTGCGTATTAACCGAGTGTCGTCATTGAGTGAGATCTCATACAAGTTCACTACATTTTAAAATTGTAGAAGTTTGTCAAATATTCCAGCACGAAAAAAATTCAAATGAAATATAGGAAAAAACAACAAAATTAAGAGTGTTTATCCATTTCCTTTGGGTTTATCTAAGAAAAACAACCATAAAAATGCATTGTGCTTCGCATAGAAATAAAATTTTCCACCACTATTGCCATATTCAAGATTAATATTCGCCTCAATTGCATGTCAAATGTGTTTTCCTGTTTATCAAATCACGTTCAGAAGTAAGTATCTCAACTGCAATACGGCACCATTGTGAAAGGAATAGAGAGGGAAAAAAAGAGAAAACGCCGAAAAGAGAAAAAAATCATCTGCCGTTGGAACGAAACGACAGCGAGGACATTACGTTTCCGGGGAGTCATAAAAACGTCTCTCCGCAGAAAGTAAATTAAAAAGTAACGCGCGGCGGTGAGAAATGTTTTCGGGCGGCGGAGGAGAGCAGGTTATGAGGGCGATCCCGCGAGGGAAGCGCGGGCGGGCGCGGGCGCGGGCGCGGGCGATTGCAGATGCCGGAGGAGCGGCGCAGTTGGGCTTCCTACTGCGGGCCACCCTTCCGCCATCGCGCTTTGTATTTATTTAATTTATTGGTATTTCATGATTGGTACTTAGATAAGTTATTAAATAACTTTATATGTGCATTGATTTCTTGTTATCAACCTTATAATTAACTTACAACTATTACAATGGGAGAGGATTCCCACATGGGTCCTCTAATCAGGTTCCGCATGCTCATTGGATAGGAATACAGAAGTAGAGATCTCTAGAGGTCGTATCGAATGTAAAACCACGGATCTCTTACGTTTCGATGGTCTCGAAGGAAATTCTGTGACTAATTCTATGAAGTACGACGAAACAAATAATCTTTCAGAATGTAGATTTTAAATAATATATTAAGTTGAAAATGAAACAGACATGTTTAAGGTTTATTTTCCCATCATCAGTGATTTTACAGCATACACCAAGTTTTGACAAACATGTAACGTATTCAAATGATTATAATTATATTCGTGTTTGTCACTGTCTAAGCTGTCTAAGCTGCTAAAGCTGTTGATGGGAATATATCTTTGAATCATCGGATTATTTTTAACTTAATGTTATAATTTAATAGGCTATCTACCTTGTATAAGATTTATTTTTCTTCACATCTTTAATATGTTATTTTTATATTTAATTTTTTATATTTAATTTTTTTAATTGATGAAGGAAGGCAATCTATTAAATAAATATGCGTCTTAAACTTTGAGTAGGTATCAGTTCAAATAAATTTAGGAATAATTTTTCTTTTTTTCTTCAAATTCCTAGTTTTAGTTGTGGTTTCTTAATTGAAGAGATATTTCTATTGCTTGTGCAGCAGTAATAGGAATTGAAATTAAAATAAAAATTTCCCGACCTGTAATCCATCATTTTTAACAAACAAACAATAATGATATTAGCACAAGTTCCAAAACAATCATTACTGAATATCACGAAAAATAATAAAAATATAAAAAAAATTTATTACAGTTTTAAATCAAATACTGTGTTTATTATTCACGAAAATATATAAACACATATTATTTTAAAATATGAATAATGTGTCAATGATTTTTCTATACTTAACTCATAGATTGATGTTGGCATTTGCTTATAGCAGACGTACTTTGCATTACATCCAAGAATTGTTTACAGCATTGCCAACGTAACGGTCACACTTGTAACAATGACTGGATACTGCGAAGGCAAGCGTTGAAGGCAAAGTGAACGCAAACGAAGAAAGAAAACTTCTTCAGTAATTGCTATAAGACAGAGCGCGTTGAGCCTGCGGAAGGGACGCCTCCCAACTCCCACTTCAAGGAGGCAGGGAGGCTGCTCACGTCCAGGCGGTGCCGAAGGACCGCTTGGACGGAGAGGGTGCGCAACGTCGGGGCGAAGTGCAGAACATGCATGTCGTCGTCGTACATGCTAAGTTTACCCGCGTACGACGATGTAAATGCCGCCGGCATCTTCAAGCCCCCGAAACAAAACATTAAATCGCCCACTACCACTAGTAACTTGCCATGTCCAGGGTTTGGTGGGAAGCCGAGTGTTCTGATTATTTCCCAGTCGTCTGTGAGAGTATTCAATCTGTACAATTCCCTAAAACCCACACCTTGAGCGTCGAAAGTTCCGATGAATAAACACAAGTACTGGCCTTGAGCAAACATTATGTAGTCGTAGAGTCCACTTGGTACGTTCCCAGTAGTTCTGGTTCTATACCAGGTTGCAGTGGTCGTATCAAGATACATTAAACCGGGACAATCATGTCCCTGAAAGCCGTTATCTTCGCATTCACTAAAAATGTACATCTTGGTGCCCACAGCGGCGGCCGTGGGGAACTCGACGCAGGGCGGATCTCCTTCTGCGCGCACCCGCTTCCATTCCATCGTGTGTAAATCCAACGCAGTGACTTCCATCGAAATGCAAGCGTTCGATGCATCTAGGCCGCCGTAAACGTACATGATGTGGTCGATTACGCACGCGGCGTGGCGAATCCGAGATGAGGGCAAATTTCCCGTAACTTCCGGCCGGCTCCACGCCAACGTGGAAGTATCGAAACAAAATAGTGAATCACATGCAGAGCCGTCCATCAGACCTCCCCAAATGAATATTTTGTCCTCGTAGACGACTGTGCTGTAGCCATCCAGGTGGCTGGGGGCGTCCAGATCGTGGTTCCGAGCGGAGCGCCTTTCCGGGGGATACGACCAGGTGTGATTCACAGTATTGAACACGCACACGTCCACCGACGCTTTTCCAGTTCGTGATTCGTAATTTCCCAGCGAATAAACCTTATGGTCAACAACAACAGCTGCTTCTGCGATGTGCGCCGGTCCTCCGTTTTCATGAATCGCCCAGTAATACATGGTTGAAAACACGAATGTCGGTTCACTTACAACATCCGCCATTTACAACAGCTCCTGGCAACAAAAATACACAACACGTATTTCCATGTCCACTGAATCAACAACTTCGAGAAATTAAGTAACTCTTGGCCGCACTTCTTTCGTCGATTGTTTTACTTCAAAAGTTGAAAATTATTTTGATACCAATCAATATAACCTCGACTCTCAATCGATAATGTTATGTAAATCGATTTCTTTGAGATTTCCAGCACGTTATTAGAATTTTGCCATGCTATTTTCGTGGACAAGAAATTTATTATATTTATAGAAAGAATAAAGATACCACGAAAATGTTTTATAGAAAAAAGTATATCATTAGTGAACTATTAATATTTTTCTCCCTGATTGTCGAATATCTTGCAAAAACAACAGATCTTTTTATGTCTGATAGTTATTTAATTTTTATCATTTTTATCATCTTCAGTTGGAAAAATAATGGAATGAATTTGATACTATTGAAATAATACGAAACATTTTTACGCCGTAAAGCGGCGATAAAAATGCTCTTTTTAATATTGGTTAAATAAATAAAACAAAATTGACAATTACGATAAAAATCACTAAAACGTATTAAATTAAACGTAAAAAGAAAAGAACAACGAAATTTGAAATATATTATTTCTATACAAACATTTCATGTTTCAAAGAATAGGTGATGTTCATTTTCATTTCTTTCATATTTCAATCACAATATTATTTGAATTTTCACTTCATTTCATTTTCATTCAGTTATGAATAAATCATAAACTTTTCATGAAAATGAAAAAAACAACAACTAATTTTGTTGAGTGAAATTAATCGAATTTTTCTCTACACTATTTCAAGAATAAGAAATGTTGTGTTTTAAAATTGATATTAACGTGGGCCATTTCGGTATCAGAGTAGGTGGCCCACTGACCCAGTTGTACAAGCGCGCTGGTGCTCACACTTGGAAGTGAGACAGTCACACACGGAAGTGAGACAGTTTCAGCCAGTTTGGGAGGGTGATGCAACCACCTCAGCAGTGATTCCTCAGAGGACTCGTAGGAATCGAAGGAATGAAAATGCAAACAACACAATACAGTTGCTATTACTGTGCAATACAGGTGGTATGCACTTGGGTATCAGAGTGGAGGAACCCTATTAATTGGCTGCTGAGCGCCACTGAATATTAGCCAGTCTTCTAAGCAGTGATTCCTCAAAGGAGTAGTAAGAATTCAAGAGGTCAGAAGGTTCTCGGAAAAATATAAATTGATATTACTTATTTTTGCACCCTTGACCCTTCTTCAGATATTAACAAAAAACTTGGATACAAGGTGATCTTTTTCGGCATAAACATGATGAAAACACAAGGCTTGTCATACAACATCATGAAAGGTCATTACTACATAAATATAAACACTAAGAAGTTAATAGCACAACTAAAAAATGTACAAAGTACCCTTGTCACTCTATTTTTTCTATATTGTAGTTTTATCCTTCGAGGCATTATCCCGTAACAATCATACAAGGAGTGCTAACGTGCATTATAGCAATTAAATCGAACACAGATCAATTTCCTGCTGGAGTATTTTTTTATATTCATTCCTAGAACACAGTCCCAATAAAATATAGCTCTTTTAAGCGTTGTAATTATCAGCGTACTACAAACGACTCACAATGAACGAATGAAAGTCCTTAATAAACATGTATTTTTTGAGAGTTCCAATCTATAATGCAGTAATGAAATCAAAACCGCAACTTCACTACCCGAATCCGTAAATTAATTTTGTGGTTTATACCGCCATAAAAGCACGTCTTTAAATTACATGAATTACATTAATTACTCGAATCTTTATTGGCCACTAATTTACATCCATTGTAACCGCTAATTAAGGATCACTTCTGGAATTGGAGTGGTGATGGTGCCGCCAACACTAATTTGTTAACACTGTTGTTTTCATAGCAAATTTTAAGAAGTGGTAACAGTTCGTTTTATCAATAATTATTCTAGTTGTGTTTTTAGAAAGTATATAGACACATTTTTACCACTAACTTTACGCTTATATAAGTACAACTTAATTTAATAATTTAAAATGTATACTTCATGGATCGCAGGATCAGTTATAATAAATTGAAACTCCAATCTAAAACAAATAACTCAATGATATTTAGTTTCAAAAATTATTTTTAAAATGTTTTAATACTGAAGAAGTAAAAATGTCAACAGCATAAAAACAAACATCCGGATACGATTGGAACATCTCTCTCCCTCCCTCCCTCTCGCTCTCTCTCTCTCTCTCTCTCTCTCTCTCTCGTTACGTGAAGTTACATTTCCCAATCTGATATAAGTTCAACACAAGAAAATTAAAATTAATCTTTCCCAAAATTATGACCCCTTAAAAGATGAGACAAGCTGATCCAAAGGAATGGCTCATTCATATGTAGACCTCTAGTAAAATTTCAAATGAATTGAAACGGCTTTTCACTCACCAAAGAGAAAAAAATCCAGTCTCGTCGTAATCAATAAAATGGACCGAAGACATAAAAAGTTTCAGTTCAGAATTTTTGCAAATAGATAAGAGAACTCATTTTTTAAAGTGCTTCAGCATTATGCGGCATTAAAAGCTAAAAGAAGAGATTACGCGACGAGGCCTGGCCCTTTTATGTTGCCTCTGCATCAAAGTTTTAAGACCTCAGCCTAAGGGGATATCCATTTAGGAAAAAATTGTACGTTGAATTCCCACGAGTCGTATCTTATGAAGGACCGCCCAAGATTTTCTGAAGCTCGCGAAGTTTTGGGATCAGCGTCCGCCTTGAATGGCAAAACATTGCACTTGCGTCATAATCCATTTTTATACCATGCATTTTATTGGTATGTTTTATTTGCATATGAATCAACATTTATCAAGAAATAATATTATTAAATTTTTCGTTTCATATCAGTACAACTCAATCGAAATATTATAGAGTTCATGTTTAATGCGTCAACCTTTTTACAAATAAGATACTATAGCTCACACACATTTTACAGCAGACTACGTCTCACCAATCCTGTGATTGGTCCAAAGAATTAGATCATAAAATCACTGCACGCAAGTGAGTGTAACGACCATGTTCGCAACACTGTGTAATACAAGATTTGTCGTCGAGTTATAATAATTCGAGACACAAAGAAAAAAGTCCTTATTCTCGAAGATCGGTTGTGATTCGGTCGGGTGGGTTACACGCCCCGTCGGCAATCTGATTTCGATCCCTGAGTTACACTACCGATTTCGGCCTATAATTCGAAAATTGCACGTGGTCGTCCTTGGATACTCTAACAATATACGTTAACAATATAGACGTCTTCGACAGGTATTGAAGATATAGAATGCTTTTAAAACAAAGAGAGACGCCCTATATTTGTTTCTGAAAGCAGAAAAATTGTTTGGATAATTTAGGCGAAGAGATCTTTCGGAGACGATATATTTAACAAAATAACTATTATACATGTAATGCTGTATAACTGTACGTGCATTTAGTGTAATGTATTTACATGGAAGTAAAGTAGAAAATATTTCCCATTGAAATTAAATTTCTTTAACAACAAGCAGAAATTCTCTCTTGAAATTTGCTATTTTTTAGGTTATCTTCTTGGTTGTTATTACTTGGTGAATAATTTTGAATAATAATATTGGTTCTAGTGTTGAGTACAGCTATTATTGTATTTAAAATTGTATAATTTTGTCTCATAAGTTCTTTATTCTATAATATGACGTAATTATTTTTTAATTAAGTAACATTATTAGCATTTGCTTTTAAGTAAAGGGGTTGTCACAGTTTATTTTACTTTAAAGTACTAACATGTCTCTCTTGACATTTATATTCAATAGAAGATCATCCAAAATATATACTTCCAACCCTCAAAATCAGTGTTGGTGGGTATCGTCAACTAATCATGCAAATAAATTGACATAGAAATTCAAATTATGTCTTTGAGTAAACAGCTATCAACTGAATTAAAAGGGTTTAAACAAAAAATACAATAACAGGCAAAAAGCTACTAAATACCTTTGATTAAATTCAGTTAAGAGTTTTTACTTTCACACTCTTAAGGAGGTATTTCTTAAGAAGAGAAAGTTATGTAAAACTGCGCAAGAAACGGATATTTTTCGGCAGAAAAACTCTTATTATAGGGCCCTGGTAACGAAAATGGGGGATAAATCGAGTTGATAAATTTAGAGGAAAAATCCTCTGACATGCGGTGTAGCCAAAATCTATGTTTTGTGGGTCCTTGATACTGCAAGTCCATTGACAGCAAAACGTCTGTCTGTCCCTCCGTCTGTAAACAACACTAGCGGCTAAACCGATTAGCCGATTTCCTTCAAAACTGATATTCCCCTGACGAACTGGTTGATGTCGCGGTCCTTTGAATTTGAAACTGATATTTTAATTGAGGGAACTTTACATTAAGCTGCTGGGACAAGTTCAAAATTTTCAAACCAATGAAGCCATTGATTTTGATGAAATTTCGTTGTTGGATAGTCTGAAGAACGTCTAAGAAAATGGTGCAGGTTCCATGTTGGTTAAAACATCTAATTTTTCGAAAATTAAACTTTTTTCGACGTCTTCCGACTACTATAATTATGAAGATACACTTTTTTATTAATGAAAGATGTTCATCAAAAACATATCTTCAAATAAGGTCATGTTGAATTTTACGAAAATATGAGTATTTTTGGAGTAATTGATCGTCAAATATAGTCGCCCGCTCCGTATTTCTCGTACTTCGTGAACGTAATTTTAGAACTTTGAGGCTGTTCGTTGTTACGCAATTTAGAATTTGTATATTATTTTATATTTTTTGTTTGTATCTTCTCCGAGCTTTTGTTACAGGTTTTTAAATTAATCTTTTGGAAATTATTAAAAACCTATTATAAATTGCGTCCTTTAATTGAGTTAAATGAGAAAACGAATATATGATTTCGCTTTGTTTAATATGATGTTGGAATGAAAAGTAATTCATGTAAAAAAGCCGCGTAAATTTGAATATAAAAATATTATATTTTTCTATCCATTTTAATTTTCTTGCTAGTGCTGTCAACAATGTTAATTCGCAAAATATGTATCCCATACGAATTAGCAATTATTGTTGGTTGTAACCCATTGTTGTAATGCCGCATTGATGGCGATAATGACTGTTGCCTTTTCCTTCGCGTTAATATAAACTAATAATTTTATTTACGGATAAAATACGCATGGAGCATCGTTGGTACGTTTAGGTTGAACGTGAATACACAGAATTCAATGGAAGCAAACGTTTTTGTTTGTGCATTTGAAATTAAAAAAAAATAATGTGTGTTTGACGCTCTGTTAGTTTGTTTTTGAAATGGCTGTTGAATTGTAAGACAGAAATTGTCATATTATAATGTTACATGGCCATTAAGAATACAGCGAGAAAGTACGTGCTGTTGGAGCAGCACTAGTTTCGTTTGAAGTAAATAAATAAAAAACCGAATGCAAGTAATAAACATTATTTATTTATTAATTAATTAGCAATGTTGAAAGAAAGAAATTTCTCTGGTGAATAAATGAAGCTTTTGACAAGAAAATTTAGGAGTATTATTGAACACAATAAACAAAAATAAAAAAAAGAGAGACGACAAATCCTGCTAAATGGTTTCAATGTAATAAATACTAATTGCTCTGCTAAGCTGTTGAAGAAAAATATTAAAAATTAATTTCTAATCTAAATTGCTAAACACAAGCTCATAAATGATGTAGACCAAATTTGATTCCGTCTGTAATTTTACATGTAGACGAACATTTTCGCAAAAGACACATTACACTTTTTTTCATATCGTGATAATGTTCAAATTCTGAGTGGCTAAACATTGCACCCTTAACACATATTCCTTCTTAAACTCACATTGTTCTGTTGAATATGAGTTTCACATTCTTCGATAGAATATGAAATCCTTGAGGAAGAGCTTGCATTCTTGCAAGTAGATACCGTTCTCACAATTTCCGATACCTCTTGCTGCTGCTGGTAATCTGCCTCTGACATTTCCTATTTGGAAAGAAAATATTCATACTGAGTTGTATATATTGTGACGTACCTGGGAAGCGGTACTCTCACGACAAAATAAATCATACAAGGGACAGGAGATACATTTCCGGAATGGGCTTCAGGGTTTGCGCTGAATTGGAAGATGATCATAAGAAATTCTTTTGTGCATTTAAATATCTTTAATAATAGAAACACACTTTACAAAAATTCATGTTTACAATGCGATGCGCAAGCCCTCGTAATTAAGTGTAAAACAGTCAACGTGTATTCTTATTCTTTGATGCTTCTTAAGAATCATCTGCTGCTGGTAGCGCGAGCGGTGGCCGCCGTCGGCAGCGGCGGCCGGGCGTCTTTCCCAATCCTCGCGTCCGCTCCCGAAGTCCGTCGGCGGGAATTCGCTCATCCCTCGGCGATCGGACTCCGCTGGCCCCAACGCGACAACCGCCGGTTGGTCACACCCCCAGCTAGCGTATAAGCAAGTTCTCACAGTATTACTAACACGTCACGACGCGCGATTGCCAGCCCGTCGCAAGTTCCCGGTCTCAGCCAATTCTTCTCAAGTCTCGCCTGGAATGCTCTGCACAGTACGGCCCCGCTGCTGCATTACACCCGGGCCGGGAAATATAATCACGTGTCCGTCCGGCCACACGAATTCCTGTATTAATGTATTTTGATTCTCGGTACTGGTGCGCACGTCCCTTTTCCCTAATCCAACCTGATTATCAACTTTCATCAAACTCTTTAGTCTCTCACTTAACAGCCACATCAATCCAAACTGGTTTCTTAACCACCAAAACTTGATGTTTGTATGCAGTCACTGCCCCCGTCCGTTTTGCACTCCGGCCTCTCTAGCGTCACCACTGTTCCCAAACCGTCGCTGCCTCGCCGCTCAACCCCCCGATTTGACCGATCAGGTCACGGCAGCTGGCGGCTTGTTTACTGCTCTGAATCAATTCAGTACTTTATTTTATATTAGGAATTTAGTAATCAATTTTGATATTGCTTACAATGCAGAGATAACATTCTTCGTTGCTCAATATAGTGGTGCCTTTTATCAATTATTGATGATTACGGATACTTTCTTTAAAAGTAATTGATATATATAGAAAATTGTAACTGAATTTTGAAATTCATCAGGGAAAATTGTATTTTTTAATATTTAGCTTATATTACATTTTCAGTTTTGAAATTACAAAAATTTGCTTCAACTTACAGATTTTTTCCTGAAACCACCTAGAAATAGAAGCATAACTTCATTATTTTATAATATATTCAGTGATGCACAACACATAAAATACATTAGTACTTTTAAGAATAAGAATTCACAATAATGTGACTGCACCTGGGCAGGACAATTCTGACAACAACTGGGCAGAATTATTTCCGATCTTTTTATTTTATGACAATAATGCTGAATTTATTACTGTTTTGTTAATAAACATGGTTTATGAAAACATTTTAGTATACGTATATCATTATAAACATTGTACAGGCATTATTTGCAATTGAATGTTGGATGTCAATTGACTTGATTTCTATTTGAACAATAATCTTGGTACCCATTGGAGAGTAATTATTTTATTAATTGCACTGAAAACTAGTGAAAGAATTTTGTACAGCCGTACATGAAATAGCAAAATATCAAATTTACCGAAAATACTAGTAAAATTACCTCGAAAGAAAGCCATAACTTTTGTTTTGAAGTTTATAATGTTGGGTGAAAATAGAACTGAATGCATATATATGTTAATTACAAGAAATGAAACACAAAACACAGATGTTAGATATAACTAAAAGCTCTTACTTTGAGTCATATATACTGCAATTCCATGTCCCAAATCGTAGTCCCATGTAGTTGTCACAGTTTCAGGCAGGACGAAAAATGCAGACAATATCTTATCCAATGAAGTGCACAGCATTGAAGCTTCGTCCGCAAACTTTCCTGATTTTGTAAACAATTATTTTCGTACTTTTATATTTGTTCTTAAACTTCTGAATACGGCTTACTACGTTAATATCAGATTGTCGTGCCCTTTTTCTGCTTTTGTAACATTACATACAGTAATATTCCCGTATTTGTTAATGAAAATTATGAAAATTTCAATTCCTTAAATAGAAATGTTAGATGTATTGGCTACCGGAGCCATGACAGTATGTCAAGCGATACGATGTGACATCACAGATCACACTTGAAATTACTGTACAACACATTCCGGTTGAAACAGTAAATCTCTTGAAGGCTTCTAGATGACAGGAGTGGGGAACTAATTGCGAGCACCGTTACGACGCTTTTTGGTGTTAGCGAAGCTCCAGTCTAGATGAGAGTATTCTCCTCTATTTGCACCTTGTGCTCTTGAAAGGGCTTTCTCTTTAATCGAAGTATAACCATAGTTTATAAACAGTACTGCATGATCGAGATATTCCACGGACAACGATATTCGTTGTCACATTCCTCGAATCCGTCAATTCTCGGAGGACCGCAGTTTGTGAATAAGAGTTATGAGAGTGTAAACATGAATTCTCCGATTTGCGAAGTAACCGATGGTCAAGAACACGGGCGTTGGCGCAGGAGAATTCTGTCGCTAGCGCGAGGCCAGGTGAGAAGCAGCGGCGGCGGCGGAGACGGGCTGCCAACGTCTTGGGCGGCGCCCGCAGAGCTTCGCCCTTCGCCCCAGCGGCGGCGCTCCGCCCCTTCCGTGTTCTCTCCCCTCGGGATCCGTCTGGTTTCCCTGCGGCCCCGCCCCCCGCCGCCGCGCCGTGTATCTCGTCACGCCACGCCACGCCGCCCCGGCCACGCTCAAAGGCCTCCGCGCTTCACACCTCCCCCTCACCCTTCCTCGCTAACCCTCGTCCCCCCTCGCCCTCCCTCGCCCTCCCTCGCTCCACACCCTCCCTCGGGGCGTGATTGATTACTTCGCGTTTCCAACCGCTAACGTCATTGGACCCGTAAGTGTAGTGCACGTTTTCATTACGGTTGGTGGCAATTTTCTTCTCCCGGTGAATGGTAAGATTTGCGTTTTCCCCAACCACGTATCTCCTTCCAACCCAGCATAACCCCAGCCAGGATGAGTCTAAGCTCCGTACTGGTCTCCCGAGATCTGTAGTAGTGTAGTGCATGTAAGTGTAAGTGTAAGTGTGTGTATGTAAGAGGCGAGGATACGACAGGAAGAGGAACGAAATATCCCGTGCGGTTCGTTAGTGTACTGCTCCGACATTCACTTGGTATTGATCGGAGAAACCACGGAAAACGACCGAACAGAGCAGCCTGTCGCTCGAATTCACTTCCAGATAGGGACTAAATTCGGACTAGCTATGTAGCAAGTGTCGAAAATCCGGTCACGGCCGGTGTGGTCGTCGACACTAGGATATCCCGTTCAGGTGCACTGAAGAGACGTCAGTTGATGAATAATCTCAACCGACACCCACTTGATTCTTCCCGCTCCTCTATATCCTGTGCTTTCCACCCATCCCGCTGTCTCCGCTCTGCCGCTGCAGGCAGTTGCACCGCTCTCTCCCCGCTCCTCTCTCCCCTGACCCGCATCCCCGCGAGTCAAAATACCCTCTCCGCCTTCTTCCCTGTGCCATATCTTCTCGTTCCCCGTCCTCTCCCCGCTCCCATATCCCCCCTTTCCCAATCTCTCTCGCTTTCTGTTCTCTTCCTGCTTCCCGACGTCCTGCTCTCTTCTACCTCAACACCCTTTCCTCACACCCAACCTTTCCCCGCTCCCGGGCGTCTTCCCTCTTCGCCTTCTCCCCACCCTTTCCTCTCAACCAACATATCCAAGCGCCCTAACTCTCCCTGCTTGCAACCTCTCTCCATTCCTCCTCTTCCATCTTCCCGCTCTCCCTGCCTTCTTCTCACTCTCCGCCCTTTCCCGCTCCTAACCTCTCTCCCCTCCCGGCCTTTCCCTACTCGCAACCCCGCTTTCTACCTCCGCTCCTGGCCATGCTTACTTACTCCATGCCACTTAAACTCTCCCCGCTTCCCGGCCCCTCCCGCTCCCCTCACCGCACCTCCAACCTTTCCTTCATGCGCTTTGGATTCAATGAGACTCTACGCAATATGACGAGAAAGCCACTGAACGAAGGAAGAAAGGAAGAAAGAAAGGAAGGAAAGAAGGAAGGAAGTTAAAATTAATGACACAAAAGAAAGAAACTTACTTGAGATGGTATTTATATTTTTAATAATATTTGATGGTATTTTGCGTGTATATTGTGCGTGAAAAATTGCTCAAATATCATCAGTGGTGGAAATGTAAATGTATTAATATCAGTGTTAAGATATTAAAAGCAGTTTGTTAATTAATGTGCGGATAAAATGAAGGGAAAGAAAGCTAAGGTATACTACTGAAATATTGCATTTTCTTGCATTGCAACGGGGAAACTAAATTGAATGTGCTTTTCAATATTAATCAACGATGACACAATTATCTCGGAAAAGAATAAACATGTTTCAGGTATCATATTCCTTGTTTCAACCTTTCGGCTCCACTCAACTTTCAAAGTATTTCATTATAAAGGATCTTTGATAACCGTGTTTCACTTCTCTTTCATTTCTAAGAACACGTCTGATTTGTGCAGTAACTTTCACTTCGTCGTAACGCGAAATAAGTTTCCTTCCATCTCCACTGAAACTCAGCCAGCCCACGTCTCCTGTTCTGCCTTCTCCCGTCAGCGCGCAGGCTGCTGCGCGCGGTGGGGACGACGCTCCACTGAAGGGAACATGAAACGAAAATAGCTAGGCATGCTGCTGATGAAAATAGAGAACAAAGGAAATGAAAAGAATTGAAATTGAGGGCGGATTTCTCATACATTTCCTTCCAACATACAATTTAATTAAGGGACGCATTGATTTTTATTTCACGTTTGTTCTTTCATTTATTAAAGCGAGGAAGAGAAATAAGGTGCCTCGTTCATCTTTGTGTGGCCCGTGCTCACAGAACGCCTCAAGGTTTAACTTCTTTTCTGCAACGCTCCTCGCCTAAGCCGCATTCCAGCCTCGAGAAACGGCATGTACACACAAGAGTTGCGGGCAACAACAGGAGAAAGGTCAAATGCAAATTAAATGAAAAAAGGGAGAGATAATGATTTCTATTTCAAAAAGGCGAAAATAATGCAAATTAAATTCATAACGACTCTTTGCATAATTACAACATACCAGTCCATCACTAATAATCAATCTCTAATAATCCATCATTATCTCGTAATAACTCTAGTTGAATTAAATTTTACATTTACTAGCATTTGCATACAAAATGAAATCAATACTTACATTCATATCTATAATGTTTTCATTCTAATTCTATTCTCAACGAGATGCGTGTCATTGTTTTATCTTGCGCTACCATTTGCAACGACACATCCAAGGACGATGTTGAACAACTCTCCTGGCCATTTCTACGCCTTCAGCGTCAAGCACATCCAGACATCGTAGCGAGATACGTTTTTTTAAAAATTTGTTTTCTTCCTGTTCGGCAGTTATGCCTTTCAGGGGTTTGTACATATTTTTAATACATAGCATTTGGGCATACAACCTCTCACTCTTGTATATTACTACTAACTAATTTACTATCATTGAAGCGAAAAAAAGGAAATACATATTTTTATTTTTATCATATATTCTTATAGAGGATATTAATTTTCATGGGGGTTTTAACATATCTTTCGGATATTGTGAGTTTATTCTCTTGGGATTGTTTAATGTTTTTCCCATTGTAAATTTTATGCTGCAAGGAGAAGATGGAAGAAGTGTAAACAATTTGTCACAGTTATTTCTTATATATTCGTTTAGGGGCTCTATTTGAACTTCTCTTTGAATGTGTGTATTAGAAATGAACCAAGAAGACTTTGCACATTTTCTTAAAAATTTGTTTTGTGTGATTTGAAGTTTTTGAATGTTGGTTTTAGCTGTGTTATTCCAGACTGGACAAGTATAAGTGATTGATGGCCTAATTATCGATTTAAATATTAAAATTGCTCATTCCAAATTTAAGGCTGAGCGGAAATTGATTAATGGATATAGTTTTGATATTTTGGCATATGTTGCATTGAAGAGATAAGTTCTGAAATATTTTTTCTTCCTGGGGCTTTTACCAGCTTGAGGGAATTTGGATTCGACTATTCGCGCCGGATACCCACTATGGCACTCACGGAGACACACACTACACACACTTGCGGGGTCCTAGGACGGTGGTCAGTAGACTCACAAGACCTTCCGCAACAACACACGTTTATGAAAGACAAGGGACAGACAACCATGCCCACGAAGGGTCTCAAACCCTTGGCCCTCAGACCCAAGCACACGCTCTACCCACCTTGGTGATACAGGTATGCAAGTGGTGAAAGATCATTATCGAATTTAAATTGATTATATCTTTCTGATACACAAGTTTGACGTTGTTGCACACTAGGATTTTTATGAGACTTCAGATACTGAAGAGATAATAACGTATATATTATCTAAAATTTCAAGTACTTTCGACAATTAAAAGAAGATTTATGAGCAAAATTATTAAGGGTTGAAAGACCTCCGTTAGCCGTTGGTTAACCGAGGCTACTTCTAGAGCCGAGCGCCGTCTGGGGCCTCGCCGTTGTCAGTAGGGTCTCATCCGAAGAGAAAATAATTAATTTTTGTGTTGATGCGTGGGAAATGGATGCCAAATATAATGTTTTTTGTATTTATAAATGTGCATCATCATAAAAAATGTAATAATGTTTGAAGTACCGAGTGTAACCACAACTATGGACCACCCTCAAAACGTCTGAACGTTTCAAGATATCGAAATGCAGTTTTCGTTTAAAAAGTCAGAATCATAGAGAAAATAATATGCTCTAGAGATATTCTTTGTAATATTTTTAGTTTTCGATAAATTAATTCATAATTGATTTTTATCTAGGACTAGTTGTAGACCCTATACATTTTTATCTTTAGCAATTCACAGAACATTTACCATAACCGCGTATATCTTTGGTATCTAGTTGTTGATTTGGTACATTATTGACTCGACAAATGAAGTGATATTTCCTTATAGAAGAATTCATTTCTTGGTGGTCCTTTTCACTTCTAATTACTTGGAAATCGTCATCAATAATAAATGTGGATTCAAGAGAAGTATATCTAGCATATTTTTGATTGAAGTAATTATTGCAATATGAACCAAGGAGATAATGAATTGCCGATGTATACAGATGTCCAGCCAACTTTGGGCCACCTCCATAACTTCTAAGTGATTCACAACGTATTGGATGGTTCAGTCCTAGTAAATACGTCCCAGTCCAGTAGCAAATACGCGAGAACCTTATCCCATGTGTAATGTGCAGACTAAATTTGCCGAAATTGGATACTCTTCGTCGTTTAGTTTTGTAATTAATTAACGTTAAATTTTGGGCTATGCGCTTATGCTCCTGTAACATAGGCTATGCCAAGTGAGCGGGCGGCTTCACCTCACATTATACCACTTCTCTGGAAAACTCCGTTGCTAATACTATCCGAGAAGCCTTGGAAGCGAGCACAAGGCAAGTGGCTCGCGAAGCCAACGCTTTACAGTCCCTCGTCTCGCGAACATCTTATGCGGAGAGAATACGACTTTCCATTTCCAGCGGGTGCAGAATTTGCGCAGTAGAGACTTAAAACGCCGTTTTCGATTCACTAGACATATCTTGCGCAAATGCAAAGAAAACCAGGAATTTCGTTCTTTGGTCAGATAATGCGTGTTTTTCAAGAATTTGCGCAACCACCGAGCGTGTAAGAGGCGTTCAGTATCGGAATTTTATAATTTAGGTACTCCCGACGCTTTTGGAGTTGGGTGTTAATGAAAGACCGCGTTTTTGCAACCGAAGTCGGGGATCGTGGTGACCATTTTAGGCGCATTAAGGCGTGGCGGCATAAATACAGGTTCTACCCGGCAAAGTTGTGCACGTTGCGGTGGACATGCGGTACAGATGCCTTCCTTGCGTTCACGCAGGAGGCGGCCTTTTTGAACGCTTGTAGAGCCCCTGTAACACGAGGTGGAATTGCGAAATTTTGGCTGCATACGCAAATATGATAAATTATCGTAAATAACAAATAATAGTTTTTTCTCTCTCCTTTCACTTTCGTTAGCATAAAAGCAAAAGGGAACAATATTTAATGTAATAATTGGGATATCTTTGTGGAAAAAAATGACCAATGACAAGAAAATTGGTTTGTTTCAAAATTTTGTATAGGGCTTACACCATTTACTTTTTCAATCACAAATAACTTAGAGTAATATATCGTCGGGTCCTATATGAGTCACGAGGACTGAATCATCCTCTAGAATGCAGATATCTCTCCACAATGAGGAATCAAGCGGTAAATAATATGCCTTGGAGAATTTTGTTTGTAGGGTTTTTATCCGCCTGACAGCCGGTTACCTCTTATGTCCTCATGGGACGTATATTTGACCTTACTCTAGAGACCAATTCATTTGCAAGCTCCTCTGATCTGAAGTCAGAAGAAAGTGAGGCCAATCTCGGTCCATCTTGCCCTTGCATCACGGCCATCCAGGTAGCCGTGGAGATATTGTGTGAAATAATTTTAATTTTCTACATAATTAAACCTCTCTTTTGTGAAAGCATCAATAGTTCATAGCGTCACACACGACTGAAGATGCGGATTACTACACAGAAAATAGTAAATTTATCTACAAATGTTTATTCTGTTTTTCTATTGTTATCTACGTCTTATGCGATTTTTGTAAATTTACAATCTGAAGTTGAGTAACGGAAATAATAACAAAATTTCTTACCTTTTGTAATCTAAGATTCAGGAATCTTCAGTGAACATCTTCAACCTTTCATTTCGTTTGCTTGGATTTGAAGTGTTTTAAAATGCTGACATGTTCTTACGGCCTTTAAACATTGAACTCGAACCTTGTTAAGCTTGAAAATGATCTTCGTTAGTAGTTTCCTTACACTACCAATTTCCTTTTATCGTTCATTCTAATGATCGATGCTTTGGAATTTCAGGCAGTGAAAGAAATGTTCAATTCTGATGAATCATTGGAAACTTTGTTTCATTCTGATTATTATAATACTGATGTTTGTTCTGGTTTCCTTCGAGTCAAAATCACGGATTGCTGAAATTGCGCTGTCATCTCTATCAGACTCCCCTCTCCCTGAAACATTCTTGCGCTGCGAAGCGAGGACCACTTTCTCAAAGGCGACAATTGCAAGGGCTACTGAAGGAAACGTCGGTTTAATTTTAAATCACATGCCAGAAAATATTACTATACGGTAAACTCCTGCCAAAACATTAGCAAATGATACATCATTGTATTCCTCTTTTTATGATCTATCAATAATATATAGTTCCATTTAAAAAATCAAAGATGATTCAATTTCTAATAAGTAAACATATTACGAACAATATCTTTAAAACATGTTTCTTGCTCCATAATTCCGCATTGTTGACCGAAATCTGCACTTCGTTATGGTGATACGTTTAGAAGATACGAGGGTGGCTCACAGTTAGTGGGACACTCAGTATATTTTCTCACTAGCAAATGGATAGATCATAAGGAGAGGAACACAATGATATAGTATGAACCAGACAGGTGTAAGTTCAATTTTGAAAACAATAGATTTATGTTTGTTTTCTATATTTCTCTCTATATGTGTGCAATCAAACCAAATTGTATATATTCCATTCCATAAGATTGCATCAAGCTCATTCCATTCTAGCCCATTATTTACTTGCCTACGTCATTAGAAAGCTTTAAATGGCTCTCCTGAAAATCTTACTAAAATGGACTTAGAACAGTCTGGTTCTCAATTATTGATATGAAAATATTTTGATAGTAATGTGAGTTTAGAGTTCACGTCCCGACGGTGACAGGATTTTCGATACTAGCTAGACAGCTAGTTCGAATTCAGCCGTTGACTGAAGAATTCTAGCGGTGGTATATCATAGTATAAAATGGATTTTACAGTTTGCGATTTTGAGTAGTTTTTCTCAAATTAGATAAAAATATTTTCAGTATATGTAAAGAGTACTTGTATATATCGTTATTATAGTAACACTTATCGTAATGGTATAATTTGATTTGTTTGAATGGTTTATCTATAGGTGAAAATATTTTAAAAAAAATGAATGATTTTATATGTTTTAAAACTTAGCTTTAATTTCAATGTTTAACCATTTTTTTCTGTTTGCAGGTGAGTACACTTCTTTTTCTGTTACTCTCGCCTACTTCGGTAAGTGCTAACACAGTTAACTCTATTATACAATAAAAGTATGTTTTGAAAATAGAATATAATTAAGAAGTTAAGTAATAAACAAAAATCGTTAGAATGTTGGCTAATGATGATAAAAAACTCTGTAGAAAATGTTGAATATAAATGTAAGCTTGGTTTTCGGGTTTGTACTGCTTAACGGACGTAGACATTTTACAATTTTGTGTAAGAACGTTATTGGTTTTTATCCCGCTTAGAGTCGTTGTGCATTAAGAGATCTAGTAAACGTAAATTGTGATTCGAGCCATTACACATAAGAGGTACTGAAATTTGCCTCGCCGTGCAAATCCTCGGAGCAGAGTCACAACCATTGGCCTCTGGGGTATAATATTAGGAGACGATCTTAGAGATTGGTTGGGTCGCTATTGCTGGAATTAAGCGGACGAGTATTACGAGGATTCTCGGAGACGAAGGGCCACTGAGATCTCCCCCTCTCTCTCTCTCTCTCTCTCTCTTTCTCTCTCTCTCTTTCTCTCTCTCTCTCTCTCTCTCTCTCTCTCTCAAACATCTCTCTAGGGAAATTACCCGATTCGTAACCGCGCGGCCTGACTTGGCCTGCACCAACGAGTAGCTCCGTGTGTCAAGAGATCGAGCGGTGGTTGAAAACAGAGCTGAGGTCAGGTGAGAGATACGGGGCTCCTGCTTGTTATGGCCAAGTTTATTTTAGTCGATTCGGGTATGGTAATACCCGAATAATATTATTATTTTTGATTCTGAAAAAGACGAAAAGGATGATGTGTCAAAATTATATATAGGATGCTGTTATTACATTTAAATTGAATACTATATTTCAAATTTTCTTCTGAGATTATTTGTGATCTTAAAAGAACATATTCTTTGCTCAATCAACAGTAGAATAATTTTTCACGAATTTGATGGTTGAGCAAGATACCAGTAGTTAACTCAAACACCAATGTATGAGAAAGATACCAGTAGTTAATTTCTAATTAAAATATTACTAATAATATACATTTGTTAATTAACTAACGACTGAATATTTTTACCATTATAAGTGTTCAAAATATTTCAGTTGGATTGCATTAAGCAAAATTGAAATTTAATATTTAATCCTCACAGCTTAAGTTCATTATTAATTATGAACAATGTGTGAGAGGCAAAAATGTATTAATCTTTAGAAACACATTTCATGAAAATAATTTTGTGAAGATGCGTGCAGATGGGGAAACGTCTAAATACATATTGCTAAATGTAGCACATTTTTTGTCATATTGAGAGAGAGAGAGAGAGAGAGAGAGAGAGAGAGAGAGAGAGAGAGAGAGAGAGAGAGAGAGAGCTCCTTCACTAAATTGTTTTCATGAAATTTGAAGGTTATTCATCTTCACGTATTGATGGATATGTGTTGCAGATTGTAGTTGACTATTAAATACAACAAAGAGCTGAATAAATTAACTTAGCAAAACTATAATATTGAAAGAACTTTTTATTAAATCTCCAATTTTTAATGAGAAAAATGAAATACTGAATGTTTTTTTTACTTCTTTCTGCATTTTTGAAAACCACAAATGCCTAAAATGCGAGAATGTATGTGCTTTTGTAACACCACTAGTTTTCTCTCCGTTACTTCTTCAGAGCACTTACGGTCTTATTTGCAAGTACTTTCAACAACCACTGCCCAAGTTGACCTACATTTCTTCGCTGCGTAATCCACACGAAATCAAAATGATTTGTAGGCTGACTATTTTGACTAGCTACTTTATTGCCTTTATGATGTGTTAATAATGAACTGTCGTCAATCATAGTCTTTGAATCATGACAATCACAAAGGTAATCAGAAACACTACGATGTTTTATGCGTCAAAATTTGTTGAAGAAATTTTTCACCCCTCTTAGACCTCTCTCCTTCATTCACAAGCTTACTGCGCTGATAACTTTCTTACGTCGGTTGGCGCTTTAGAGTCTTTTTACTCGCTGCATATTTTCTGTGGCCTTCTGTCGATTTGTTTTCTGTTCAAATTACTCCTTTACCGGTGGCAATTTTTTTGTCTTGTCTCCTCGGATCTAATTTCCGTGCAGGAAAGAACGTCACAGCTCTGCTTTAGTATCGACCGGCAATGAACTCGGAGAAAATTACGAAAAGGAGAAAAACAGCAGAAAGACGCTGGTGGCTGCGCGGTGAACTTTCTAAGATGAGAATGAATAAACTACTTAAGAATTATTGACATATTGCCAATGACTGTAGCCAATATCAAACTCTAACTTACTTTATTCTTGAATATTGAAATTTTCTGGATATTTAATTAAACTCAAATACCTGAAATAAATGTGTTTTACTAAATGTACAAATGATGTATGCATACACTTTTAATGCATACATGGAATCACTAATCCGAAACAAATTTATTCTTCCTATTGATTATTCTATGATTTATTATGTTGTTCATATCTTTTTATTTATACGCATTTGACTTCGACAGTACTGGAATGAACCAAGATCAAATCTTGGAATTTAAAAACAGCATGAAACACAGTCTCAACAACAATGAAGACACTTCTTAAAACTCTCGACATTAATAATAAAGTAATACGATTTAAAACTGTTGGTACAATATCTTGGTTTTGCAGGATCGTGCTGTTAATCATCTATTCAATTTCTTGATGTTAGGATACAAATAAGCAAATCTATTTTTTCGCATCTTTAGTAAATCAACCATTGTAATTAAATTCTTCTAAATTCTCGAGGCAGTAGAAATAAAAATGAAGTATTTTGATTATAATGGCAGCTGAGAAGGCTCAGTGCAACAATTGTTGTGTTTACAGCGTCTCTGACCGGGTGATTCTGGGATTGGAATTCCAAAGGTAGCCAATTTTGGGCACTAGCTAGGTCGAATTTTGATGCTATCAGGAGGAGAAGTTACCAACTGGCTACTCTGAGGGTAGTTTTGCGAACTTTTTACTCGACTGCGTGAAGTCCAAAGAAGGGTAAAGCGATTGGCTTAAATCGTAGATGTTAGATTGGAGAGTGAACTTACAAATCACGTGTTAGAATGTGAGTTTACAAAGACAAGGCATTATTCACGTTCCTGTACGATAATTCTTGGTGTTCACATAAGCATTTGCGAGAATTAATTTCACGAAAACAGCGAAAGGAAGAGGTGAGCTAGACTCGTCAGAGGGCGTAATCGAGGCGCAACCCACCCAGCGCGAATTCCTCCGCAAGCAGCGGCAAGCGCGGCCTCGTGTTGATCACGCGCCGTGCGGTCGTCGGGGCGGTGGGGGCGGAGGCGAAGGCGGAGGGGAGGCGTCCCCGGGGCGCCGTCCGTCTCGTTAGGCGCATTCATCAGCACCTGCCCCCGGCGGGGGGGGGGCGCGTTTTGCTTTCTCGTCTACTGCCGCTTGCGCAGGAAACAGAAAGTACTTGTATTGTAATGCCCGAACGGAATGACACGAATTTTTGCTAAAAAAAAACTTGATTTTTGGGGTCCTAGAATCGCAAAAGTGTATACTCTTGCACGTATATGTAGTAAATTAGTTCCTCTAACACCTCATGTAATGAGAATACACATTTTGAGAGTCCTTGATTCCGAATAAACGTCGGTAAAACATCGGCGTGCCTGCCCGTCCATCTGTCCGTCTGTGTGCCCGTGTTTCTGCTCGTTCTGACTGCTCTTTTCCGTCCGTCTGTGGTTCCGTATGTCGCTCCGTCTCTCCCTTCGCTTCTCCATCCGTCTGACCATGGATTTTCCTCACTCTAGCCCCTAAACGTTTCAATGATGTTCACCGAAAAATGTATTTTCCAATAGATTTGAGTGAAGTTGCAAACCCCTTGAATTTGAAACGGATACGGGTTTTTGGAGGTTACTTTACATGATACACTAACATTTTCAAAAATTTTGAATTAATCTTATTTCTCCAAATAGAGTAAAGTGCGTTATAAAAGTGACGCGACTCATCTTTGTTGAACCTTTCGAAACTTACAAAAGTTCAAAACTTTTTCGGCCACTTCCTACATCTATAATATTAAAGTTTTTTTTTGTTTTTTAGCGCTTAACGTTTTGTCTACACTTGTACCTAATACGCTGCTCTTTTTATTCTGATTTGGCTTGTGGATAGTTGGGCTCGATTCTGAGCATACAATGCTGCTTTGCAAGATTGTATTATGATACCCCTGCGTTGTATTTAGGTTAATAAATTGTTGTTGGAAACCTTTATCCGGAGCTCCTTATGTGTATAGAAGAGAACAGAGCCGGTTGGAGTGAGCGGAGAAGTGTTTTGCAATATCTTATGCTCATGGAAAATATATATACAGCCAATTGGAAACTGATACGAAATTTGGCGAGGGAGCTGAGTGGGGCATCAGTGGCCAGAGCGAGCGACGGGGCGTGCCCTGCGCGGCGACTGAGGCGCTGGCGGCCGTTCGGCGGCGGACGCGCATGCGCAGCGCAGAACGAGGATTACGACTCAACGCACAGAGGCAAGTACACAGAACGAAGGTGTGAGAACGCCCTCATAAAACACACAACATATACAAAAAAGTTGTTAATAAAAAAAGAGTTGGGAACGAACACATAGACACTAGAAAAAAGGTGTTTTCTAGAACTCTTCCATGATGTCTTAGAAGAAATCTACCAGGAACAGTGGTAATCGATTTGTCTGGCTGGAGGAAATTGAAAGACCTAATGAGCACCTCTGCGCACCCACATGTCTGCGACCGTGCCTCACCTGAAACGCGTTTTAGTTGCTAAAAATGTTTTGTAGTTACGTTTCTGAGAACCTTATGGTTGGATCTTTTCTAGATTCCCGGATTTTCTAAATATTGCCAGTCTTACCAGATGTAAAAATTGCGAGTTCCCAACCAGTCGTCTGAGTGACGTTCATTTGGCTCAATTAGTTGACTTCATGAGGTCTATCAGTGACGAACGGACGGTCGGGAGTTTCTCGTTGGCTATAAAAGGGTTTGTTTACATCGTAGCGTCAAGTTAGAGGGATGTTTCGAGAGAAGGGTCATCGCGCGCGCTTGCCGTTGAGAGCTGACCGGAGCGATGAGCTCACGTGGAGAGCGCGGAGGGCGCTGGGGAGAGGATGAGGCCCAGCAGCTCCCAGTTGGGCTGCTGAAGAGGGTGTAGTCCGCAAAGGCAAGGCTTGGGGCGAGTAGTCGCGTAGGAGCTGCTCGTTAGCCTCGTCACCAGGGCGCGCCCTAGCGCTATTGATCGTTAATGGTCCCCGCCCCCGCCCTCGCCCCCCGCCCTCCTCCCCCGTGAGCCTCGGACGCTGAATGTCGCGCGCGTGCCGCGCTCCGCAGCAAAGTCGGCAAACCGGACACTGGGCCCAAACTGCACTTGAAATTACGCTCTCCCTAGAAACGGGCTATTTACTTCTCTAGAATATCTATCTTCTATTGACTCCGGCCGTGAAAGCCTACGATACTATATTAACTTCTCTGTTTTCTCCGTAAGTGGGTTTTGCGAAAGAGGTTGCCTAGAATATACGAGAAAGATATCATTTTATTCTTAAACTTCTATCTACGACTTGAAGATAATTGAAGGATACAGACCTGTACTTGCGGGGTTGTATGAGATGTTGAAAATATTTTGGAATTGAACAGAACATCGACCGAGGAAAACCTAGTTATTTGAAACCGTTGACTATTGAACATTGGAAATTACATTTTAATTTTTTCTATGAAATATATTTAGTGTCTCACAACAAAAGACACCTCTACCTACAGTGAATTCTGTGTGATTTTTCATATTCTTTCGTTTTCAGCAATTCAATAAATTCTATGTATTCCTCCCAATATCAGTCATTGGAATTTAAGAATCAGTATGTAATCGAATAATTACGAGTACTACGAATTCTATTTGAATAAAATTAATAATTTCTTTAAAACAACCTTGAACTTGGACCATAGTTATTTATATAACTTCTAAGAAAGTGAGTCTGTAGCATATGAGTGAAATGTTGACGGCGGGGCGACGATGTGTGTTGAGTCCTATATTTCTAAATGAAACGAGGAAGATATTTTCTTACACGTTTCGTATATTCTTTTAGTACAAATTCATGGAAACGTGCACATAAATACACTTCATATCATCGCAATATGCGAGGCGGTAGCAATGCTGATTCATGGCGCTTCAGTGTTGGGTTTACTTTGAAGGACTCAGTTGTTTTTATGGCAATGACTTCTGTGCAATACGCGTTCACATACCCTAAGGCTTACCTCGAAGTAACCATCAATTCGTTGAAAGCGAAAACCCATACTTCCATGGTCATGTTGGTAAAAAACACTTGTTCAGATATAGAATAGACCTAACGGCCTGCAGCAGCAAAAATGCAGATAGACAAAAGCATACAATACGTAGCATGCATACTGCTCAAGAAAAACAAATGAAATACTTTCGGGTATCACTACAATAAATTCAATATTTTGAAAAGAATACGTCTTCATGAATACTGCAGTAACATAACGTAAGTAGAAATACTCAATACAACGTTTTTTACAGAACAAAGAATAAATAAAAAGTTGTTTCGTAGAACACAAGAATAGCAAATAGTTAATGACAGACTTTATATGTATCCTAGTAAAACCTCACCGTAAATGACAGTTTTCCTTGAAAAACTTGGAACGGTTTTTATGAAAATGACGCTCAAGCGATACACTAAATTCGAAACTTGAAGCACTTTTTCATAGAAAGTTTTTGAGTTTTCGTAAAACTTCATTGGAAGTCTTTTGAAGCTCTTAAACTCTCAAATACAACAATAATTACGAATGGTTAAAAATGTGCGTATTAATGACGTGAGAGATCATAAAAAATTACATTTGAATAATTTTCGAAAAAAACAAAACAAAAAAATCTAAATGAACTTTTTGTCATATTAAAGAGTGCAATAAAGAGTGCTATCCTTTCAAAAAGTTTGAAGAAAACATTTGGAGCCTTTTTTTAGAAATTGGCATTTGAACGTTTCTGAAAATGTGACATTTTGACTTAGTTTTGACAGAAAACGTTTGAGTTATCGACAAGTTTATATAACATTCTTTAAATCACATGTACTCATCAATAAAATTATTGTGAACAGGAACATCTCCAGGAGACGATGGAATATTAAACTAATTCCATATACACTGCCCAGAAGAAGCGATAATAGAAATAAGAAAATAATTTAATAAAACAGCATCAGGCAGAAGTGACTTCAGAGCAACAGACACAAAACACCATTTCCCTCATATACAAAAAAGACACAAAAGATTACTTTAATAATTATCAACCGATCAGTTTAATGTCCAATCTCTATCAATTGTCGAAAATAATAGCCATACGAATAACCAGGACGCTTGACGAACAACAATCAAATGAACAAGATGGATTCCGATCCGGTTTTGGTACACCAGACCACTTACAAACTAGACCACTTACTAAACCAGATCATCGAAAAAGTACAAGAGTTCAATTTTAATCTCTCTATAGCCGTTGTAGATTTAAGAAAGGCATTTGATTGTTAGAAAATTTAGCGCTATTCAATGCGCTCGGTAAACAAGGTGTGCCAAAAAAGTACATAAGAATTTTGCAAGAATATATTGAAACAATACTGCAAAAATAAGAACGACCAAGAAGGGAAGGCAATTGAGATAAGACGTGCTGTCAGGCAAGGAGATCTGTACTAGAGATTGCCTATTAGAAGGTATATTCAGACAGATAACATGGTATAAAAAAGCGGGAATAAAAATTAACGGTCAGAGATTGACACGTTTGCGATTTGCAGATTTGTAGTTATGTTTCCTACCTCTGCCCATCACATATACGAGATGTTATGAGAGCTGAGTGATAAATGTTGTAAAGTTGGTCTTGAAATCATCCTATCAAAATTTTAAAAAAAATGACGAATGACAAATTAATGCTTTTACTTGTAGCCAATATAAAAATGGAGTACGTTTATGAATATCTATATTTGTGACAATAAATTCTGTGGAAAGAAACAAAGATAAGAATATATTTAATTTGGAAAACGTTCTGGAGTCACTCTTTTGTACTATTAGACAGAAAAGTCAGCATGACAATCAAAAATGTCTTTATAGATTCCCCATGTCTCAAGAGATAAAATTAGATGCGAGGAAATCAGAAAGAAAACAAAAATACAAGACTTTGGAGATATTGGCCATGAACTCAAGTGGCGCTGGGGGGACGTGCCGTCTCTCAAGATCCTACCAGATGGTCACATCGTGCTACCTATTGCGGATCCGAGATGCGGCTGTCGCAAACAAGGACGGCAATAGAAGAGATGATCTGATGTGTTCAAGGAAGAAGTGGCTGTAAAGTTGACTCAAGTACCAAAAGACAAACAAGTTAGGAAGAAATGTAAAATCAATGTGAAAAATTTTGATCTTGTACTTAATTCAGAAATTAAGTTAATATATTCCATATACTATTATTTAACAATCTATAATGTTCAACACTCTGTTATATAAGTATACTCATACACAGTTACGAAACTATAGGTGTACCAACCTACATCTCCGCTTCTGCGGGAGGCTTTAGCCCTCAAAGGATCTGATGGGCTTAAAATAACATAAAATTACATAACAGCTAAAACATTACGCTCAATATTGGAAAAGACGGATTAATATTATCAAATATTTGTAATTTTCAGTCAAAATGGTAAAAATTTTATTGCTTTTGGATTTACCTTTCGAGTGTCTGGATATCTCACGAAACAACGGCCAAAGACTTCGTAGTTTTCTTTAAATTTCAGTACGCGTATGAAATTAGTAATAAAGATTATTATTATTATTATTATTATTATTATTATTATTTTAATATGTAATTTGTTTGGAATTCGTTCAGCTTTAATTTTAAAATGTTTGCTTACCGACTCTTTTTGAACGATTTATTCAGGTATTGTGAAGGTTAACCCCATAGGTTAAAATCCCAACAACGTAATGACTCCCGCAACGGATGAAAAGTTTTTACGCAAAATATACCTTATAGAAGTAAGGTAGTTAGCAGTCGTAGTCTGAGCAGAATATGCTGCTTAATTGGCGGAATTTTTTCTTTCACATCCACCTACGCATACATTTACAGTTCGCTTTTCACTGAACCCCATTTGCCCTTTACACCGAAGCTCATGAATGCTTTGAAAAGAAATGACGCAAGCGCGATAAAACTCGAATTAAATCGTCCTACCGCATTAATAGGGTGTGTTGATAATCGACCAGTCGATTAAATTACCATCGGTCATTAATAACTCTGATGATTGGGGTCGTAAAGCACATAAAAGAGGACTTATCACATTAAAATTCGATGTTTTACCAGGTTCAGATAGTAACGATCTCTGTACAATCATTAAGAAAGGCCCAAATCGTGGGATAAATGAGTGATTTCATTGCTTGCATTATTTTCTATTTTTTCTCTACACGAGCGTTATAACTAAAATTTTTTTTAACGTCAAGATGCGTGTCTAGCCTTTACGAGCTTCCTTGTGCGGAGTTTCGTTTCTTGAAGCGTCGACGGAAACGAGAAAGGAAAATGGACTCTAGGAATTGTCGCGTTACCGAAGGGCTGAAGGAAAAATGAAAGAGCACGTGGGTGGCACTTCGGAAGAATCCTTCTACTTAGCAAGGTCAATGAACGTTAAATGAGGTCAATATAATTCGACATCATAGTTCTTCTCTAAAAGACTCATGGTATAAGGAGGTCCATAAAATTTTTAATGTCAAGCGTTTGCATGATAAAGAACAAAAAGATAGAGACAACCTGAACACGTAAATAAAAAGGCAGTATAAATTGTTCTTGTATCTGTCGTGTGTAAAATAACATGAATCAGAATGATGATCGTATACATTTTATACCAGTAAAATAAATAAACACTAGTACAACAACAACTTTCTCGTATTATTTCTAAGTTTAGCAATGTTCAATAATTCAGAAATTTCAACGAAAATGAGACCTGCATAATATTTATAAGCGTTTTTACTCTATAAACGAAAAACATTAAGAAACAAAATTGTAACTGTTTCTGTCATTTTTTATAACTTGTATTAATACTTTTCAATCCGAAATTTCGCTAAAACTAGTGAATAAAAAATTCACAGAACAGTTTGAGTTTTCGAGAAGAGTCACCAAAATTATTTGAAGCTCTTGGGCTCACAAATACAATATTGTATAATAAATGTCCATAAAGTAAATATTAACAATTTGAGAGATATTTCAAAATCAAAGAACACATCTTAACTACATGTATGTCATACAATAGAGGATTTAGCACTAAATGTACTAAAGATTAAGAAAAAATGAGTTTTTGAAAAATATATTTCGAGTTTTTCTGAAAATGCTCAATTTTAGGTTCATTTTCACAGAAAATGTTTATTATTCCTGAGCATTCGTAAGAAATTGTTTGAACAATTTAAATTTACGAATAATGTATAAAAACTCCCTATCGCAAATATTAATGCTGTCTGATATTTAAAATAAAATTAATGCCGTTGTTCCCATGAGAACCAAACTTCGAATATGAACAAAGCAGCCATCATTGGCTCTTCGGGTCTCACCGCCTCACTATGCGTTCGCTGTCGTCACGTGACTCTCCCCTCCCCGGACTCGAAGACACCACCAACAATAAATACGGCTACTTGACTCAAAGAGGCACAACTACGCAGAACATACTCAGAATCAGAGAACAGACACAAAACTCACCATACTGTTTGATACGCAAGCATTTGCAGTACACTTGCACCTTACTTACGAACTTAGGCAACAGCCTAGACCTATGCTCCACGCAAGGACTTAAGTAACTCCATTTTAGTCATCTCTGTCAATACTACAATCGGACCAGTGTATCAACGCTCGCCTCACTAGGCAGACAGCCTGTGCACGAGGCTGCTCCTGCGTTGCCTACCAAAGCTTCCTTCCTTCGTCAACCAGCGCGGCCAACTAGCTCCTAGTTTGGGCCACTCGCGTGCATCAGTCGTCAGCTGCCCGAGTTCACTGCAGACAATGCATATGGGTAGCGCCTCTCTCAAACCGATATCGTCCCTGACGTGCTGTACATTCGAGCCGACGAATAGCCTGGGGCCAACGGCCGCTGACGGCAATCATCCCTGAGATGTGGGTTGGTTTTTGCAGTACTCCACAAAAACTGCAAATAGTGAACAAACCGTAAGAAAGAACTATTTTAGACATAATAAACTCATTTAGTTCTCCAGTTCAAACATTTACAATAAAATAAACTACAAGACTATTCACATGAAAGTTGGACATTTACAATAGAATTTGGAAGTATATGTAGAATTTTATATATAAAGAATACAGTGTGGTGCAGTGTAGTATACAGAAAAGTAGTATAGTTTATAACATAATTTGAAATGTACTCAGGTTTAAAGATATATCGGGGCCTTTATTTCACATAAAAATGTATGTGGTTTTGAAATTAAGTATACATATATTGCTGCAAAAATGTCGGTTTTTTCATATTTAGAAAAAGAAATTGAATATTTTTTTGTGTAAATGAATTCACACGTACATGATAAAATATCTCAAAAAAAAAAAGAGCGAACTAATAATCTGAATGATGGTCACCTTAGACTCTTGGCCCCCCTTGGTAATGCGCGGGACAGTTTTTGCTTTGAGTTGACATATCTTGTTTGTTCTAAAGTTGTCAGTTTCACGTCTAATCGTCATACCTTTTAAAAACTTTAAAAACACAAGGGTCATTCCTTGATATCTTGATTTTTAACAGTTTTTGGCAAGCATATTTTGTGTCATGTAACCCTATTGACAGTTGACCGTTGATGTTTTTACATGCGGTTCGTGAGATATGACGTACCGATTTTACCCGACGATCGAGTGAATGATAGCTCTGAAAACTCGTCGAGTGACAGAGGAGGTTTCGGGGGCAGTGATTTTGTGAGTTGCGCGGGTGTGTGACGGGCGACTAAAGCAAATTCGATTCAAAACTGCGCCCCGCACGCGCGCGCTCCATTCATATTGCCGCAGTCGTGACGCGCTGACGGCCGACAGTTTGCGCAGCGGGAATGTCTCGTTCGAGTGTTATGAATTTCACTTAACCGAGCTACCTGTTTCCGACGCATTTAATGGCTGCAAACGTAGGCTAATGCGAGTACAGCTCCGCGAGCGAGTAAATTACCCTTCGGCAATTAGGGGCACAGTGTGGGAATAATTAATCACAACCACGCCATCTCCAAGTGAAATGAGGATTCATTAGAGGCATAGGTAGCGCAAGGAAGTTTGGTTCGTGGATGGCGACGGATGTTGCAACGTGGAATTTGGGGAATAAAATGTGAGGGGGAGACCTTGGAATTAATCAAAGAATAATTCAAAGCGAATCAATAATCTAAGAAATCCTTGTATTTACTTATTCTATGCAACATATTTCGGTAAAGCATATGATTTATGTTGAAGACTTAGAAAATGAAATTAGGGGTATTTGTACATTGGAAAATTTATAATGAACTTGAGTTTGACTGAAAATTGAATTTATTAGACATATTTTTAAACAGATTTTGTGAAATTCAAGATGAGAATTCTAAACAATACACTACGCGAATATTCTGTCTACATTATTCATTATGGTTTGTAATCGTGACTAATTGAACGTGTTTCGTTTCTGGTCATTAGAAAAGTCGCGGCGTACCCGCAGCCAAATGCGCCTCGCTCCATATCTGTGGCTCTCTTGCGTTCCCTTCCCTTCCGCCGCGTTCGCACAGCGGCGGGCGCCATCGCCTGCATTTCACCCCCGACTGAGCGACACGGCCGGGGGCTTTGGCGGCCGCCGACGGCTGTGGCAGGGAGCGCGTGGGGCGGAGGAGCAGAGGCGGCGGTGGCAGAATCGCGGGCTGATGGCAGAACGAAGCAGGGAAAATGATAGTGGCTAGCCTCGGCAGAGTCCGCCCATTTGACGGCGGGAGCGGCAGAGGAAGAGATTGAATTGCAGATGCTGCGTTTTGAACGTGGTGGAGGGGGGAGGGGGGTCCACTTCCGAAGGGACGGAAGTGGTGAGGGCTGCGATGGAAGCGAAGCGCTCGTGTGGAGGCTGCGGCACCGGCGTCAGTATCGGTTGAAATCGAACGTAGTGGATATGGCTTTATTGCAAGCGGCCGCAGCGGAGATAGTGTTAGCGGCCAGCGGGCGAGGAGGAAATAGCAATTTGGGATCGGTCGAGATGGATACAACATTAGCTGGGAGCGGTCGAATGCGGGCGCGGTGGAGACAGCCGCAGTCGAAAGTCGCGGTGGCGGCGGCGGCGGTGGTGGTTACGGCCTCGAAGATCAAGTTGCGGCGCAGAAGTCGTGGGAAGAGATCGTGGCGGAGAAAGCATCGCCGTGGAGGCTTTAGCGATTAAGTTGTGGTGGAGGCGCGGCGGGCGAAGGGTGGCGGCGCTCGAGGGCTCCGCGAGGGCGAAGGGGGGGGGGGGGGGAGGTCCCGCGCTGGCGTGGGTTGGCGAAGCGACGCGGTAGGGTGGGAGCTGAGGCGACTTTTATGCATGCGGTTTAATGCGCCATAGATTTAGCGCCAGGGGGCGCGGGCGCGGCGGCGCTAATGGCTGCGTTTGGGCGGCGCGGCGCCTTCGGCTGGCTGGGCCGGGCCGGGCCCCGCGCGAGGGGAGAGCGCTTTGTGGGTGCGGTGAGCGGTGAGCGCTTCATTGCGCGCTGCAAGCCGAAGGCTGCGCGGCGGCACGGCGGAGGCGGACGGGGAGAGGGAGGAAGAGGGTGTGGAGGCGCGAAGAGTAGGGACCGGTGTGGGTGAGGAAGAGAGTGCGCAGGGGATCGGAGGAGGAGGCGCGGAGAGGAAAGAGGGGGAGATGTAAGGGGTGGTGGGGCGGAGGGAGGAGGCGGGGGAGAAGATGGGACGAAGAGGGGTGGAAAAGGGGGTGCAGAGGGGGAGGCGGGGCAGGGCGTCCGGACCGGCGCGGAGAAGGAATGATGAAAGGGCGGAGGCAGAGAAGGAGGAGCGAGGCGGGGAGGAAGAGGGCGTTGGCGAGGGGCAGGAGGGGAGAGGCGGTGGCCTGGGGGGCGGGGGAGAAGGTGCGGCGCGGCAAGAACTGAGTCAGGTGGCGAAGGGGAGGTCGGAGTGTGGGCGGAAGCGGGGGAGGAGGTGGAGGGGCGGGAAGCGTTGGCGTGGTCGGAGGCAGTGGCGGAGGCGGGGCGGAGATGGGAGGAGAGATGGCAGTCGTGTAATAGTGCGTGGGTGGAAAGTGTTGGTGCGGAAGGACACGCTCCCCGGGGACGGATGCGCGGGGCGGGGTGTGTCAGCAATGTGGGCGAAGGGAGCGTTCGAAGAGGGGTTCGATGACTTGGTGGAGAGAACGTCGAGAGGCCGAGCGACTGGGGGTGGGGGGACGCCAGTCGGAAAAGCCAGTGGACGCGCAGTCATAATGCCGGGTCGACAAGGCGGTGGCGCTAAGCGGCTGCAAAGTGGAAAGAGCAGATGCGGCGCAGGGCAGAAACGCGTTGTCTCGAAATATGCGAGGGAAAGTGGTTTTGTTGGGAGGGAGTGGGATGTATTGGAGAATGCGGAGTAGAGGCCGCAAGAGGATGAATGGAAGATGCAATATTGCCGAGAGAAAAATAAATGTGTTCTAATCGTGACTGGTACAGATGACTCGAAAATTGTATATGCAAATGAAGTAATGGGCTAATGAATATTAAACTAAGGAATAAAGTAAGATAGAGCATTCAAATATATAGATTTATAAGTTTTGAATTTTAATTCTTTGATTTCTTATCATTTATATTTTTGATAGCATATATCTGATAATACTGAAAAAACCGGCAAAATGTTGCAGGTGGAAATTGCATCTGTGCATAAAGTGACAATATTTCTTGAATATGTGCTTAAGATAAACTTTAGCTCGCTGATTACCCTTCGTTGCACGGGTATTTATTAACCCCAGCCATCTTCTCACCAGGCGCTCTGGCTGCCCCGCTCCGTGCACCTACCTGCCCCTGGGCACTCCTCCCAGCCCCCTCTCCTGGTTATGTTTTCTCTGCTGCAACCGCGTTTTGTAGAAAATACTAGATGCCGCTAGAATCCTCTTGCTCCACCTTCACGAGATTTATAACCTGGGTCGAAAATCCTCCCGGGGGAGGTGGCTCAATGCATGAAGTGCTTCTGACCAATAGGTCCTAGGTTCGAGTTCCGACATTGGCAAGATTTTAGCTCTAAGCTAACTAGCTACGCCAAATTCAGTCGCCGATTGGAGGAGAATTTTAGAGGCCGGCTGTTCTGATCGGTAGTTTTCCATGGTTTCTCTGATCAACACCAGGCGAATGACGGAGCTGTACCTTACCAAACGGGCCGCGCGCACTTTCCTTCCTCTTCCTTCTCCTGTCCTCACCCCTTACGCACATGCAATTCACTATTACACATGTTGGGAGACTGGCCGAGAGTGCCCCGCTGGCTGACGGTTGGATGAAACTCCGCTAGCCGAGGGTAGGTTGGCGCTGGATCTCGCCATCACCCAAGGGAAGATCACCGCCCTATCCCGAGGGAAAACATGCACTACACTTTCTGGATCAATAACGTCAGTAGTTGACGCGCCCGCAATCAGTAACAACCGCCCTTCAAATCGGTGCGAGATGCGGCGCAGACCGGGGCAACGCTGGCTCTGAGCTAATGCAGCCGGCGGAAGCGGAGAGGCTACATTCAGGTGTCCTGGCTCGAGGGCAGGGACCTCTGGTGGCGAGGGGCGGCATTTTGCTTACGGAGCAGCTCAGTCTTGGCAGCCGCTTTTGGCAGAACCGTCGGGGGCACTGGAGTGGAAAATGACGACGGAGGTTAACTGCGAGAGGGCAGTGTTTTACGACACAACTTGGGCGGTGGTTGAAACGTTGTTTTACCGTTGCGTAATGCGTTTAATGATAAGTTTCCCTCGTTTGTTGACGGTAGCATGTATCGAATTCCGATCTAGGAACGCTCTCCTATTTTAGTGGTCGAACTCACTTGTATGTGTCGGAACTTTCATTACAGACATAATCTTTTTAAGGAGTTGGGTGTGTTGGCTTTGTAACGACTCTCATAGTTAAATGTACTTTATCGAAGTTCTAGTGTTACGCCCTTCTGAATATTGATGCGGTGCTTCAACAGAGGATGCAAGTAATCGCCTTCAGGAACATGACGGCGTGGCTGGGGATTGCTGCGAGGTAGAAAGGGTGGGGGTAAGAATGAGGGAAGTGAAGCATCGTTCTAAGAAGTATTAAAGCGGAAAATGCGATTTCAGTCTTCGAGGGATTTCTGAAGATATTTATTGACAAAGTTGGTTTTGTTATAATCTCTTCAAGATGGAGACTCGTAGTTCAAGTTGACAAGTTCTTTCTGGAAACAATAATCTGTATTAGTAATTTTTCTAATTGAGGTTCTCTTCCTTATCACATTATTTTACCTACTTTCTTCGTTAGTCTGGCGACTCCGGTGGACAGTTTTATATTAATCATTTTTCTTTGTGCTAAGCAAATTTACAACAAAAAATATATTTTTGAACTTCATATAGAACCCTTACTCGTCCGTATTCGGGCGTCGAAAGTTACATGAAAAAGGACCATTAAAATATTATATTATTTTATTTTATTGCAAAATAAGATATAATGATTGGCCTTTTTGTGAAAGAAATCGTAAGAAATAAATCTATTTATATCACGTCAGAAAGGAATTATTGGTCATCATTAATGTAGTTCAGAACCTTGACCAACCCTAGAAATCTTCCCGAAGGTTTTAGAATACACCGGATCAAAATTGTGTCAAAAATAGTCGATTTGTCTTGAATAGAAACGATTAAGCTACGGATCATCTCCGTATGCCTTACTCCCCCATCCTACTTGTTTTAGATGCTTCATTCTTTCAATTAAATTTAAACATATATTTTAGGTCGCTTTATAAGCAACTAAGATCACTAGCGATCTTAGTTTGTTGTGGAAGGAACTCTAAAAAAGTTGAGAGTTCTCCATCCAAAGCACCGAATAACACCTCGCACCTCCAATGTTGGAACGCAAAAGGTCGAAGCGACACACGGACACAATCAAACGGAGCCACGGACTCTCGCAGATTATCCGGCCACTATTAATGAATTACCTTCATGATTCTTTATGCCTGTAACTTCACATTCATCTGAATGCTCATTAACTTTTTTGATTTGTAATGTGGCATAGCTGCAGTATTTGATTTGCCGGATTTCACAGACTGGATTTTTTTTCTCCAGTCCCTTCAATTTTTATTTAGATTGTGTTTTAAAGGGTGATTTGTCCAAACAGTGTCGTAAATCGTATGTGAATACAAACTACAGTCATTGTTTTCATAACATATGCTCTTTTATTAGTAACTCTCATTCTTGAAAAGCCGCTAGCTGAAACTATTATGCTATTTACACTGAAACTATTATCTCATTACACATTTCTGTAGAGCCCCAAGCCAAAATTCTTTACGAAGTGCAAAGTCTTGGGCCTGTTTAGCTTTCAATTTTGTGCGGGTTTTCCATTAGATTTCTTTTAAGGTACTTGAAACTTGTCCAGGAACATCGCTGTTTGAGAAACTGCTGGAACTCAGATAAAGTACCTGCTATTTGTAATTGATTCCAAACAAATCTCAATGAGAAAATAAATTATTAAGGAATCAGATTATTTCTGTTCTGATACATTTCACGAGGTATTTTTCTCAGTAATAAAAACTTGTGAATATCTTAGCGATATACTATGCGCAAGAGATTTGGAATAATTTCAAATTTCAGAAAGGGAGGGAAACATTGCGAGCCAGACCAAGTGCAGACAAGCTTGCTCTCTCCCTGCCTCTCTGTGTAGTATTTGAGTGTCCGTTTATTTCCAAGTTTTCCCTTTCGTAGTATAGGGCCGAAACTATAGGCTTATTTGCTTGGAACAAACGCTACGTGAACGCATTGTACTATAGATAAGGTTGAGCTTATTCCTTGGATGATAAAGAATTTATGTATTTTATTTGACAAAATAACATCTTAAAAGGAAAACTGGGTGCCAACTGAAACTATAATAACGAAATTAATTATGTGTTTTATAATGTTGTGTCTAAACAATTAGATGCTTCTAAGATAGTAGCTTGACTGACCACGCAGGTATTAACGTAATCCGTATGTAGAACTGATCCAAAAGGGGAGAGAAATGTTTACAAATGGAATACGGATAGCGTGAATAAACGCCAATACTAACACCGTGCGCCAGAAGATAACACGAATAGGTTTATTGAGTAATGAGAAAGTGATTCAAGTATTGTGAACGAAATAAATTACGTCCCTAATGTATTTACCAACGTAGGATATTGGGACGAGACCAATTGTGTGAACAAACCCGAGATGCTGTTTTATTAAATGCTCCCGGTGTGACCTCTTGAACAGTGAAAATATTTTAAATAACAAAACGACATCTAAATGGATAAGCTGAGACAAGAAATACCCGTGGCATTTACAAATACGAATCGTATACGAAAAAGTATCCTTAAACAATCGTTGTGCTCCATCAGATGCTTCTGGATTGGTCCCTGGCGACGTGATGAAACGGTAAACGTATGCTTACAGGAGAAAGTGACATTTCAAAGGTAAATGTACATACTAGTGTAAATTTCGTAAGAGACACATTGCACGTGAATATGTACCCTCACCCAAAGTCAAAGCATGTACAATACTTTAGTTCATAGTATTTAAAAGTCCTAACGGTTTTAGCAAAATTTGAATTGTTTTTGAAAACATAGGAAATACTAGATCGAACCAATAAATGATTATGTAAATTGAGTGGGCAGATATGTAATATACACGCCCACGATGCTTCACTGGATAAAGTGGATTAGGGTATCAACTACACTGCATCTGACGTTCTAGGGAGCGAATCCGACTGCGGCAGGATTCGACACTACCTACTCGTACATAGCTGGGTCGAGTTCAGCTGGTCTGGAGGCGAATTCCAGCAGCTGGCTGCTCCAATCGGTACTTTTCCGTGGTTTCTCCGACCAACTCTAGGCGAATGCAGGAGTAGTACTCTAACGAACGGGCAACGGACCGTGTGCGATATGTTCTTCCTGTTCCTACTCATATTCTCCCTCTTACTTACCCTCACTTACATGCCCTGTACTATTGCACATGTCGAGAGATAAGTGGGTAGCTGAGAGCTCGTCCCGACTCTTGGAGGTGGAAACCCCGACAAACCGACGCATAGGCTAAACATATAAGCAGGCGTGTGACTGGCACCGAATCTCGGCAGCGAGTGGGGAAGAACACTGCCATTTGAAACGATTAAAATTTGCACTACACTGACGAAGCTAATGACTATAGCAGTTAAAGTGCCCGTAAACACGAAATAATCGGTTCACGAAGCTACAGCTAACTGAATACCAGTGTATTACAGCATGCGTGTCAGGGGCCGATTTAAATATTTGTTAGAATTATGAAATTATTTAAAAAATAACATTGAATAGTGTCATATATTCATTACAAAAATAATTAAATTATGACAAATGCTTATATTATTAACAAACATCTATGATGGCCCTTCGGCGGATCCCCTGCTGAGTGCAGCGTACATGGATCCGGTGTCTGCCTGCTGAGCAGCATTTTCGTTGCTGCGCGGCGGTGCGGCGGGCTGCTGCAACCCGGCGGCCGCTCCGAGGGGGGGGGGGGGAAGCGGGCCCGGAAGCGGAAGCGGTGGCGGTGGATGGGAGGCGCGCTGGTGCGACGGAACGGCGGCGGCGTCGGACGGAAGTCGTTGCGTTCCCTGCGACGGAGCACTCGAACGCGGCTGTCGGCGCGTCGTTAAGTGGCAATGCCCCGCTCGAGATGCATTCTCGAATGCTGCGAGCACTCGCCACTTATTTTCCGGGGGGGATTGAAAACACACACACACACACACAAACGGGTAGGTTACATCGCCGCTGTGATGAATGTGAAACTACTTCGGCGAGCTCCGGGGGGTGTATGGGCACTACATACAAAGACGACCAAATAGTTTTCTGCGCGCAGCTTTAGGGTCGAAATGCTACAACCGTTTACGTAAGGTGGGTAAATAATCAGTTCACGAAGAAGGGGTATATAACATATATAAATATAAATTCAAAATAAAAATAAATAATAAATTTTAATCGCAAAATAAAAGGCCTATAAAAATACATCTATAAAAATAAATTTTAAACACAACTTTTTAAGGCATGTGTATTTTTATTACATAATCAGGTTCAACTATCGTCAGTCTAATTAATCATATCTTAAGAATTCATATTATGCCGAAAAGTCTATAATAATTCAGTATTTTGCCTGTTTGTGCTTTGCAACTAATATAATTCTTTTTTTTCGTTGGCGAGACCTATTGCTTCGGGTCCTCCCCTTTCTTGATCAGGGGGTAATTCTTCTGGTTTTTCCTCATTTCTATTGCATTTGAAAAGTTAAACTATTCTTAATTGTAAATGATGATGAAAGAATTGAACAAATATAAACAAACTGGCATAACAATATGGGGTATTTATGATTGTGTGACGTGCAAAGGAAGATGTGGAGCTAAAGGAGTAAGCTGTTAAACAGCTGTGGTTAAACAATGGTAAGCTGTCAGTGAACGAAAGTCATAAGAGAAAACAGTTTGAAAAGTCTCTTCTGAAAATTCAAAGATATAAGCTTAAGTAAGAAACGTTGCAGATATCCGGTTCTTCGCGATCATATTCGGTGCTATATAATTAAAGAATATTTCGTTTTCCCTCTTTCTCATATTGAGGTTTATTTTTAGCTAAAATTTAATTTCATCGTGAATGTTGTGACTTTTCAGTTTTCAACTGCAAAATTTTCACATATTCGCACATGAGACATTACAAAATATTACGCTGAATAATGAAGATACTTCGTAATGCAATTTTATTGGGAATTGTGATTTGACTTTTACGAATTAATTGTTGTGTCTTACATCATGCAATGAGCCTATTAAAAGGTGTCTCTTGAGTGGTAATATAGGGAAATCTTTAATCCCACAATAGGCTTTCTACTCAACTTAACATGTAAGCGTTTGTCTTTAAACGGTTCGAAGGAATCAATATTACCAATTTTTTTAAAATTTATTGGTAAAGAATTTGCAATTGTATTCGTCTTCCATTCGATATTTACTCTAGATCAGTGATAAAAAGATACAGCTACTACTGCCCTCGCGAATGTGTCTGACATACGTACAACTTTTGAACTTCTTGTGCGAACAGTTAACAGAATGGAAAGACTGCACTGAATGGCAGTTGCAATTGTAGTTAACACGGAAATGACTTGCAATATATTGCCTATAATCACTTCTGGTAGAACGAAGCTTGATGTAAATCGTCGAGACGACTCTAATAACCGTATATGGAAATACAAGTTCGAAGCAATCACGATGTGCAATTGTGATTGCTAGAATTCATAGTAATCGTGATACGGTCACTATGATAAACGTGAGAAAAGTAACCAGTTCTATCGCTGACTGCGGATTTACATAATAGTATATCCAAAAGAACAGCATACTTAAATAAAACTATTTTAGAAGTTTGAGTTTTTAATCTTCTTTAGAGCGAAATTGTAGTTAACCGATAATTAATACCGAGGTTTTCGTATTGCAAAAATACTACCCCAATTATTGAGATTATATATCACCTATGTCATTGCTAAAGATAAATGAGCACTTTTCCGGATTATACAATTCTGTTGGAATTATACCAATTGGACTCTTAGCCATTACGGTCCCTCTCTAACTCTCACGAACGACTTTTTAAAGAGACCTTTCACCTCTTGCTATTTGAGCGATTTCTCGTCAGCCCTTGCCCCTAGGCTCAATGCTACAATCCGCCTTCGCTGAACGGCGCCTTTTTCAATTAAAACTGCACGCAATTATTTTATTGTTTTTCAACTTTAACTTAGAGTGCATTTGTATGTACGTATTTGGCATTTTAGGATCGGATTAATCTGAGTTTTACCAGCTCTCTGTGTAAACAGGCCTGGGCTCTGTTTTCATTTCTTATCCACGCCTGGGGGTAAGAGAGTCATGTGGCGAGCATGCCCTATTCCCATCACCGTACTTGGAATACTTGGCGTCCCCAAGTCTTCTTTTATCACACATCTGTAGAAACAGACGATATGTATTAGAAAGCTACAGTTTAATTTTTGTCAGAAGTGAATCCGGGATCGACTCATAGAATGCTAGCAAGATGTCCATGAGACAACTGAGGGGCTGCAGATTGCATGTGTAATTCTCTTATTATTTTCAGAGCAGTATTGCATTTCAAAAATGCACACTGGTTTGCAACACAGATACCTTTATCAACAGATAACTCTAATATTTATAAACAAAATAATTTGTCAAATAGAAGGAAGAGAGGAGAAAACAGCACATTCGGCAGACAAAGCTCAAGATTTCTAAATCATTTAGAATGTTACACCAAGTGATAATTGAGAATTTCTTGTGAAAATTCGACTTAGATAAGACATATCAATTGGGTCTCTGACTACAAGTTTCTGCGATTTGCCATTAAAGAATGGTTGTATTTGATTTTTTTGCATTCAAAAGCTCAGAATGAAAAATTTCATTTCTGTTTTTGCAAATACAACTTGCATACACGACTTTGGAAATACAATAGTTTCTCACTAATTCACAGTTGGGTTATTTGAACTAAATTAATTTTTAAGACCCGGCAGCGTTCACCTGCAAATGTACAACCTTAAGAGTCATCGTAGCCACCCTCTCTGCAGCAATTCTGGCCATGAAGACGTAGGATTTGAGTTACGAGGTGGCAGAATGTTTGATACAAACTGCGTAGTTGCTCTGATTGATAGAAAAAATTGGAAAAAGTGGCCAGCTGCTCTGATTGTTATTTTATATGGTTCCATGAATTCTAGAGCAAAGCCGGGTCATTACTCTATCAACGTGAACCTTAGAAAAATTGTAGAAAAGTAACATTTTTATGATATTCTAAAAAGTTTGAATTGTATTGAAATTTCTCGATCAGGTTTGACACACAAAATTATAGCAATACAACCTCATTTGATTTTTAAATTGCTAAAAGATTAATGTGACAGGAATTGATGATCACCGTATTAAAACATTAACAATTCTCTGTGACATTGTCTAGAGGTCACCCAGTTAATACTGGCGCATTTCGTGTTTATGCCTATAAAACTTCACGTCTAAAGGTCACTCCATGTGACTCATATTTGGCAGATGTAATCTGTTCATATTCTAACAAAGTGCAGGTGAGACATAGTGTGGCGAAAATTGCAAAAGCAAGCAGAAAGCAAGAAATTATTTGAGAGTAAAAGCAAATGAAACAAATTTTGTGAGGATTCAGAGCTTACTATTCAAATTGAAAGGTAATAGGGGAAGTAATAGTGTGGAGGCATCTAGAAATTGCCTCATGAATGAATTATTCGTCATTCTTAGGGGCCGTCAAACTGAATTTTTAGAGCCAAACTAATTATTTACTGTCCACTCAGCAAATAACATCTCGAAAGTATTTAAAAAATATAATATTCATTTTAACTTCTAAAATCTGTATATATTTCTATCGTTAATTTGTAACAGGTTCTGACTCGCTAGTTTCGACCCACTGTGTACGAATACCATAACCACAGAAGGGTGTCAGCAACCATGTATGTTTCTTCACATAGGTTGTACCTCAAACAATAGGCAATATTAAGCAATACAAGTGGCCTTTAAGATTATTCTGTGCCGTAGCTAACACAAGAAAACGTGTCGTTCAGTAAGAGCGAATGGATTGAATGGAAGTACATGCAATGCAAATAATGAAGCATGAATGAAAAAATGGAATAAAATTAAGGATTCTAAAATGGGAGAAAAACACTTAGTATTACGCAAAAAATTAAGTTAGATGTACCAAAGTGCACACATTAAAAATTTAGAATTATCTAAAATTAAGTTAGTTTGAGTTAATTATTAAGAATAGCCCTCTAAAGCTGTTTAGATAGTAAGGAAGTTGTGTAGTGCATTCAATTTATAAAAATAAATTCCACCTCCACGTAGGTACTAACGAGGGGAAATAGAGAAAACACTAGTGGCCTAGAGTAGCAAAAGTGCTGCTGACCAAAACCATGCAAGGGACAGTTTCGAATACGAAGGGCAGGAGCACCGCCATTTCAATAGATGGAACATTCACTACACTAACGGGACTAATGGCCATTGCAGTTGATATGCCTGAAAATATCAATCAGACACTACACTGAGATGTCGTCACAGTATACATTGTATTTTCCTCCGTCCATCATTTCTGCCTCAGTTCCGTCGCCATTACAGTTTTCATCTTGAACGTCCCTTCTACCGTCCCGGAACTCGAATTTTGTCTTCGCTTCTGCTTAGCTCTCTTACGTCATGAAGCTAGCACTTCATCTTTGCGCCCTTTCGAGTCCTCTTGCCAGTTGCTTTTGCCACCTCTGCCGCACCAACCGCTGTTTCCTCCACCACGGCTACCGTCTGCAGTCTCAGTAGCCTCTGCAATTGCGAGCTACGGCCGCCTCTGCTTTCGCCTCCTCCATCGCCTCTCCAACGCCCCTCGGCTCTGCCTCCCTCCCCGCCAAGCCACTAACTTCAACACCACGGACGAGAAGCTCAGCGGCATTTCTTCCCCTCAAAGGTCTCGGGACGGGGGTTCTAGGGTTTGAGATCCCAGCAGTGTCGGATTTTCAACAACAGTTTGATAACTGTGATGAATGCAGCCGCTGTCTGGAGGGGAATTCTAGCGACCTGCTGCTACGATCGGTAGTTTTCCGTGGTTTCTCCGATCAATACCAGGTGAATGCTGGAGCAGTTTCCTATCAATCGACCCACGGGCCACGCGCTATATTTCCTTCCTCTTCCTTGTCCTATCCACACCCCTTACTCACCCACACTACACTACCACACTGTCGTGAGACCGGTCAGAAGTTTCGATATATATCCACTATATCGAAACTTCTGACCTTCTGCTGGGGCGGTGCTCTACTGGGGCCAAGTCCCGTAAGCCGCCTGTATGACAGGGATGACCAATGTTGCCTCCTGGCAGTGACGTGCACTACTCTCCGCGAACAATAAATATTCGCTCCTTTCGCGCCGATTCCTTCTCCGCTCCCGACTGGCGTCTCCGCCCTCGCGCCGTCGCGTTCGCTCGTGGGCGCGCCTCCCCCTGTGGCCAGGGCGAGCCAGGGGCGGGCCAGAGGCGGGGCGCTCGCTGGGCGACCAGGGAATCCCATTACCGCCGCGCCGCCGGCGACGCCGCGCTGCTGGGTGCGGCCCGGGCCGCCTCGCCTTTTCACCCTCACACTGAGCCCAACCCAACCCACGCCTACACTCACACACACACGAAGCACGTACTCATACACACTGGGACACACACGCACAGAGAGTCGTGTGCACATCCGCACAAATGCACACCTACGTACTTGCAAACTCACGCCCCTACGCACGCACCCACAGGCGTACTGTTATACTCACACGCGCGTGCACGTTTACCTACGCACTCATATATACATACGCACGTTGTTGTGTGTTACGATATATGAGTAATTTTAATTTGCGGTTACGTGTCGTAAGTTTGACTATCTTAACGAAAGAATTAGTAACCTGATTCAAAAATCAATTCAATTAATAAAACGATTGTGTTATTATTACTAAAAAAGAGAGCGAAATTAATGAAAGGAAAAGTATTTCAAATACTTCACGAATAAAGTTTAGTATACAATTTGGTAGCTAGAATAGATATGTTGAAGAAGGATGCTTTAGGAAGGATATATTATTTAAAGTGTATTTATGTAAGAATCTAAGTTTGAAAAAAATATTGTGGTCATTTACAGTGTTCAAGTGTTGTATGTAGGTAATTTTGCCATTGTATATTTTGTGTGTTTCTGTTTTCTCTTTGTTTTTTGTTATTTTACAGAGAAGTGTACCTTATTGTCTTTTTCAAATTATTCTGTGTGTGTTCAATTTTATATTTTGCCATCATATTCTTATTCTTACCTTTTTCATTCACCACTAAACTATTTTCCTGCGATCATTACTTTTAAGACTGTACAATTTTCTTTGTGGTCAAGTACAAATCTGTGCCACAAGCAATTGCAGGGGTTGCTACACCCTTCCACGTAGTGAACCACTGTGTGGTGTGAGAGGTCCCTCCTCCACACAAGGGATGCGAACATCGCAGAGCCTGACCGATGTATTTTTTCACGCGAAATATCATGCCCGATTGCGCGTAGGCGGCGGAGGTCGCAATAAGGTCATGCGCATTTTTGAAAATTTTAGTAGTTTGCGCGCAATATTGCGTGCAATATGTGGATTATTAAAAAATAACAAAAACAAGATTTTCTCGAAAATGGCTTCAACTCTTTTCTTTAAACTTTAAGAAGGGATATTGCTTAATGTGCTCTATAAGATGACATAAACGGAATATTGCTATTCTTTTTTTTCAAAAATTACAAAAATGTAATTAATTGTGTTATTTCTCATATAGATAATACATACATTAGCGGCGATTAGTTCATATTATTGTATTTATGATTACATGTGTTATAAATAATATCATATCAAGTTTCACGACAACTCAACATTTTCTACAAAAATGCGCTTAAAATCCCGTGTATCTCAAAAATGCTTAAACGCCATTTACTCAAAAATGGCTCAAAATGTTTTCTTCAATCTTTTTAACGGATATTTCTAATTGCACTCTTTAATATGACATTAAATTAATTTTGGATTTTCTTTTGTTTTAAAAAGAAGTAAAAAATGTACTTTTGTTAAAAAAACTCACGTTGTTAATACGCACATTTCCACATTACACATATACGCACATTTGTAAACACAATTGCATTTGTGAGTTAAAGTGCTTCAAACGACTTCTACTGAATTTTTTCGAAAACTGAAAAGTTTCTGTGAAAAAGCTTCTAATTTCCCTATTACAGTAAGCTTAAACACCAATTCCTTAAAAACGGCACTAAATTTTTCAATGAAAATTGACAAATTAAGGACGAGGTTTTACACTTCTTTACTATTCTTAAAGTAATATTTCGGTTCTACTATTAACAAATCGAAAAATTGAGAAAACTTAAAAAAACTATACTTTGGCACGAGGATGGCGCAAGGACATGAAGTAACTCCACACCAACGAAATTTGAAAACTACTACGAGAAAATCTGTGCTATTCTCTAGCTCTAGCCCCACTAGTTTTTTATTACCATCAAAAACTTTGCGGCAAATGCAATGTTTGTTTGAAAATAAACTCAGAAAGGCCGCTGCGTGTTTTTGCTGTTGCCGCAGTGTGCGTGGCTGGCAGGGCCTCTCTCGCTGAGGGATGCAAATCCCCTTCCGCGCGGCCGCTGGCAGGAATGCACTGCGCGGGATATGACGCCGGGAGAGCGCGTTCGCAGGATATGCAGGAGAAGGGCTACTGTGGGAATGTGGCTCTAAAGTCAGACCAGGCTAGCGCACAAAAAGGCTAGCGCAGCAAAAATGGTGACGTAATGGAAAATAATGCTTCATGCTGAGAATTTAAAGCCAAAAGCAACGCTAAAAACGTTCATGTAACGTTGAGAAGAGGGAGTTTGTGCGATCACCTGACAGAGTGCGCCGTCCTAGAATGCGAGGGGATGAGCGGGGCGCGGCTCAGAAGAGGGGCGGTGGCCTGACGGCCTCTAGCTCTCTTATTACTTTCCCGCTAGTGCACACACAGTAGACAGAAAGTTATGAAATCCTGCGCGAGAAAACGGCAAATTTCGACAGAAAAACTCTTATTGCAGGGCTCTGGTAATGAGAAAATGGACTAACAGTTGTTAAATTCAAAAAAATCTTCTAACATGAGATTTAGCTAGAATCCTCGTTTTGTGAGTCTTTGATACCTAAAAATCGAATGACGGCAAAACATCTGTTTGTCCGTCTGTGAACGATAGTGGTTAAACCATTCAGACGATTTTCTTCAAAATTGATATTTCCCTATCAATCCGGTTGAGGTTGTGGCTCCTTGAATTTAAAACTGGTATATTAATTTTTGGGGGTACTTCATTTTTTAACACATTTGTTCTTGGATAGTTGCAAAGACGTTGAAGCGAATGGTGCAGATCTCATTTTCGTTAAATACTCTAATTTTTTGAAAATTGCAAAAATTTGAATTTTTTCCGGCGTCTTCCTACTACAATTATGAATACAGAAATTTTTGTCTTAATAAAATCTGTTCCTTAAAGATAGATTTGGAGATAAAGTCATGAAGAATATTTCGAAAATTTGAGTACTTTTTGCGTAATTTTGCATCAAAGTACCGGCGAGGAAATACGTTCTGTTTAAGCACCACTAGTTTGGGGTTATATTCAGTGACGTCTATATTTTTCAAAGCTAACGGTCTCTGCAGTAACTACTATCGAGTAGAACATAGTGAATGGTGACAGAATTGGATTAAGAGAAATAATACATCATAATTTAATTTTCATTCTCGTAATTCTTATTTACTTGCGAAAGTTCTCTAGAATACAAACAAGAGTCGATATCATGTAAACCTGATTACTTTTAAAAACACAGCTTTTCACACTTGTACAATATTATAAAAATTAACAAAAACTTTATATTGTAATGAATGAAAGTCCTGGTATACTTCATTTTATGGAGTAATATTCTTTAGTACAGTAGTGTTTTTAGGGATATGAGGCATGTTTGAAATCCTACACTGCAATAACATATACGTTAAGGACGCTTACCGGCTTTTTAATGTTATTAAGCTGTGTATTGCCCGTAAGTCCACATATGTGACAAATTGCCTTTCAGAATACATCTTTTGCATAAAAATAATTGTATTAGTAAATAATTTTAAAAATACTTTTAATAGAAACAAATATAACAATAATTGCATATTTGTATAGCATTTGAGTAATTCCAAGTGTCCGTGCGACGACGGACCGTAACGGACGGTCACTCGCGGTTGGCCCACTTCTCGTCAACTAATTGTTCGTAGGTCTAGGTTCCTTGTTTGTGAAGTGATTCTTTAATTTCGGACCCAGACATAAACATCTAAGAAATTTCCAAAAATGTGTTTTTGCGTGATTATCTGTGCGATCGTATTGGGTAGACCGGGAATTAAAACAGCTCCGCTAAGATGGACCTATGTATGTGGCGTTGGTTAAACCAGGGGTAATTTTCCCTCCATGACATCATAGTTTTCTTCCACGAGAATAGCAACATTGATTGTTGCTCTCTTTACGTGCAACACTGAATGAATCGCACGGCAGAACTCTCAATTTATGTCTTGAATGGAGGTAACCTTTGGGCGTTGAGAATTTTTCAACTGGCTTATAACATTATCTGCTGCTACGGTTCATTGTTAGGTCTAGTATCAAATACTGCAAAAACTTTGAAGAAAGCTATGCGTGACATTCAGAAATTTCCAACGCATGAAACTACTTTAAACCAGTTTACAGCGTCGGCGATTCCATATTCAGCTAGTGCATAATATTATTTATTATAATCTTACACTTCCCGTACTAACTTTAGAGATAGTAGAAGTCTTAGTTTTGCAGAAAAAACAAAATAAATTAAAAACTATCATTCTTTTAAAAATATTTATTTTTCTCTTTGAGGCGATTTAAACATGGCTTTTCAAGCGTAGGGGATATACTAAAGAGGATTCCCTCGGGCCGTCCACGTTGCATATGACACTTACGTCAAGTACAGAGCAAATATTTGGTAGGCAATGGAGAAAAAATATGAAAACAAGAAATCATAACCCTGACCACAAAAACAAATCATAACTATATACTGTGAAATTTCCTTTATTTTAAAACAAAAAGTTGACTCTTATGAAACCAACACAAAACAATTTTAAGATTAAGTTTGGGATATCAAAGATTTGGCATCGAGAACTCACTGAAGAGCTAGGCTTTGCTATTTTTTTCTGTTATGCGCCGTCTACACGACGATAGCCATATGGCTGACAGTTCGACAGGTAGTCTCTGTTCTAACGGTCATCAAAAGCGTGTGGGAGCATACGTGTGGATCATGCGAAAACAATGATTTTTAAAGCAACATAGAAAAACCCCGCGCAGAGCGCAATGAATTAAATGTTAAGAATACATTTTTGGGAGCTGATTGAAGGATGTTTCAGATAGCAAGGATTCTTATGAGATCTCTCTTCTCGGCTAATGTTGGAGTTAGTTTTGAGGCCAGCAAGGCTTACTTACTTAAGGACACTTTTGCGCGGTTTTCCGGCGGCAGTTAAGCTTAGTCTTCTGTCAGCTGTTTTGTCCAAAACTTGAAGCATCACGTCCAGCGGGAGAGACCACCCTGCTGTTCTAGAAACTATTTTAGTCGCTGACCGCAGGGGTTTAATCGACTCTCCAAGCCGACTACCTCTGATCAGCTCTAGCGAGCGGCGTACTTGCGTGCCCTGGCACAGCACCGGTGTGGCCCGCTGCTTGTTGAGTCAGCCCGACGGTGGAGCAGGCGCTCTGGCGTGTCGGCTCTAGTATAGTGCAAATGGCACGTAAGCCGGCCATTGCGAGTAATCTGCCCGGAAACCTTGGATTTGATCAATCCTGGTGTAGTCTTTTTCCGGGGAGCGAACAAGGCATTTGAAGTAACGAAGTTTATTTACGAGTAGCAACCACCTCTGAATGTGTGCCCGCCTCTCAGTTTAAAGCACCCACACACGATAGCATTTCACCGCTTCAGCCGCAAAACGCGCGGAAATGCCCTTCTCCAAAAACGCGCGAGCCGCATCTCAGCACTTGGCAAGAAAACAGGCCCATAAGAATGAATATTAATGGAAATCCAATAGTAGTTAGATCGGTGTTACCTATTCCAACATGCGCAAGCTCTATTCCATTTGGCCTCGCAGTGTCCTCGGTGTGCGTGCTCCGCTCGGGGGCTGGCCTCGTGCCATGATGACTCCCAACCCACCCCCCCTATCTCTCTTTCTCTCTCTCTCTCGGCCCTTTTATTCATTCGCTCGGCTTCCGTCGCAGCGTCGGCGCACTGCCTTCCGTTCCCGCAACGAGGTCTCGTACACTTGCGAGATGTCTCCAAACAGCCTCTGGATCGTTTCCTTGTATTTAGGTCAACGGTTCTCGAATAACTTCACTCGAAGGAACCGTCGATGTCTACTAAGTATTGTGGGAAAGTCTCTTAATAATGGAAGTTAGAGGGACAATTAGTGGGGGAACAAATAAACTCAATTGTCTCTCTTATTAAGTGTAATGAAACCAGTAAGTGCATTGAAATTTACAGAATATTTTAGTGTGAGCAGGCTACGAATTATGACTATCAAATACTGATTTGATCTATTTGGGTACAAAACAGTAAAAATTGAATGTGACATATGGGTGGGAAGTATTTATTTATTTATTTAATAGGTAATTATTAAAGACAAATTAGCTTCCTTGATCCTATGTGGCTAGGCCGAAGGCCTTTAAGCCATTACAATACCTACATCC
>BOPP01000016.1:11096540-11145896 GCA_017312745.1 Gryllus bimaculatus
GTAATTTCCCATTCCCATCCATTTTTTTTCTCCATAATTTGGTTGCACAGCAAATTAAGAGGATGTGGTTCCAGTGGGAAGTATAAATCTGCACAAGCTATGCTAAACTCTAGAATCGCTTTTCCACTCTTTTACTGCACATAGTTGAATGATGAATACAAGTACCAACGAAGCAACGTTAGCAACTATACATAAATAAAACTGTACATGTTTCCTCCCACGTTATATAAAACGTATTTACATCGGTAAACGAACTACATATTTAATTTTTTTGTATTCTTAAATTCAAATAGCCACCCACACCCCGGCTTTAATGCTACCACAACTAGCAAAAGGAGTGCTCAACAAAACGAACTCACAATGAAGTTATATTTATGACCTGAGAAATATAATTCAGGGGATCAGAAGATTCAGAAATCACGGGATAAGAAGGAAAATAAAGGACCATCTAAGAATATTTTTAATGGATCAGGGGAACTTGTCGAAAAATCTGGTGAGAAATTGACCTAGAAGTATTTTATTGTTAAAAGGGAGACTGAAAATGATTGTCTATTTATACAACCTCTTATACGCTTGTATAAGAGACAATAAAAACAATTCACATTTAAATTAATTTTATTCTATTTTCTTCTTGCATACCCAACGTTTCGGCCGCAACTTTAGGTGTTTTGTAATACTTTTTCAAAAACAATTACAAAGTTTATTTCGTCTTAAAATATAAAATTTAGAATAACGTTGTAAATTTTGTTTAAGTTAAATAAGTTTATAAATAAAGTTTGTAAAGTTAAATTTCAAAATTTTGAATATCATAGTAACAGTCCTCGGTGCTAATACAGAACCCTGTGATAGAGTACACTAAGTTATTCGTGAGTGCAAAAGGAAATAGTGGAAATCTTATTCAAAATTTTGAAAAATCCTTTTTTTATTATTGGTTGTTTTTTGCAAGGAAGTTAGTTGATATATTACATTAAATATTGTTTCCTATTGCTATTATTGCCTACTTATCTAATGGATACGAAAGGAGAATGAAAAACTATTATTTTAGTGTTATTAAGGATAGTTAATCATATTTGCGTATGCAGCCAAAATTTCGCATTTTCACCTCGTGTAACAGGGGCTCTACAGTGTTCAAAATGGCGTCAAAGCAAGGTAGGTATCTGCGCCGCAAAGCCACTTTGATGTGCACATATTTGCTGTGTTGTGCCTTTATTTCTGCCGCCATGCTTTTAATGCGTCGAAGAAAGCCATCACTGCCCTCGACATCGTTAGCATAAACGCGGTCTTTCATTTACCCTCAGCTCCAAAATCGATGGATTGTATTATAAAACTCCTTGAACGCCTCTTAAACGCTCGTATAAGAAGTGAGTACCAAGGATAACACAAGAAAAACAATGCCAACCGACACATTTACAGAGAATCGCTCTTCGTACTACACTGGGTGCAACATGTGTGAATTTCCACGGCCCTCACATGCAAATTGTGCACATTAATTCTGCCAGTTCTTGTGCAAGACGCTTTATCTGACCAGAGAACAAAATTCCTGTTTTTCGTTGCATTTGTGCAGGAATTTCCTAAAAAATTACCACGTACTTGGGGTGTATATGGTTGGTACAATTCGTTTTAGTGTGTAGGCTCCATTGACAAGTGGCAACTCGAATAGTAATCGTACAGACCACGCAAACATGACTTTTGGCTCCGTATCCTTCTACCTTGGGATCTAGAAGTTTCTCTACAGTGTGTGTATGAGAATCTGTACGAAAACTGCACTATGTAAAAGCCATAAGAAATCTTTAGAAACATTTTCCTCTCCTCTGCTGGACCCATTTGCATCTGCTTAGGTATCCTTATCTTCTTCGTGTGCTTATTCTCTCATCCCTCTCTACCTTTTAAGAAGGATTAAGTCTTCTTTAAACGAAAGTTTGCCACTGAAGTAAAAGGATGAAACTATTTTCTTACAATTCAATATCTTCACTGGTAATCCTGAGATTACGTGCTTTTGGAGAAGGAGACAAAGAAAGTGAATAAAAAGACAAAAAACTCAACTAAAAGAATTGAGAATATTAGAAGACAACATATTATTTTCTGTTCTCAGAGTTTAGAAAATTCATTTATTTCCTAAAAGGAATGTGGAATATTTTTTAGCACTGGCTACAGCACGTAAATCACCAAGGTTACATATACAAAGTATCGAATAAAATAGACCAGAGGGACAGAGAAATTAAACGATTAGTGCGTTGATCAAACACTGACAATAACACCAACACAAGACACATTACGCTAATTAATGCGAGAGAAATAGAGAATCCACTTTCTTTACAGAGTAATAGTATATATTTTTCCTTTACTGTACTCGTATTCTTTCTCACATTGCCGTATTAAGAGAGGCTGGGATGTTAGGTGTGACGAGGTAGCGGGGCTGTTAGATGATGCGATCTACACAAGGTCTAAAGTTCGTGTTGGCAAGCACGGGAATGCCAGTCTCATATCGAGCTTCGTGTTGTATGCAAGATGAGTGCACGTTCACATTTGTTTTGTAATATTTTACGATTCTATTCATTAATTTCCAGGTAAATACTCATATTACTACCTATTTTCAACATTATCATCATCAGTGGCGTAGCCTGATTTTTGAATTAGGGTATGAGAAATTAAAAATAAAATAAAGTTCCTAAATATTCCTCATTCACTAGTGTACGAAATCGTTCTATGTGCCTTCAAAGCTTTTTAAATATTATTTAAAACTGTATAACTTTTGGAATTTAACACTCTTTTTCACTAAAAATATCAAAAGTTTCAGAACGTACTTTTTTGCACTTGACTTCAAATATAAATAATTTATAAGAGCATTTCCGAATAAGTAATAGTAAATTAAAATTTTTTAAAAATGTTCCATCCCTTGGATGTCAAATGTTTACTAAATATTAGCATAAATGTTAAGTGAAACGTTCTATTAAATGATAATGACACGTTTGAAACTCATTATATTACCAAAGTTGATGTGTTTTCAAGCAAGACAATGTTTACACTTGTAGTTTCTAATTGAGAAAATTATCTTCTTGCTCGCTGGGGTCGTCTCAGTATATTCATTCAGAAAACTATAGTACTTTGGGTGCGTTAGAAATAATGTTCGTACAGCCCCATCTCTGAGACCTGGTAAAGCCAATTTTGCTCTTATTATCTAGCACTGTACCTCATGGAAATGTTCCAGAACTTGAATAATATCTTCAGGATGGAAATACAACTCGCACACAAAGGTAAATGCAATATATTAGAACTGAAGAAAGCATTCATATTGTAGGAAAAATTATTAATGACTAAATATTTTTTCAAATTACAAAAAGTTTAAATATCTGGTCCGAGCAAATGAACAAATTCTAAAACAAAACGGACGCATAGAATGATCGTATACGTTGTGTAGGATATATTTCGTAGGAAACTGCTTGGATGCGTCTATTTTGATTCCTTTCTTGTAGATTATACGTCTACACGCGTACAAAACATGAAATAATTATTGCCATAATGCAGCAATATTTCAAAAGCAATTAAAAATATTTTTAAACTCCTGGTTGGGCCTTCTATCATTCGAAACCACTTCCTGTTTAAAGATTCATCTTTCGGAAATCCGAAAACAAATATTTCGGCCATTCAAATACTTCTTTTGAAAGGCGCGTTCGTCTAAATAAAATTGTCACAAAGCTTTAAAGGATATAACCAATTTAGGGGATCTCAGAGCACGTGAATTTCTCGCGGCATATGCTGACTGAAATATGAAAACAAGATGGTCGCAGCTGGTCCGGATCGCTTAGGCACCAGTGCCGTAGCGATCTCGGACCGAAGGCTCGCGGGTTCGAGTCCCGCTTCGGGCATTATTGTATTGAGTTCATCCTTTCACCCCCTATCATCATCATATCGGGTCGTCATCATCATAGTTACCATACCGTTACATGCAATAGTGGTCGTTAATGACCTAGTAGTTGATGCGACCTTAAATTAAAAAAAAAAATGGTGGGAGCTGGCCCAAGTTTGATGACATCACGCGCCTCTTTCGAGATGGTTTCGAGGTCTTCTATGTCCAGGGGGCGTTGGTTGTGCTCGCCATTCCACGCTACAGATGTGCATTGCTCGGGCACATACCCTTCTCCATTGAACCAGCACAATCCCTAAACTAATTTGATTAATAAATATTGAAATTTAATTACGTATGTGGAAAAATGTCTTAACATGCTCTCATTTTCAGTAAAAGAAAACTGCCACGAATGTAAATGGAAAGAAAAAATATTTTTCGGGGGACATTCAAATACCTTTTCTGGGCATTTCACAGCCAATGGCTCATGCATTTGTGGAGTGAAAAGAGTATTTTTATAATTATTTCATCTCGACTATCAAAACTTAGTACTATGCTCTCAAAATTCAAATGCGACTTGTTCTATTGAATTGCTTTGCATGTCTCTCGTGTTCTGCACGTCAATGTATTACTTAACTTATCTAGTATGTCTATTTTTATCTCTTATTTCTTAAATGAATACTAAGCACATTTTTTATATTCACTCTCACCAATTAAAAAAACCAATCAGTAAACGCTATCTTTTGCTTTAATTTAATATAATAAATTTAAAAAGCAAAGCACTGAGTCACGAAACGCACATGAACACAGCTCGTCACCTTACAACGCTGGAGACATGTGCAGTATCACCGGTACGCATCTCACATTCAAGACTCGATTTTAAAACGTGTCAAAACGACTCATTCTTATAAAAATAGCTCTATATAACAAGATGGTTATCAGCATTTTGCTTCATTGTGTTTCTGAGATATTTGAGTAAACAATCCAAGAAGACTTTAGGAGAAGAGTGTGATGCCCAGTCTTGTCGTGGATGTTTAATTACATAAAGCACTACAATAGCTCCTACTTCTGCACATTGTTTCTTATGGGAATGTTATGGGAATGTTATTATGAAAAAAATGTCCATGACTTCATTTAAAGAATTTATTTCGAAGAAGGGATTTCACTGATAACACAAAAGTCACCGTCTTCAATAATATAGTTGTTGGAAGACGACGAAAATTATTGAATTATTGATTATTTTTTGCGATTTTCTAAAATTCATAGGATTCAATTAAAATTGGACTTTCGCCATTTTCATAAGCTTACTTTTATCTATTAAAATTAATTAGTCAATTAAAAAAATGGAGCCGTTATTGAGGAAAATTTGAAAATGCCCTTGATGCTTCTTGTAAAGTATCTCTTACAATGAATATATCCATTTAAAATTCAAGGGGTCGCGACATCATTTAAATCGATCCAGGGATATCAATGTTGGTGAAAATCACTTGCGACAATCACGATTTACACAGGACGGACGGGCGGACTGTAAGACGCAGAGACGGACGGACAGACAGAGTAAAATAACAAGTATGATATTATTGATGACATTGTGACTTTGTAATACGTTTAATGTTTATAAGTAATTTTGGATGAATGTGATATTGATTGACTTGAAACATGCAGAGTAGTTATTAATATTCTTAATACTTCTTTTAACAGATTACATACGTGTATAATTTGTGGACGCTCGATACATCGAATAAGGAATGAATTTGGCCTTACTGTTTAGAAAATATTACGAAAATTCAAATGTTCGAGATATAGAATTCAAAATTTTGAAAACCTATTTCTTCTTTTAGTATCCACAAATGTAATTTTACACGGCCAAATCAGTTGAATGGCAACTGCACCTAACACATTTGCGCGTCACGCCATCTAGATGACAATTGCCTCTCCGCTTGGCGCTTCCGAGAAGTGGATCCTGCGCGCTCTGATGGCGCTCGCCCGAGCCTCCAGGCGCGAGCGGTGCTAAGCCTTGCCCTAACGAAGGGCTCGGCCAGCGAGCGCTACAGGCCCCCGGTCGCGGTCTTCGCCCGAGGTTCATTAATTCTGCATCGAGGGCGCTGTCCGCGCCGCGGCCCCCTTCCGGCCGAGGTCGAGAGCGGGAGCCGCGCGCGCGCCGGTATGATTCCGCGAACCAGGGCGGCTGGCGGGGGTCGGCCGCTTCGGCACTTGATGGAGACGGCGCGGAGGGGGTGGACAACGATAATTCCTTCCCGATCCCTTTGTAATCCGCCCGCTCTAATCTTACGCCGCTCGGCGTGAGATTTCCCCTCCGATTGCGCGCTTGAGGCAGCGCGGACGCTTGCAACAGTCGCACATCGATTCCATTTCGGCACTCGGAGGGGGCGACCGCGGACCCCGCAAAGAATTGTTTTATATTCAACAACTTCATCAATTTAGAAAATTATTATGAACTCTTTCTGTACGTTTGTGTTAAAATATTCTTTGGTTTTAAGACATGCAAGAGCACGAACATTTTCGTTCTATCCGAAGCCGATTCTTTCCGGAGAGACGTCGTGTTTTTGAACTACTTGATCTCTACTCATTACGATACTTCGTTCGCACATCTGTTCTTCTACAATGGCAGTTGTTAAAATAAGATTTCAGAGCGTTTGTAAGGGAACGCCCGAGTTTCCACGAATCGATTACGCATGGCGACGGCCGGATTGTTTGTACACATCCGATAAGCGTTGATAGGAGAAACTATTACTTGTGGTTAAGAAAGGTTTTTAAGTCCTAAAAGATGAAACAGTACTCCTTACCGAAATAAATATAAATATACAGCATTGTATATGTCGTGCGCCAGCCTCGCACTTCTACTTCAGGGGAAATTCACCCCGAGGTGGGCACCTAAGTAAATAAAAATACAAGAAAAAAGACATTGGGGATCATCGTTCACCCGTCTCCTTCGTTCGTGGCTGGGAAGGCTCGAGGGTTCAAAGGGCCGCCAGTACCCAAGGACGGGTCCGCGACAGTATACGAATTGCAAATGGCGATTTGGAATTTGAATGAGTCGGTGCCAACATTTTGGGCGGAAGACGCTCGTAAGAAAGTTTCCTGATGGGCACTACAAGTTGGCCGCGGAAGCTGGCAGCGCGTGAAAATTTGATTTATAGCTTAGCGAGATATACACGACGTTTATTGATTCATGAACTTGGATGCGGGATAAATATTACATGGCGCTTACGCCATAGTATTGTTTCGAGCAAAATGAAGAGGCGCTTAACGGCTTCACATGGTTTATGACCACGCACTGAAGGAAAACAGCTATTGGTACTTTCACAGCACATACTTTCTCACATTCTTTCTAAAGTTCGCAGTTTTCGAAAATTCAGAATGTTGCTCGAAAATGAGACCTACTTTTTAAGCTTCCTTTAATCTGTAGGAGGAAAGAACTAAAGGAAAAAAATATAGCTGATTTTGAGAAATATTTTTTATAAATTGCATTAGCATCAAATAGAAATTATACGAACAAAACTAGTTTAAAAAAATAATGTACATGACTTTTATAATATATCTATTTTTTGGAACAGATATCATTGAAAAAAATCTCAATTTAAAGTGTTCTACTTTTGTAGTTTTCAAAGATAAAGAGTTCAACGAAAATGAGAATGCCATTTAATAAGCGCCCTTTATGCTAAGGAAAAAATAAAATAAAAAATAACAGCCATTTACGAGAAAATTTTGAAAATGTGTTTGAAGTTTCACGTAAAGTACCCCCAAATATTAATATATCTATTTTAGACTCCAAGAGCCGTGAGTACTTCACACCAATCGGGGAGTATCAATCGGCTGAACGGTTTAGACCGGAAGGACACAGTTTTTTTCGTCAATCTACCGGTATCAAATGCCCAGAAAACAAATATTCTCACGCCATGTAATGCTAGAGTAACACATTTTGTACATACATGAACAAGACTTAGTAGCTTTTTCAAAACCAGGGCCTTATATTACAAGTTTTTCTGTTGAAAAATCGCCCTTTTTGCCGTTAATTACAATATTTTCTTTTTACTACTTGCGAAGTAAGGTGGGGAATTAAAAAAGTGATACAGGTATTACGGACGTAATTGTATTTTCGTGCAGATGATGAAAAAATAAACTAATAAAATAACAAAAAACTTTGTGAAAGTAGTCCCGATTGCTTGATTTCAACTGAAAATAGAACAGCGCTCTCTGAACGATGCTGCTCCTTAATGGTTTTGTAGAGGGATTATGTCACACTTTCTAAATTCATTTCTTTCTCATTGAGGATTTATGGTCAATTATGGCCGCCAATTAAGTAAGAATATCTCTCCAGATTATATTAAATTGTGGAATACATAAACTAATGGTGCTACGAATGGGATACTCGCACTAGGTAGCTTCGTATTCTTTGGCGTCTACGCTTGCCATTCGACGGTCGGCAAAAGTTTAGAGCTCTGGAAAAATGGCATTTAAGCGCTGCTGCAAATTCGAAATTTAAAGCTCTTTTTCACTGAAAAGTTTTGAGTTTTAAAAAAAATTCAATTGAAGCACTTTAACTCAAAATTCAATCGTGTTTACAAATTACTGGAAATATGCATTTTATGAACATGAGAAATGTTTCACAAAAATAACATTTGTGTACTTTTTGTAAAAACAAAAAAAATACCCCGAAATGAAATTTACGTCATATTAAAGAGTGCAAAAAGCACTATCGGTTCGAAACATTCGAAAAAAACAATTGAAGCCGTTAATGAGAAAATTATGTTTGAGCGTTTCTTAAAATGCAGAATTTTGAGCTAGTTTTCATAGAAAACGGTTGTTTTCGAGAAACTTTATATGATATTATTTAAAGCATATGCACTCATAAACATAATAATGAGAACAAATCGCTACTAATGTAAATATTAACGACATGAGTCACAAAAAATAATACATTTTTGTAATTTTTGAAAAAATAAACGAGTAGAGCAACATGACCTTTATCTCATTTCATAGAAAACATTAGTACTATCCCTACCAAAAGTTAAAAGAAAAAAAATTGAGCTTTTTTTGAGAAAATCTTGTTTTTCTTATTTTTTAAATTGCACATTTAGTACGAAAACTTATAAATTAAAAAAAGTGTATTACATTAATTAAAAAACGCACTACGGAAAACAAATTCATTTGAAGGAAAAATTTCTATTTTCAATTTTGTAGTTGTATGACACGCCGGAAAATTCAAACTTTTGTAATTTTCGTATATTTGGAGTTATCCTTCCAAATGGGGCCTCTGCCGCTTTCTAAGTGTATTTTACTGTACCTACAAGAAATTTAAAGAGACAATTTGGAACCTTTTTTGAGAAAATGTTGAAAATGTCCCGGGGGCGTAATGTAAAGTAGCCATAAATTTTAAAGAATGTTTTACAAAATTTGAAAGCTTCGACTCCAACCCGACCGAGAGGATTTCATTTTGGAAAGAATCTTACGAGTGGTTTAGATGTTAGTGGTGTTCATAGGTGGTCGGACTGACGGACAGACAGACGGACGGACGGACGTATTCACATTATAGATACAATATTTAATGTAATTACTTCCTATAAAATCAATGCCAAAAACTTTCTTATTCCCACTATATACAACTCAATTCAAAATTCATTTTTCGCCTACATTAACGGAAATATTGGCAACTCAACGCCTTAAAGGTTTTACTCTTGCGAATTGGAATGATAACTGCTTAACAAATAAAAAAAACAGAACTAATAAACTTCTTATATTCACACCGTGTCGTTATAATTTGCATCACAGAATCCCACATGAAGTGGAAAAATAAAAATTGAAACAGTTGCCAGTAATATAGAAACAGTTGCCATTAACTTTGAAATGAAAAATAGCATATGGACTATAATTGAAGCATACAATCCACCAAATCATTAACTAGATCTCGATAACTTTAATGAACTATTTCAACTAAATATTACCATATTTGTAGGGGTTCTAATGCCAAAAATGCTAAGTCAGGTTGTTTAAACACCAACGCTAACGGGAAAATATTAGTCGATATAGTAAATTGCACTGATCTGAAAATAATTTCACCTCCACGCCCCACATATTATTCCCATAAGCGATTAAGCATTTTCTTTATCATTTTTTGGTAATGTTTTAGGTCATTAAAATCCTCTCTATACAACAAACCCATAAAATACCTTAGTCTATTCTTATATACCCGACTCAGGTGAAAAAATCACTTCAACAATGAAGTTATACATGCAAAAATTAAATTACGTCAACTAAAACCAATAATCAATATATCCGCTCTATTACCATACAATACCACCTTAGTGCTTTGCAAAACTTATTCAACCACTGCTTGTACTACTGCATGCCCAGTATGGATCAGCGCACCAAAACCAAATTCACAGAACCCGCATCAAGAACAAATTCCCGTTTTACCCTTTCCTCTTTAAATTCTCAGATCTTCACCCAATATAGAGTTATCATACCTCTACCACCCTTGTAGTAATGTAAGTTATATTTTAAGATTTTTAGTAAGTTTATTTAAAATTAATTATAAGTAGATTTAAGCAATCATAACAAATGTAGAGGGTTTACACTGATCTTTGTATTAGACAATCCAAAAGAAAAGAAATAAATTAAAAAAATACACCTTGGCGTACGGAATCCAGCGTTTTCTTGCTTTTTTCTCTATCGCTTACATTATCGCTCCTATTGAACGCTTGTAGCATGCAACTGCCTTTTATCCCCCCAACAAATTACAAGAACCAGAGGAGAAATAATTATATGCTTGAGTAGCAGTTAACCTCTGGTAATCATAAATAACCCGTACTTTAATCTCCCGTGAAAAATAAAATAAAGCAACGCATGTTGACAAGGAATAAAGTCACATTATAAATCATGTTGTGCGACGCTGGAGAGTCTCGCGTGTTCGAACGGGAAATAACTGATATCGCCAGTCGCCTTTTATCTCTATTTGGTCGAGGTAATATATAATGGAATAAGGTGCCTTGTTATTTAAACGTGTGAGCGGTGGGTCACGCATGCCCCGAGACTTTGAGCCGAGGGAATTTTTCTTTACCTGCCGCCACTTCCTGAAAACCAGGAAAATTCACGGACCATTGGGCTGTGAAAGAAAGATAAAATCAGGGGATTATATATATATATTGAAACGAAGAACGTTTCTACTATATATCAGAAAGTTTATGACTCTATAATAAAAGAATAATTATTTGGAGCTCACTAAACACTCGTTGCGGATTAGGGTAGCCGAGATCGCTAAGGCAATAGTGTAGTGGCGATCGCGGGTTCAAATCCCGCTTCGGGAATGGATGTGTTTGTGATCGTACTTTCACCCCTCATGATCATCCTGTCTCTTCATTAAGGAAGTATTAATAATGCCGTGCTACAGCAGGAGGTCGCAAAACATTAAACGCAATCTGGTGCAACAATGTGTTGTTAGTTTAAAATAGTAATCAATTCTATAAATATTTGAAATTGTCTTTCTAAGGGTAGAAATACACAGGGCGCGAAGCGACGGCACGAACTGGCGCGAACAGTAAAAAAACGGCTGTTGATAGCACGACTTTTATTGCTATGCAAACATATTTATTGAAAATGGAAAAGATTAAGTCGGAAGCAAGGAGAGTGGATTAATGCAGTTTGTTCAGGAAGGCAGGAGCATGTTGGAATATCGCCATTTATTTTCCATACTTGGCGAAACTATTTTCTGGCAGTAGTCTAGAATGTCGCCGGACACTTTCCATTACATTCTAAAAAAGGTGGAAAAGCAAATAACCAAGTGACTCAGAAAAGGGCAGGTTATAACCATTAAGTATATTTACTGTCCCAGTCTTTAGAATCTTATCAGAATTATTCAACTCACGCTAACATCTTCGCACTATCCCTGACTATTCCTGGTTTTCCAGTGGATTTTTTAAATATTTTTCTGACAAGATTTTTAATTCAGAGCTAAGAAATATTAAATCCAGTATGATGGTAATTGGTTATCTCTCTCATTTCACAACGACAAATTAAAAAAAATTACAATATTTTCTCAACAAATAAAAATTGATAAAAACATATGTTATACTTATTGTTAATAAGTTGTACTAGGCAATATTTAGTTTTATAAGCCTCTAACAGTTTTCACTGTAAGTCAATTTTCACTGTTTTCACTGGAGATGTAATTGCAAGCAACAACTCAAAATTTCAGATATGTTGAATCGATGTTCTTCGCAGAAAGTCATTGCTGGTGAGTCCAATATTGGACTTTGTTGGACAAATTGTCTATAAAATGAATGTAAAGCATCATTGAATGTAATAAATTGTATAGTAATATATTGTAGTCCCTATATGTTAAAACTTGTTTCAAACCCTCTCAATACCCCGGCAATTCCGCTAATCTGGCCACTCATGTGTGCAAGGAATGGCTAGATGAGTGAAACTCTTGTGTATTTCCTATGCAAAGTTTGTTAATTCCTTTTTCCGCAGACAAGAAAACTGACACATTAGTAAAATGTTGTCAAGTATTACCTTAAATTATTTTTTTCTTTAATTAGTGTGAAATACTCAACATATTTTCAATGCAAAAAATGCAATGACAAACCGGAAAAAGCCACGAAATTTACGGCAGGAAAAGCGCGGCCACTTTAGTATTTTTATGCACCGGCATTCACTTGGTATTGATCGGAGAAAGCATGGAAAACTACGGATCTGAACATATGACCTCTAGAAGTCTCTTCGTCAGCGGCTAGGTTTGACCCTAAAGCTAGTGCCGAAAACCCTGTCACAGTCGGGACTCGAATCTTAAGACCTGGCGGTCATAGCAGTGCAGTGACATCAATTGATGTCCTGAGCTATCTCAAAGGCATTTAAAGATCACAGAAGGTTGAGTGCTGGACGTTTCAACCATTTTTCTTTCCATATTTTTCACCATAGGCAGATGCAAGTTGCACCATTAGGCATGTCGCTGTCAGTAATGTTTATCCATTATACTTATTCTTTTATAAATTGTATGAAATCTCTTTGGAAAAGGAATTGTCTAAAAAGGTAACATGGCATTGCTTAGCAAAGGTTTATTTACCTGGTGCAAGGGTGATATATCCCAGTGAAATTTTGTCTCTGTAAGAATTTACTGCCCATTTCCGGACTCGAAATCATCAACTTGGGAATTAGATGCGAGTGTGTTACGCCTTCCCATCACATACCTCTAGAGCTGAAACGGTTTAGAAGGTCTTGGCTTTTATTTTTATGTATTTATTTACGTCAAAAACAGTTAAAACCTGAGTATGACGTCTTTTGGAGAGAAGTTAATTTGAAGTTACATTTATGTCCGGAAGCAAAACAAGGGGCTATCTCAGCATTTGCTCGAAGATCAAGAAAACTGGGCGAAAACCTGATCGAGATGGGGATCATTCCTTTTGGCTGCTCAGTATAGTCTCTAATTGTATAGAAACAGTTGTCCAGGCTCTAGAAGTACCTCTCCAACCTTTGAAGAAGGAACCTACGTAGCACACCATCCTAATTCATTACAATGGGGGTCTATAGTTAGAATCAGGAACTTTTCTTGGGTCACATTTATTAGCATATTTTGCTATTTTATCACTTCAAATTAACTAATCTTTGAGGTTTCTTCCCATCTCCTATCCTTGCGAATAATGTATCACCGCTGTGAGGCACTCCCCATAATGACACAATTGCACAAAACAATTGTGCTTATAAGAGTGCAAAATTGTGTGTGCTCTACAATTGCGACGTGGGGATGCGAAGAGGGGCCTCGGAGGACTCGGAGACGGAGCGGAGAGAGAGGAGAACGGGAAGTAGAGTCGAAGGGGTGGGGAGAAAGAGAATGAAGGAGAGAGAGAGAGAGTGTGTGGGAGATGATGGAGAGGAAGTCGTAGTTTAGAGCGGAGAGAGACAGAGAGAGAGAGAGAGGAGGAGGGAAGAGGAGGAGGAGAAGGAAGAGGAGAAGGAGGAGGGAGAAGGAACGATTGGGGAATATATATATATATATATATATATATATATAATATATATATATATATATATATATATATATATGCGTGGCAACGGCAGCGTGTCTTCGGCAATCTTCGGTTCGCCCCGAATCCGCGGGAATTCGCCATCCCTCGGCGACCAACTCCTCGGCCCAACGTAACGCAGATGAATTCGCCGGGTCCACCCCCAGCGATGTGAACAATGTCTCACGGGTATTGGAACGCACGACGCGTGATTGATGTTCGTCGGCTGTTCTATTCTTTTCAGCGACCTTTCTCAACTTTGCGCGGATGTCCGTACAGTTACTGCCACTGTTATATTATACCAGGGCGGGATTATGACACGAGCCCACCGGCCACACGATTTCCTGTCTTATTGGTTTTTTTATCAGTTCGGGTGCGCAATTCTACTTCCACTAATCATCTGATTGTTAACCTTATCAACCTGTTTCCACACTCAGCGGCCACACTCAGTCCGAACTGCACTTAACAACGACAATAAATCTCTTTGGACGCAGCACTGCCCCGTTCATGCTTCACTCGAGGTCTCTCGCGCACCACTAACCGTCGCTCGCCTCGCCGTATTCCCCCCCGATTTGACCGCTGGTGGCGGCGGCGGCGGCGTTACTGCGCTGATCAACTCCAGTACTTTATTTTAATTTATAAATTAGTGATCATTTTAATATTTTAATTGTTCTAATTACAGAAACGTTCTTCGTTTCAATATTATATATATATATATATATATATATATATATATAAGGGAGAAAGGCGAAGAAGAGGGGAATGGGATGTGGGGAGACGAAAAGGGGGAGAGGGAAAAAGAGAAAGTTGAGAAAGAGGTAGAAGAGAAGAAGGAATGGATAAGATGAGAGAGAGAGGGATAGAGAGGGAGATTGAGAGGAAAGGAAGAGTTGAAGAGTACGGACGGGCAGAAGGAAAGGATAGGGAGAGATGAGGAGGGATTGAGGGGAAGGGTGAAGGGAGGGGGCGGAGAGTTGTCCGGTAGGAAGAAAGAGAGAGGGAGGGAGAGAGGAAGGGAGAGAGGAAGGGAGAGAGGAAGGGAGAGAGGGAGGGAGAGAGGAATAGAGGGAGAGAGGGAGAGATGATGGCGGTGGCGGGCGCCCACGCGTTTCGTATCGCAGCCACGCGCGAGGCGCGGGCGCGCACGTGCGAGCGACACTCCCCGAGGGGCAGTTGCGCCGACGCCCCCTAGTCCCCCACAGCCCGCACAAAGCGCCCGTGCTTCTGCAAAGGACAACACGAAATACACAGTGTTTCAGGGGGAAAACACGGGAATTGGGAATTTGGCTCCTCCGCGTCATATTCTACGAACGTTTTTCTAAAAGTAAATTCTCCACGCGATATCATCACGACAAGAGCCATAGTAATTTAATTGTCGCCACTGTTACATTTACGCCGCGTCAGATAGAATTTGTTCTGCTGAGTAATTGAAGACACTTTTAGTCTTGATTAAACGCTCCGAAACTGCTTCACAACGTCGCTAGCTTTGCACAGCACAGCAATGCCCGGGCCAAAACGAGCATTGTCACGATTATACGTAACGCGTCTCCAATTGCCGCTTGTCCGCGAAAGATATCTCTTTTCCTATGGAAGACGCCGTTAGCACACATTTTTAAACACCTACGGTCGGACCAGCTGTGGTAAGGATCGCGTCGCAACGGAAGTCAATCTCGTGTACCTCAAAGCTCTTAAATGATTTATAGATGGTCGTTGCCTTGTTTCAAAGCTCATTGGCGATATGTTCTCCGTAAACCAGCTGTTTTTGTGCACACAGGTGAACATAAGCGTGATAATTCATGTGCTTACAAATTAGGTGTCAAGAAAGATAATTAACTAATCAGTAGCACAGATATTCTCTTGAAATACCTAATATTGGAAATAAGATTCTAACGCCGACGTGTGCTGGCAGTTTTAATTTTGTCATTTCAGACCTCCCTATTGTAAGAACAAGTAAAAGAGTTTTTTTAGATACTCTCCCACCCCACGAACGTCGAAAGAAATCTTTGCGGGTTCACAATGTGAATTTCATTCAAATACGTTTGGTTACGGCCCCAAAGTTTTGCCTTTTATTCCGTTCTGAACCTCTGACAGCGGCTGATCGCCCACGCGCCCCAAGATTCTCCAGGCGGCCGAGCTGCCCCTTCTCCCTTTCGATTGAGGCCGATAAAGCCTTCATCCCCTTCCCACATGAGCTGTGCACTCGCCCCTCCCCTGGGGCGATTGAGCGCGGGTTGCGGAGGAGGAAACGGGCGTGAATGGCGCGGTGAGGGGAGGGCGCGAGGGCGTCTGGCTCGGGCGATAGACTCGCCTTTGGGCTGACGGCTCGCACATTGGAGCGGCGATAAAGTCTAGGACACTCTGCGATCACGCAAATAGCCGAAAGAGCGAGAACATATTTCCACTAGACCGTGAGGGCAGCCGACACCGGCCATAATCAGCGGTACAGAAATGACGGCGAGAGCCCCGAGGGGAGGCGTAGTTGCGAAGTCCGCTGCTTCGGGGGAGGGGCACGGTCTGACAGGAAGAGTAAGCGCTGGTTGGGTCGCGTAAAAGTCCCTGACGAGGCAAGGGCGGCGGGCAAAGTTGAGGCGGGAGACTTTCAGCGAGAAACCGGCAAAGGTGGCTCAGGGTACTAAGATTTGTCATTGCAGTACCTCTGACTGGAGGTACTAGTCCCGATAGTAGCAGGAGTTTCTACACTAGCTAGATAGCCAGATCGAGTTTAGCCTCTGTCTGCAGAAGAATTCTAGCGGCCGGCTGTTCTGATCGGTAGACTTCCGCGGTTTCCCCGATCAGCACCAGATGAATGCCGAAGCAGTACCTAACAAAGGGGCCACGGACCGCGCGCGATCTTTCCTTCCCCTTCTGTATTCTATCCTCATCCATTACACACACTTGCATGCACTACATATCACACTTGTCACGAAGACCGGGAGCTTAGAGCTTGTTCCGGTGGCCATGCTGGTGGGAGATTCCTGGTTGGAGAAAATCCCCGCAAGCCGTCGTAGGTCCTCGCCGGATCTCGCCATCCAATAGGACAAGATCACCACCACCTCCCTCGGTAGTAACATGCACTACACTTAGGGAACTAACGACCTTAGCAGTTGACGGGTCCGAAATCGCTTATCATTCAACCAATCGCTGGGCGAGCGGGCGGGCGGGCGTGGGAGGGCAAGGTGCGTGGCTGCCAGGGCCAGCGGGGGCGGCGAGGAGGGCGTGGTCGGAGGGGCGCTCTCTCCTTACCTTCTCCCAGGGGGCTCTTTGGTGCGGTGCCGAGCGATCCTAATGGGGCGTATTTGTCGGCCGCGCTCCGCCCCGCCCCACCCCTCCCCACCCTTCTCCACCCTGCCCGGAACCGCTCCGCGCCTCGCCGCCGCCGCCGGCGCCCGCGTGACTTTGCACAACGCGAGGGGCGGGATGGAAGCTCAAGAAGCAGCTTGGCGTTCGCCGTGGCTCTGGAAACTGCGCTTCTTCCAGAAGAGGAAATAAGAAGCTCTCACTTCTTGCATGACGCGTAGTGGGCTTCAAGGGAGCTTCAAGGGAGAACAGACGAGAAGTTGAACACATTAAATTAATTGAAATATTTGGACGTAGTGCATATAATGCTAATTATTCTCATGTCTCTCAACAAGCGTAAATTTGAGTAAATAGAGATGTTTCTCAATTTGTGCATATATACATATTACATTTGTATGAACACATTTGTACTACGCTTGAGTTATACTATTTATTTTTGCGAAAATTCGTAAGTTATGTTTTGGATGTGTGAACCGGAACTTGTTATTGTGTTGCTGCGACCCCATAATTTACAGAGTCGAATGCGAATATTTTATGTTTAATTTCAAAACACTGTAGTACAGATTTTGAATAGTTATTGTAAATGTTTGTTAAGTAAGAATCCATTAACGGCCAGTGGTGCACGAGTGCACTAATGAGCACAAATATGATTAGAACATTTACATTGCAATTTCCCGTTTTCTGTGCTAATATTTTTCTAATAATTGTATATTTTGTTAGTATATTTTACTTTTTTCTAAGTTGCACATTGAATTGGTTTATCGATCTTGGAATAAGGCCGGTTTTTCATTCAAATTTCTAAACGTAAATTCTAATATTCATAATTCCAAATTTGGAACATCTACAAAGAAACTTCTTTAACCCCAACGACATTATTTCTTATTCCTTTGCATTGTGTGAACAAGCACGCATTTCAGGCGGCCTTCAATACTCAAAGTCGCTAAGAATGAGCCGTCACTGCTTTGGTTTGTCGGGTCGGGGGTACGAATCTCGCCCCGGAATTGGATATTAGTGTGTCTGTCCTAAAGGGAGTGCCGCTGCCGTTATACCAAAGTTATAAAACAAATATTAAATTACAAAGATTACTCCATGATAATAGCAGTTGAAAAGTGTCATTTAATAAGTAAACAATATTTATTGATTCGTAAATGTGGGGTGAATTTTCTTGGAGAGCTGACGCCCAGAGGACGAGAGAGGGGCCATTCAGGGAATCCTCATATCAAGCTAAATTGAATAACACGCGATTTGATGTTTTTTCTCAAACATGGACGCACAATCAATCAGGCGACGAACGTCACCGCCGTGTCTGCGACGTTTGCAGAAACGAAACTTTTTGTGTGAAAGACGGTCTGGCTAAAGCCGAGAATGTGCTTTAATTCTCTTGCGAATGGAGTTTGGCTAGAGTTCCTACCTGCTTTACAAGCACATAACTGCTATGTGAACTGCGTTAGTCAAATATTTCTACAGGCAAATGTGGCTAACATTGATGTCACTACAGCGCCGCTGTCCGGCAGTCTAGGATTCCAATTCCGACAGTGGCAGAATATTCGACACCAGCTTGCCTGCTAGGACGAGTCACTGTGTGAAGAATAATTCTAGCGTCCGGCTGCTCTGATCGGTAGATTTACATTGTTTTTCCGATCAACACTAGGCGAATGCGAGAGCAGTACCCAAACAAACGGGCCACGGACCGCGTGCGATCTTTCCTAACATTTCCTATCCACTTGTCCTATCCTCACACTTTACACACTAACACACTTACACTAACATGCACTACACTACCACTCTTGTCAGGAGACCAGTCGGGAGCTTAGAGCTTGTTCCGGCTGGGGAGGTGCCCCGCGGGTTGGAGACACCTGGAGAAGGAAACCCTGTAAATCGACGCCAGATCTCGGCAGTCAGCGACAGATCATCGCCAGCTCCCGAGATGAAATCGTGCACTGGACTTACGGGACTAATGACCTTAGCAGTTGACGCGTCCCGAATTATCAATCAACAATTAATAAAAGTACTGAACGACTTAACAGTAACACCTTGGCTAAATAAAGTTAGAAAGGAAAACTGCGCTGAGCCCCATCAGAGACTCTCCCATTGGAATTCAACTGTTAAAATTTTATATAATTATCAGATAGAGAAAATTGAGATGCATATTATTAAGTGGTTTAAAGTAATTTCTTGATATTGTTGAATTAACTACTGATATTTACGATAAACTGAAATCTTAATTTTTATTTCATACTTCAGAAAAATACAAGAAGTTCTTAATGATCGAATAATGTCAAAAAAATAAGCCGATATCTTCAGAGACTGGAGAAGGATCTTCACGTGCTGGTGGATTGCATATTCTTTCACAAGCCTCTTTAGTTGAAAAACTGTAATAAATCAAACTCCATTTAATTTATAATGATATATGAACAGAAAATTTGCCAACTAATAAAATAAATGAGAACAAAATGTTTGGATTCCAAAGGTGAAGCAATACACAAAGAGTAATTTGATTTTATATTTAATTCCTAGTCACCGTCTTAACAATAATAAGCCCGAAAATATTGGGATTTTGATGTGGAAAGCATTTTAAGAACAGTAGGTAACTTTGACCACATACTAATAATATTATCATTGACAAGTTGTTAGTTGTATGAAATTCCGCTTTCAGGCGTAACCAAGTTATAAACTTGATTCGACGCAGAAAATAAAAATAGGGTGTTTAGAGCCAAATCCGCTGTACATCGGTGCATTTGAACTTACTTGTTGAATTGTCGTTGACACCCACCCCAGGTGAATAGTTGGCAGCTGCCCGAAGTGGCGTTGAACGCGTAGCGCGGGAAAGCCGCTCTGCAGATGCCGCGCGCTCCCGGGACTAAGCAGCCTCCCGGGCGGCTGCGCGACGCCGCCTCCGCTCCGCGAGCGGCGCCTGCTTCTAAGACAACTTCACGGAACCAAATCGGTTGAAAGACGATACTTAGAGTTCGCATATGTGATTGTGAAATAACTCTTATCTATGAAATAACGTTTTAATCGATATAGGAATAATTTCGATAAGATGAAAGTTCAATTTAATATAATGCTACCAATTAATTTACAATAAATTATTTCTTCCACGCTTTTCATTATTTAACATTTAATCATATTGTTATGCTCAAATATAAATAAACGGGACCCACTATAATTGGAGAACTGTGTAAACGGTTTGCTATATTCTGATCAATAAGGAAACATTTAAACTAAAACATCAAACCGATTGAAATAACATTACGCTTTTGGTTAATGAATTATTTTATTTCAGTTTTTGATAACGAAACTTTTCTGTTTGAGTTTCAATTTTGAAACTATTCTAAACGGTAATAATTCGACATTAAACAAACGGTCATAATTTTTATATGAATGCTATAAATCTTCGGCTTTTGACTTTTTCGTTCCTGACAAAAACCTAGTTTAAAATTAAAAATAAAAGTCTGCGCTCTTAAAACCTACAACATCTATTGTTTACACTGTGAGTAGTTTTTCGAAACTTGTATCTTGTTTCACAAAATGATGCAGCACTGTATTTAATGGAAAAAAGTAGGGTTTGTGTTTGATCCTACTCCTGAACACTTGTTAACGGTTTTAGTTCCTGGTTTATTTTCAGTGTGATGGCTTGATACAAGCACACATGAAACACTGTTGAATGAAGCTTCAGAGTGTCTCGCACGGATTTTCATTTAAAATTATAAAAGAGCCGTAGCACATTTTTATTCATAGTGGTGGGTTGGAGCAAAGTCTAGCTTTTAGCATTGTTCATTTATTAATAGAAATATTAATAAGAAAAAAAGCTTTAATTTTATGTGCTTATGCGTAAAGAAACATAATATTAATTATTGTGTAACCTTACCCAGCAATAGTGCAATTGCGAGACCTGCGAAATACTTCATAATGCCGGTAATGAATTCCCCAGAATTCTGAAAAGCACTGACACTGAAACACTACGGAGTGTGTATATTAACTGAAGCCTTAGAGAAAAGGATGACATTTCAAGAAAACATTGCAGCTGACTATTTTAGTAGAAGAGATTGCATTATTTTGAGGAATGAAAGGATGTGGCTGCAACAAGATTAAAGCTTAGATGGACACACGTGGTTAACAATTCCGAGTTTTTATCCAGCCACATCCGTTGCGTAGTTTACGTAAGGATGCAGAGTTGTTGCAAGGTTAGACGTCCGGCCTGTAGATCTCTCTCAGGAAATGTCGAAATCTATTTTGGTCGCTGTGGTGACCGTTATCGCGAAATGTAAGGAATATTGTCGCACCTTTGCCGTCAGTGGTTTCTGATATCCTTTCCGAATTTGGTAAGGTTCTTCAGTGCGCCAGGAAAAATTACACTAATAGCACGAGCTGCAACTTGTAAAAAACAACAACAACAACAACAACAACAACAAAAAAGTAAGTTGCATACTCATCACTCATCAACATTTGGTGCTAGATGGCTTGTTCCCTTTACTCGTTTCCCAGTAATTTGATTGCGACCAACATAAGTACAATGTTTAATATGAGGTCCTGATTCTGCTCGATGAGACGAGATTTTTCTGATGCACTATATTAACTCGGAGCAGGAGTCGAAATAATAGTGCAGACATGGTTATTTTTTTAATCATGCTCCATAAATCTATACCATAATGCATATGACAAAATTGAATAATTTTCTTGCTGCCAATCGTATTTAGGAGCATCATTTTCAGGCCCACTTGACAAGCACTTCCGAAATGTCGTTTATAGTTCAGTATTGACTGATTTTTTCAAACCAGAGAAGCTAGTATTCACCGTCAACGTAATCCCTATCTGTACGACACGTGACTTGTATCTATTCTCTTTATCACACACACACACACACGTTAACTTTTTCCCTCAAAAGTCTATTCACCATAGCAGTCTCCATTAATATTTCGTGTGCGTATTTTGAGGAAACGTGATCTGAACTCAGCCCGCTTGTAGACCCTCACTTCTAGGGTCGCTTGCAGCGCTGCCTCTGAAGCTTGAGTCCTGAGCTTCAGGAGATGTGCGAATATGACTGACGTTGATCACATCTTAGGTCTCTTGAAGAATACGATTTGTTTGACCCCCGAACAAGTTTCGTAAAACTGAGAAAGAGGTGTCCAACCAGCTGTGTCCTTTCCCAGCAAAAAAATTAAGAAACTTGCACAATGTTAAAACTGCTGCATCAGTATTAGTGGTTACGTCCGATATTTCCTATAATTTAAATCGGGAAACAGTAGCATTATAATTGCAAAACATTGCAATTTGTAATTTTGTTCTTTGTGGAAAGTGTTATGCTCATATTAAACGTTTACTTACAAATGAAACTTTTTACTTTCTCGTAAACGTACTCCATGTAGAAACTACTGTCTTTTTCAGTAAAACTGGCTGGTTTCAGGAATTCAAAAATTTGTTTATATCTCTGGTGTAGTGTGTTTGGGAACTTAAGATATACAATTAACAAATTTGTGTCAATAAAATAAATTACGTTTGTGAAAATGTGCAAAGAAAAAAATTGTGGAAAAACACAATTTTTTATGCGTGTGTTACAATAATACAAAATGTGTATTACAATAATACTGCTGTTGTAGCATCAGTACTTAGACATAAAACTTAGTTTAATCTGAAAGTGCAATTAGTGTATTTATGCACTGTGATATCTATATGAGATTTTACTCTACACATGATATTTTTTTAGGATAATAGTCAGTGTTTGAATTGGTCAACACATACTTTAAAATGCCTGTTGTACCAGAATGTGAATGCGTTTCCAGTCGTTTCAAACCACGAATTACCCTCCGGTTTCCACATCGCTGAACAATCACCAAACGATAAATCCAATTCAGTAAACACTTCCGCGCTTGCTCACCAGAAACACGGAAACATCCGTCCACTAGCGTGTTGTTGTGCGTACAAAATGGCGCCGAAACCAATAGAGTTCGCGGACGAGTCGTATACGCCCACATCCAAAAGTGAACTTACATGTGTGCACTTTATCATCGCTTTATAGCCCTATCGGTGATGTGTACGTATCTTGACACTACTGTGTTTCGATTGAACTAACCACAGATTAGACACACCTGATAAATTATAATGCAGCACGAGGAGTAGCAGAAATCTCAAACCGCGATTTACGAACCAGCTCGGGCGTTGCTGACCGATGAATCTATGACACTCAACACTTCCGTGCCAAGCCTCGCTAGAAACGCACGCGCACGCCATTCACGGGCGTGTTGTCGCACAAAATGGCGCTGCCGCAGAACGGGAGCGGGCTGAGCGGCCGGCCGCAGCCATTAGGCGGCGACCGCAGCGCCGTCACGCGGCGGCGCGCGGCGGCGGCGAGAGGCAAATGGCCGCTGCGAGATTGACGCGCGCCTGCGGTTGCGGCCGCTGCCGCCGCCCCCACCGCCCTCGCGGCCGTCGCGCCGCTCGCACAATGACTCGGGAGAAGGGTTTGCTCGCTAGCTGCGAAGCGTGCAACTTCATTTCGGACCCAACCCCACCCCCTCCCCCATGTTTCTGAAGCATTAGGACGCTTTCTACTTTTGCGGTTCTTTGTGCGGGGGCACACGCGACCACGTACTTTTTATAAGTATTTTAACATTCTCTAAGCAGATATGAAAGTATGAGCCCTGTTTCGTACATCGAGAGATACTAAAATAAGACTTTAATATGTTTATGTGTAGGCCTGCCTGTAAGAGAGGTAGAGTTACCATGAAGAGATTAAGACAGTATGGAATAGTTAAGTAAACAACTTTAAAACACTAATCTAATACAAATTTTTCAGAAAAATTCTATTAATAAACGTCCTAAACCATGAAATAGTAATTCTTTGCCTATACAATGATAGAAAAAAAACAGCCTTCTCTGGGATGCGTCGTTGACCTTCAATTCAATTTAATTCAATGATGCCTTGTGTTACGTGGCGAGGCACAGACTATCAGACTTGCTCTTCCGTCTGACCGCAAATTTTGACCAAGGTTTTTTGTTTTCAAATATTTTAGATGCGACACCTGTGTTATGCTCTGAATAACCGTTTTATCGCATTCACAATGTCCTAGCGAGTTTAGATTTCACTAGACTTCAACTTTTGGTCCACGTCTATGAATTATTCAGGTTGGAGAGAACTGTCACTGGCGAGCAGAAGTTATTGTCTCACTGACACGCTTCTCTCAATATAATATATTTTTTTACCCCAAATGTTACAAAACTAACTCGCGAGAATTTCTACAAGCAATCCCGTAGTGTCATATGAATTCGCAGCACCGAAAAAGATTTTTCTTGGACGTTCATTTACTACGTTCACTACAACGGATGTTGAAATTTCTCTATAATCGACTCTTTTATCCTTACATATTATTCGAGTAACCTGCGACTGTCCCTCCGTCTCTTACGGTTCGACCACTTCCCTTCTGCCAATCGAGACATATGACGTGCCATTCGATGCCTCCTGGTGGGGAACAGATGATTTCTTTGCGGATCCATACAGAAGAGTCTAAGAAATTTCCAAAAACGTGGTATTTCGTTTTATAGCACTGCTATCTAGCGGTGGACGCGCGAACCTCTTTCCCCAGCGCTATGCAGTAATGCATCTGTGATAACAGCCTGAGTTGATGTGAACACAGTACGACCCACGTATTCAGGTGATGAAAACAGACCGCAGTCGTGTTTACAGTATGTTGTGTTGTGCAAAGCGTGGATCGGAAAAGTTTTATGGTCTGGGTTGCCAACCCGTAGGATAGTTATAGCTTTATGTCATAATTTTGTTGTAATATATAATGAGATAATCACCATTTTTAGGATACTTTCAACTACAAAATTATAATCTAATATAAATCTATAAGAATGAAACGGTATGTTGTAGAATAGAATCTTGCAAATGAACACATTTTCTTTAATAAGTCGTCTAGTAATACAGGAAAAATGTGCACTTCAGAACAACTCTTTTTAGAGCGTTCGGATTAGGTTGCCCAATAATGTATTCTGGGGTGGCTAGTGACCGTAGCCTAAAAGAACATCCGATAAAGTAGTTACGCCCACACATTTGATGTATTTTTTATTATTTACTTTCTAATTCTTAATAAATTATTTTTACGTACTTCGTCCGACGATATAGAACCCAATAACTGATTTTTGGGTTACGAAAATAATTTTTAAATAGTTTAACCCTTCGAAAACGCCTCATTTAGCTAGTTAATATTTAACAGAGGCTCACCTACGACTCACCATCGCCGCCAACGTCACCGGAAATCCTCATCACCACCAATCTATAATCATCTTTTGCATCAATAACGGACTGGTTGAGTTCTCCTATCTTTATATTTGACATGCTAATATACAAGCCACATGCGAAAAATTGAAATTTACGAAAATTGAGAATGAGCTAAAATATTTAATATTTTAATTCGAAACCGAAAACAAAATGCTAACAGTAAAACTATTCTTAAAAAGGTCTAATATGCCCGATTCCGTGTAACGTGTCATTCGAAACCCGTGAAAAAAATGTCAATCGTTTCAACCTAGTTATGGAATTGGCTTGTACGTGCCGCCGCAAGATCGCCAACGCGTCGTAACTGCGCCAGCGGGCTGGGCTAGCTGGGCGTGGGGAGGATGGCTTCGTGAAAGCCGGCGCCTTCCGGCCGCGAAATGGCGTCCCTCGGCTGAGGTATCTGCGCCCCTCGCTTGGCGGCGCGCGCAGCGTTTTCAACCGAAAGCGCGTGCGGCGCGGCGCGGCGCAGCGCAGGCGCGGCCTAATGGAGCGGAAGGCAGGTCGCTGTCTGCAATGGAGCCGCCCGGGAATCGGGCGGCACGGCCTGCACACGAGGAGCGGATGAGAACTCTGGTTGACTCCGGTTGTAGTGAACTCGGATATAGTGATCCCTGGTTTATAGTGAACTTTAGTTAATAATAAGAGCATCACTAGCTTCTATATAACAATATTTTAATGGTTTAATGAAGAGAAATTAATTTATATGTTAAGTTGCACCCTCGGACCTATGTTAAGACGTCATGTGTGCTGCTTAAGTACAAGTGGCAAAGCACATTAGTTTTAGGTTACATTTTATAAAATTTGTAGGATTCGTTATCCCGAGACATTACGAAAGCTGCTGCAAAAGCAGGAAAATCATTAATTCGATGGAAGTTTCCAAACTTTATAAAAAAGAATATTCAAAGATTATGAATTGGGTGAATGTAAACAAGCAAACGTTATATGCGAAGAAGTGACGATGAACAAGTTGCTTAATAAGATATCATGCACGAATATCATGCTAGAATAAAGAAGTTAGTTGTTATTATGTTTACTGCAGAAAATAATGAAGAAGAACAGTTCGATTCGAATTATTTTTATGGAGTGTCTTTCACTAACTTCTATAATTGATTTATTAATATTCATAAACATAAAAATGATATTACATGTTCGTTAATATTATTGTTTGTTCCTTTTCTAAAATAATAGCAAAATACGAATACTCGTAACGTGATTCAGAAGAGTAGGCTACAAAAATTCTTAAACTAGTTTTTAAGTGTAGTTGTAAGTTCCTAATATTAATTTATTTTTTGTGGAGCGCGGGAATCTGTTTAATGATACACTATTTAATAGTTTAAAGACAGATGGTAAAGGGGGTACATAGAGTATATTTCGTAGCAATGAATAAGTTTTTTGGGAGGAAATTTTATGTAAGTTGTCTAATAATATGCATTTAAACGATTTTTTATCCGAAAAGGTAGTTTATATGCTGTATCCAAAAAGTAATTTTTTGCTTTCCTTTTTTATTATTAAATAAATGATAATATTTGATATTATATGGAATTATACGATCAGCATGTTTCATAATATGTTTCAGAGCGAGCTTAGCATTTAGTATAATAAAATGAAAAACAAGTCATTTAAATCTTCCCTTTTAAACTATGTGAGTAGCGTCACACTAGAATAATAATTTTGGGAAGTGCACATGTATACTCAAAATTTGATAGTGTATAATGCTCCATTCTGAATTGCGTGATTTATAATGGTCTTCCATGAATATATTTCTAGAATGCATTTCAGTCACTATTAGGTAGTGCTGCTTTCCTGTTTTATATATCGTAATCCGCAAATAATTCACGTTTCGAAGGGCATATTACTGAGTGGGAAACGTTAGCTGTTGGTCGCATCAGTGAATTGATATTATGTTTATGCGGATACTGATGGCAGTTTTGTACTCCGTTACTGTCGTCTGAAGAAGTTATAATGTGTGACATGGCCTGAAGTTTGGTACAAACCAATTAATTACGTGCTTTATGGCATATTCTGTTGTCCATCCATACCCATCAGCGTTCTCGTATTCAACAATAAAATGAGAACGCATTTGTTTATGACAAAATAAAGTAATGAGAAGCTATTTATTTCATTTGATTTGCGTATTTATTTGCATATTTGTAAACTAACATATTAAGTCGTTCTGACAATTAATATTTTTATGTTGATTCGCACGATTATTACGCCCATTCATTTATTGTTAGATTTCCAATTAAAAGCTCCTTAAAACATTGTGGCGTTTCGCTCACTTTATTATAATGCAATCAAACCAGTCTTATATATCTTCATATCTACAATACTATAAACACCATTATACATTTTAGTAGCTGAACACACGAAAAGTTGCGTTTTCCGAGAAATGTTTATGGGTTTTCCTTTTACAAGTATTTGTTAAGGCGTTGTCTTTGTATGTTCAGTTAGAAGGCTTAGATTCCTCTATCATACGTTATTTACGATTTCTGTGTTCACTGTGGTTTGCGCAGGCCGAGGAGATTTATTTGCATAATTATTAATTCAATATTCGCTCTCGCAGCTGGAAGTACAATTAATAGTTGCTTCAATCCGATGAAGAGTGTTTCTTATGTGTGTAGTAAAAACATTCATTTAAATTTTTGTCGAGATCTACAAGTGCTGTGTACCTAATTGTAGAGGGATGTTGGTGTACAGAGAAAAGTGAAGACGTGTCATGTTAGGTTTGGTTTGTGTTTTGCCTGTTCCAGTATTTCAGTTATCAGCAGTGATTCGTTGAAACTTTCAAGTCAACATGTTCAGTCACGCAGCTTTCTCAAGAGTAAAAAGCTTTTTTAATCACGAAAAGCGAAAAGCTACCCGCCGAAGAATATTGAATAATTACTTGAAATATTTTCTAAGGAAGTGTAGTGGATTGTGCCACGAAATATCTCGAAAATACTAAATAAATCTTTAGTGAAAATATCTTTTCCACATCAATTGCATTGTTTTTATTTTTTATTTGATATTGTGTAACTACAATGGAAATTACCTTTTCACATTTTTAAACAAATAAATACGTTTAGTTAATAACTTTCCCTCTTAGAATGGAAATAGAAGGATAGGGAAGAGTGGGGGGTTTAACAAGCGAGAGTTCTCTCACGAGTACACGGAGGTAGTAGGGGTAAACTTGTGCTATGACACAACATAAAGAACAAAAAAAAAATTAATTAACTGAAGTAAAATAGCTTGAAATAAATGAACAACAAAAATCAAAATGCGCTAGCTCACAATTCTACGTGAATTAATTTAAAAACACACCAAATTTAAAAGGTGTGTAAGAACGCAGAAAATGATCCAATAGTTTTTAATATATTAATAATTTTTCAATTTTTGCATCCCAGAAAACTGGCACCTCGCCCCTCCAAAGTCTCTGTTTCTCATAACAGAAAAGTTAAATAATATTACAAGAAATATGGTTGTACTTGTCCGATCCTGTATTTTTGCATGGAAATCATTACTTGGCTTTCCCAAGAGTAAAAGCATTTCCTAATATTTTTGTGACTATCAAGGAATGCGAAAAGCTAACTGCGAAGGAACATTGAATAATTACTTCTAATGTTTTTAAGGAAGTGTGAATTGTTCGGAGAACGTATCTCTATAATACTGAATAAATCTTAATTGAAAAGTTGTTTCAAACGTCAATAGCATTATTTTTATTTGTGTTTGATATTCTATAAGTTTGAAGTAAAATTTATACATTTTAAAAAAATAACTACGTTTCATTATCAAATTTCCTTCTTAATGGAAAGGATTGGAAAATGGATGAGGAAAGGGTGGGGATGAACATGCGAAAGTCATCGCACAGGTACGCTAGTCACATTAGTTTCTGTTCTTTCGAAGAATTCGTAAGGCGAGAAAGTAATAATACTTTCTGAACTATTAGGGGCATCTCAGTTGGTCACATGTATAGTGTTCATAATACATTTAAATTTCGTGTAAATAGATTAATTAGTTTACTAATATCATACAGATGCACAGAAAAGCAAAAATTGATTTGACGTGACATACGTTTTACAAATGCCCGAAAAAATATACCAGCATTATAAATTACCTTTTCTGTTGCAAGGAACGGTTCAGTATCGCGTCAAATGATGACGTATTAGCATTTTACTGCACGAATGATTACGTCATCACACACATCGTAGTTGCGTCACAAGTCACCGTTGAAATTCAAGAACTCTGTGGAATTGCATGAATATTAACAGAATAATCAGAAACCAAAACGACCAAAAAGTTTTCAGTTATCATTAGATGTAAATAAATCAGATTTCCTAAGTATGATATGTTTGATGTTAATATTAATGTAGCAGTTTGCGGGGGGTTTTGAAAGATAGAGGATCATAACCATATTAAAAGGTTTAGATGATGTATCTGCTACGTTATTTGGCACAATTCTTCTAGATTTTCTGCTTCATAAGTGACTTTCGCGTCTTTCGTTGCCAATTAAACATTATTACAAGCAAAAATGCCAATACCATCTTTAATGTTTATCATTGTCTTCAATTTCGAATGATTGCTCCACAAACTTGATGCCTTATATACTGCTAACTTCAAAAAAAAAAAATATAGAAAATTACAACATCACTAAAACACGATCAGGTAAGTGAAAAAAGTAAGAGAAACTTAACAACTTCAATATATATGCCCGAAGAATTTCTTTGCAACTAATCTTCACGGTCTATGTTTCCATCCAATTCTTGAACTTGTTGAATTCTTTTTCGTATAATGCAGTCGACTTTGCCGGTATTAAGCATTGTTCTGCCTTCGCGGCTTCTTCAACAATTTCCTGCTCTTTCTTTCGCATGCGCTTGAGAATAGATCATTAGCTGTGCAAAATGTGTGTCGTGAAAATACCAATGCCTATGTTGTCAACTGCAAAACTTATTTTGGAATTGGTATCTAAAATTAATTTCGTTTCTCATATAAATTCATAATGCTGTTATACAAAATATAGTGTATGCAACTCGTTTATAAAGTTGCTTTATTGCATTGCTACAATTTTGAAAACTAATAAAATGCTCCTAACGTCGTCCATTTTCAAAAGATGTACTCATGCAATAAAGCTTAACATTATAAACTAATTGCAATCACTACTATTAAAAGTTACAAATTGCAAAAGCTCGTACAGACACGTCCGGATTATTTTTAATATGTATTGATTGAATTTGTGAGTAGAAATTAATAAAATAATTTTCAATTAAGTTTCTAGAATCTTTAATAGTTGTCTACAACACTTTCATCAAATTAAAACCGTCTTTTGGGACTCGAACCTGCGATCTATTCATTTCACGTGATTAATCCGAATATGCCACTTTACAACTTCGGCCATCCAGGAAAACAGCACGCCTAAATTATTCACGTCACAACTGTTTCAGTTCTAGAATTACGAACCTGAGAAAATGAAGAAACGTGAAAACAACAAGAGGCAAAAAAGTTGCATCATGTATATATATACATATATATATATATATACACAAACACACACACACAGGTACTCGTATAATAGTCATAAGAGCTCCGTGTTTCAGTTCTAGTATTAGTGAGAGGAAAATATTACAAAATGTAAAACAAATGTTCTTTGGGCAGAAAAATATTGCAGCTCGGAAGGCATAACGTTACGCGGTAAATAACTGTTGCTGGTTAAAAGAAACAGACAATATTGACAAATGGTTTTCCCTTGGCCAGCCTTCAAACAGCGGCACGAACCCTGAGACCAAACTCTACATTTAACTACATCGACCACCCCGGTAATACAAGGAGTTGGAACTTAAGCGCTGAAAGACAACAATTGATTTGATGGTTTCCAAGTTCTCCAATTTAGCCACCTCAGCCAACCCGTTAGCACATGAAATGAACACTTCTACAATAGTAATAAGTGAATGATGGGAATGTGAAAAAAAAGTTTTTTCTGGCGGCTAATTGAAAGCAGCCATGAAGAGAATGAGGCTTGTCGCAAAAGCTAATCAAGAGTTGAGAGATTCGAAAACTAACTAGGTCTAGAAAATCCGTGCCATTCTATAGTATCACTATTTTTTATTTATTTATTTAAATATAATTTTTTTGTTATTTTCGAAAAAAATGGGGAATACCCGAAAATGGGATTAGCACCATATTTCTTACCGTCCCTTATTACATATAAAGAGAAAATTTAAAGAAAAGATTTGTAGCAGATTTGAGAAAATGTTTACTAATTGCATTGTTTAACATGACACAAAGTTAACTTCAGCGTTTATGTTTTTGGAAAAGTTACACAAATGTACATTTTTTGAAAGACCTCTCGCGTTATTAAATGCACATTTTAGGCAACTTGTAAACACAATTATATTTGTAAGTAAATGTGCTTCTAATGAATTCAAATGAAGTTTTTCAAAAACTCAAAAACTTTCTGTGAAAAAGAACTTTGAAATTTCGAATTTACAGTAGCGCTTAAGCCCCATTTTCTTAAAAACAGCTAGAAATTTTTCAAAAGTAATTGCCATTGAGGACGAAGTTTTACTGTTTTTTTTTAATATTCTTAAAATAATATTCCCTTTTAACTATTAGGACACCGCAAAATTATGAAAATTTCAAAAAATGTACTTTGGGCGATAGATGGCAGCAGGCATGGGGCAAGACTCAGTAGCTTACCATCACCAAAGGAAATGGAAAATGTATACGGAAAAGTCTGTGCCATTTGTAGCACAACTAGTTGCATTATCTTTGATCGATGGAAAGAAGTCTCTGAGTGCTGGTGTCTCTGAGTCTTCTTTGAATGTAAAGCGCACTTAGTATTAGGGTACATCGCAAGTATGTGACTCGGAATGAGAGCTCGTCAGAACGGCCGAATTGCTCTAAAATCTTTGGCTTTTTAGTCTACACATGGTACATGGGGAATTTATGCCATACATATATAATCCACAAAAATCAAAATAATATAAAATAATTTCAAGATTAAAATATTTCAAGATGTAGGGGGGACATAACTGCCAAGCATGCCTACAGCGCAACATTTTGGAAAGCCAATGTTTTAAGCTGGATCTTTACATTACTATTACGCCGTCAAACTTTGGGATTTCTCTATTCTGTGATGATCCGTAGTTTGTGTTTCAAAATATTCTAGCATGTGTTTCTACTATGCATTTCTGAAATCTCACAGGCCATGTTATGCCTAGACTAGGCCATGTTCATGTACTTCTAATGTAAAGAAAACGAAGAATTCATATAGCATCGTACAATTTTATGTCGCGATATAAGAGGTGTATATCTAATATTAATTCCTCAAATAATCATTAAGATGTATAAAAAACTAGATGTACGAATTATTTACTGTAAGTGAAATATTAATAGAAAAGCGCTAAAATTTATTTTAGGATATCTAAAAGTAATAAACAAAATATAGTGTCTCGTGATTACCGACTATTACAGAATAATCTAATGTAGGAATACAAATGAGAAATTCAATGATTAAGTTAACCTGAGATTGTCCCGATAAAAAGTGGAACTGAACTTTCTCTCGGTTATTAAATGCAATTCCTGTTGCCTGTTGTGCGTCGGAAATATACGATAGGTGTACAGTCAGGCCACAGAATGTAATTCAGTTGCCATCTCGATTCTTATTTGAGTCACGTTTTATGGATTGTTGACTCTCGAGAGGCCTGTTTTATTCTTATTTATGGCGTCGTTTACCGAATTTCAAATCAGACTGGTTTGTTTCTCTGCAGCACACACGGTCGACGCGTGCGTAATCGAGTTGACTTCTCTACGGAGGTCAATCTGAGAAGAGATCTCGTAATAAAGTAATTTACGGAGAGGGAGCATGGCTATCGCTTAGTAGCTACTGCGCACGCTCCTTCATGCTTCAGATAGCTCGGCAGACCTATGTGCTACCAGGCACGTTAATTATAAAGGGGGCGAAAATGTCCGAGAGTAAATGTTTCGTGTGTGTGGAATAGAATACGAATATGTTTTGTGAAGTAAAACTCAACATCCAGGTAACTTTGAGAATTTAGATTTGAATTGAAATAAGATCTAGTTTTAAGACATGGTGCAATGCAGACCTCTTGTTCGGAATCCCAGATCTTAAAAAGTGATTTATTGAAATGAGTCAATCCATTGAATTGAAGGCTATATGGTGAAACAAGAAGAAGAAGAAGAAGAAGAAGAAAAAGAAGAAAAATAAAAAGGAAAACTAGGGGTGATGAACAGCTCGTACTTTTTTATCTGTATTTTCACTGACATTCTTTTAAATGTCCTTCACACTACCCAACACCAAAATTTAATAAAAAAACGATGGAGCTGTTTTTTTTTAAATTTGGACACTGTCCCAGGGGATTCAAATAACGTACTCCCAAAATTAAAATATCAATTTTAAATTCAATGGGATGTGACACCAGCCAGATTGATTGGGGAATATAAATTTTGTTGAAAATGGGATGAACGGTTTAGCTTTGTTCACACACATACAGACGGACGGACAGACAACCAGCCGTTTTGCCGTCATTCGATTTTTCGGTATCAAGGACCCACAAAACATGGGTTGAATTGAATTAATGCCTTATTTTACATGGCGAGACTCGGGTCATCAGGCCCGCTCTTCCGTCTGACCACGCAAATTTCGCTACGCTCCTTTCACCAACTAGCGGAGAGAGGAGGTATTTCTTGGGCGAGAAACAGGCGATTGGATTTTAGCTCAGAGGCGTCATTTGGGCTTGAAGATCTTTTACATGCAAGTAAATCTACTAACATGGGACAGCCGGCTTTACTTTCCCTCCGAAGGAAGGCGTACGAAGGATTTTTTCGCCCTTAAAAATCCACGCTAACCATTACACCGCCGGTGGGGTCTGGCTTCTGGCTACACCACGTGTTAGAGGATATTTTACGTTTTGTGGGTCCTTTGTGCAAGTTCCATGGTTTACAAAACTGGTTGTTCGTCCGTCCGTGATCAACATCAGCACCTAAACATTTTTAATGATTTTCTCCAAAATTGACATTCCCTGATCGATCTGGCCGATCTCGAGATCTTGTGAATTTGAAACGTGTCTTTTGATTATTGTGTGCATTTTCAATAAAACCTCAATATCTTAAAAAAGTTCCAAAATGACTCAAAGTTTTGAATTAATAGTTTTTCTCGGATAGAGCAACTCCATCAAGGACTTGGTGTCGATCGGAGAAACTACGGAAAAAGCGGAAAACAAGCGGCCGCTAGAATTCTCCTGCAGACAGAGACTGAATTCGACCTAGCTAGTGTCGAAAATCCTGCCTCCGTTTGGAGCGGAACCTTAGGACCGGCGAGAAGCACTGCTGTGACATGAGTGAGCGCCCTGAGCCACCTTTGCTGATACCTCTCTGGATATAACATGATGTGCATTGAGTGCACGTGCGTGACATACGTGCAATGACGTACGTAGGATTGGCGCCCGTGGTCATGAAATTCTCCGTCACTGGAAGGCCACTTGCGCAGGTGAGCGCTGATGTAGAGGTACATGAAGTTAGAAAAAAAGCAAATTAAAAAAAAAATTGAAATGGCAAACTCATAATTTGTCACTTTTTTGTGTTGCTAATTTGTTAGGCAAAATTAAAATTTGTTACTCTTCATTTGACCTCAATTTACAGATTCTGCAAACTTGAAGAGCAACAAAATTTTTCTTGGGAATTATTAAGTAACAAAAATGTGACAAATTCCCACGTAATTATTTTTTATTTATCTCTGTGATTTTTTGGTTTTCTAATAATTGTGGTGCTAATTTGATATCATGTTAGTGAAAAATTTTATTTTCAGTACTGTTTAAATAGCAACAAAATGTACTTTTTGGGGAACTATTTAGCAACAACTAAGCAACATTTTCCTACGTAGTTATTTTGTATTTGTCTCTGAAATTTACTAGTTTACTTGTAATGGGCGATTTTCCTGATATAAAATTGCGAAATTGATGACAAGTTAGTCAATTCTGTACAGTCGGTTAATAAACAAGTTTTTTCGGAACAAATTAGCAACAGAAAAGCGTCAAAATTTGTGTTTAAAAACTTTGCAGTGCTATCTCGACGGAGCTCTGTTGTGGGAGGCGCGTGGGGCTGAGGGAATTTTCGTCGTGGCGCGCGACGGAGTGCGCGACGGAGTGCGCGGCGGGCGGTGCACGTCGGGTTGTGCCGCGGCGGTGCGCGGCGGCGGCTGGCAGTGGAGGGCGCGGCGGGGTCGCCGCGGCGGGCGCGCGGTTTGTGGTGCGCTCGGGGGTGCGGCGACGGGGGTCGCGTGTGGGTGCCTCCGGGGTGCACCGCGGTGCGCGCGAGGTGCGCGCGGGGTGCTGCGCGTGCGGGCCCCGTGCCCGCTTCGTTCCGCCGCCTCTTTGAGCAGCGCAGCTCGGTGCCGGCGCCGGTCGCCCGCCCGCCTGCGGAGGCGCTCAAGGCGAAAATGCGTATACTATCGCCGCTTCCACCCGTGCGGCGCGGCCACGCAAGATGAGAGGGCGGCCACAGGAAGGCGGCGCGGCGGGCCGCGCAGAACAGCGAGGAGCCGTGCGGGCCGCGGGGAGGGCGGGCGGATGTCAGACCTGTGACAAGCGGCAGAGAGCTCAGGGCGAAGACGGGAAGTGAGTGGGCGGGGGCGGCTCGTCGGACGCGAGCGCGGGAGGGTAAAAGCCGGTGGAGAGGGCGGGCAACGTCGCTGAAGAGGACTCTGGGAGGAAGTAGTGCGAACACGAGGGCTGTGGGGTGACGTCAGCGGTTGCGAGGGGACGTATGCGCGGGCGGGAAGAGAGACAGTAGTCGGGGAAGAGGAGTGGTAAGGGCTGTGGTGACGGTGCTAGATAGGGTGCTGGAGGTGTGGTGACAAGTGCAGCAAAGTATGCGAGGCCGACGACTAAAGCGGCACTGTTGGTTGGGAAGAACAGTAACGGCGGCTGTGTTAGGAGTGAAAACGGCAACGAAGAAGTCAGTGAGAACTGAGCAAGAAGCGGATAAAGAAAGAAATGATGGGGCTGCGAGGCTTGGTGAGAGTGGTGGTTAAGGCTGTGAGAAACCCAGCGCTGAGAGCGAGTGCGAGAGAGATGGCGAGGGTAGGGATGAGGGAGCAGCGAGGAAGTTGGCGAGGGATTTCAGCGCAGCAGGGCTAGGGCAGTGTTTGCGAGAGGTGTATAACGGCATTGAGAGCAGTCGTGAAAGGGTAGAGCGGGTGCTAGCGAGGATGATGGGAGGTTGCTACGTAAGTCAGCGGCGAGAGCGGCTTTGAGACCGCTGGCGAGGGTTGTGGGGGTTGTGGGAGACAGCGATCTGTAATGACAGTGAAGAAGACGGCGCGGCGCGTGGGCGGTGTCTGAGGGGGAGAGACGTGGGCGTGGGCGAAGGGGCTGGCGAGGGCGGTGGCGAGAGCAAACGTGTCGTCTTTGAGAGACGGGACGCCGTGTGACACGTCGAAAAGCTCCTTTTCAGACGTAAAAAACCTTTTACTCTCTTATTTATGGGTGAGAGGAATGCTGAACGCTTGCAAGATGGTGTCACATTCAAGGGGAACTGACTCGCACAAATAGTCGAGGGTAATTTTACAAACCAGAAATGTGATACTGCTAGGGTATCTTCAATACAAGAAAATGTAAGTAAAGTATCCCCATTTTTAAATACCATGATTATTTAATCTTTATTCATTACCACGATTCAAATAAAAATTCTATTACATGGAAACCAAAATGTACTGTTTTCAATTATTGACAACTTTTTAGGTTCTTTTATTTATCATGTAACTGCATATATAGTAATAGGGTGGGTTAGGAGTTACGAAGCTGAAAAACCATGCGCAAATTTTACTTTTCCCTTTACGTCTCATACCAATTTTACTGATTATTAACGAAAATAAATCTTAATCTATGGTATTTTTGGTATCAATTCAGCTTTTCTTCCTATACCAAATAGTTAAAGATTGAAAGAAGTTTCTCATGTCGATTGGAAGTTCTCATTACTTGTATAGAGTTATTAAATATTACTATTACAAATAAATTAAAATCAAGATAAAATATTATATCATGGAGTCTTTAAGAATAGTTTAAAAGCGTTGGAAGATTACTTTATTTGTGTTTTAATGAACAGATTACATTAATGATATATTATAATTACGGATTGTAATTTTCGCATCCCGTAACTTTCATTTCATTATCTTTTCTTTTGATCAAAGGCTTTCAAATTGAATGCATCTCTTCCTTGATTGCACTCCTAACCTCCTAACGTCCCATGCCATTCATGCACATGTATGTACGATAGTTAAGCTTATCTGTACGACGATTCGTAGGTCGCTTAATATTAATAATTATTAAACATTGAATATAAATTATACACAGACATTTATAAACTCACTACACACTTTTCTAGAATATTATAAAAGGAGACGAAACTATCGTAATCATATTGTCATCATGTATGCAACCCCTGTTAGCGTTTTCTGTGGCATGTCTGGGGTGACAGATGTAGTCAGTGGGTTACGATTCATTTACTTTATTAATACTACTTAGTCGATATATGAAGAACGAATAAGAGAAAGTGATACAAATTTGTATTGAAATTTGTGTAGTTTAGTATTAGAATAGTTGAATAGAATAATTTAATTTTAGAATTTTATAGAATAGTAAAATGTAATTATCAATGAGTCGATCCGGGTGGCCGATATTGCTAAAGCAGTGGTGCCGTGACGATCTCGACCTAAAGATCGTGGTTTCGAATCACGCCTCGGGCATGATGGTATGTGTTTCCTGATTGTGTGTTGTGTAATGTATGTGTATAAATGTGTAACAGACTTACTCGTCTTCTTTCGAGACTTTTCCAACTAGGTATCTCCTACCAGCGAGACACTGTCCCAGTCGGGACAAGCTGTGAGATCCTGACAGTGTCCCGTCATATGTAGTAGTTTAGCGTATGCAAGGGTGTGTGTGCAAGCAAAGGTAGGGATATCACAAGGCAGAGCTCAATATCACATGGGATCCATGGCCCATTTCTTAGTGCATTCACGTTTTTAGCCTTGAATTATAAACTAAGAGGTGATAGAATGATAATGACGAGAGAAGAAACAATCACAAATACGATCATGCCTAGGCAGGATTCGAACTTGCAGCTCCCTCAGCGCAGACGCATATGCCAGGAAAAACACCACATCGGCACAACCACATCGGCAAAAAGTGATTTTATTATAATTCGAGATTTTTTAATCTGGATAATTTTTTCCGGAACGGGGGAGGGAGACAGCTATATTTTATGGTTGGGGCTCCTCAGTGTCTAGATCCCGCCCTAAAGAAGAGTGAAGGTTGAATAAGAAGGCGGGCCGCAACCGCACGTGAAAGGAGACGCAACCGAGCGCCCTGAGGCGAAGACAAGGCGCCACGCGCCATCGGGCGGAGGGCGAGCGGCCGAGGGACTGCGTTACGCCAGGAAGAGGCGCGGCCGAGGCGCGCCGGCGATGCGAACCTTCGCCGGAAGCCATCCGCAGCCCTTCCGGCCTAGGAGCGCGTTTGCTGGGCGGACGGAGGCCCGGAACCGGGCCGCGCTCTCGGCCGGGCGGCTGGGCCGGGCTCTGTGGCGCCCGCGGCTAAGGCGCGCCGGCGGGTGCGGGGCGGGGTGGGTGCGGGAGGGCGGTGAGTGCGAGCGTGTGCGGGGCGGGCGAGGCGGGTGGGTGCGGACGGAAGAGGGAGTGAACAGCGTGGGGCGCGGGGCGGGGTAGGTGCGGGGCGGGGCGGGCGGGGTGCGTGCGGGACGTGGAGGGAGGTGAACAGAGTGGGAGGGGTGGTGCGGGTGGGCGGGTGCGGGTGCGTGGCAGGGGCGCGGCGGGGAGGGGCAGGAAGGGGCTTTTGACGCCTAGCCAGACCCTCCTTATCCGCCTTTCGGATCAAAACAGACACAGTTGTCCCGGAAAGCAAGAAGACTAAGACAGTCCTTCTTACAGTTTTGACGCCTGAAACACTAATTGACATATTTTAATCAAAACAAAAGAAAATGGTAAAGATATTCCCGATGTATCAAGGATTTGATGGACATATGATATGCGTTAGTTTTCTACTCAATAAACATCAACCCCCCCTTAGAAGTGGAAGTATGAGACATTTATGACCACATATTCCCAAATATTGTAATTTAGATATTTTTTAAAAAGCTAACACAGATTTTTTCTATAACCAAAAATGTATCCTCTGAAATGTTAATCTGTAGCACGAATTAAGGTTCATTAATTTATGTACGTCCTTATTTATTTAGGGTAACTCACCACCTCAATACATTCGTCCTAGAGGGAAAAATTACCAACTGTTGATTTGTAAGATCTCTGGCGCCTGACGGAAACTTTCGTAGGCCACTGAGGGAACGGGGCACATGAGAATTCGCGTACGCGATCTTATGCATTCTCTTGGACGTGCAATCCGTGTTCGCTGGGGCCATAAGCTTTCTGATGTTAGACGTATGAAGCAAATTTCTGGCGCCTGCTCGGGGTCGATCTACCGGGCCCTGGGGCCGTCCATCCTCACGTGGTACCAACGAGCTTCGTTGTACAGAAATATTCCTACGCGTTAAAAGACCCTGAATCATCCTAGGAAATTTTAATAAAAATTATCATTTTCGTTTGTCTTGAGAATATTGGGACTTCTGTTCTTGTGAACGTCTGCCTCTTGTGGCTCTTGCCTTCAACACTGTAGCTCCCACATGTAGGAGATACAGCTCCCAGATGTCGTATTCACATCCTCCCAGGAATCGCTTGCGTGCCCTTGCGCATCAGTTTAGAGGAGAAAAAATACTTTCTTTCCCCTCTTCCTCTTTTACTTTTTTAACAGCCACACTATTGCCCTAAGGTTTTCTTGACAGCTAGAGGAAAGATCGGTTGTACTTCAACCTCAAGAGTGACTGATGAACCGACATACACCACACATCCACTTACGCTTGAAGGCTGGTATATGACATTTTCCGCGGAAGTTTTCTTTTCCCTGAAATGCAACTTCTCGGTTCTCTTCTTTCTTTCACTCCACTCCATGTCATTCTTAATGTGCTGAGTTTGCTTGCCTGCTGGAGGAAGGGGTAGATGCGCTAAACTTCATCATGAAAAGGACTAAGAAGAGAGTGATGAACTGGGTATTCTGTTCTGAAAGGAAAATGTGAGGAAAGTGCATAACTTGCAATTCTCAACAATTCATTCCAAGAGCTAGGTTCTTCCATGCCATATAATTTGACTTACAAACTTTTTTCATGTTCCATTTAAAACAACTCTTCTCTCTAATATGTGACGGAAAATTTTGATTTTGGAACATATTACATACCTTAACTACCCTAACTAAATTATTTGAATCATTTTACTTGTCTTGTATGCGTTCATTGCAATTATTGATTATTTAATTATAGGACAATTTGTAATTCTCTGATGCGATGAACATATATTCCAATAATGTGTAAAAGTCATTGAACTTAATATATTCTTTTGTGATATAATTACTGCACGAGGACTGAAATAACGCGTGAAGATGTGTGACTGATATTTCCTTAACAAAATAGTAGTTTTTATAATTTTTTTCGGACTTGAAAAATAACTTCGTTTATGCTTGAAATAAGATGATTCGTAAAATGGGAAAAATGCAATAATTGATTTGACTTAGTTTTTTGCAAACTACGTAGACAACTAATATATTCAATTTTAATCCACCCCTCGTCGTAGGTGGTTCTGGGTATCAATTGATGTCACTGGAATGCCTCTCAATGGGATATCCTAGGCTTCGAGTCCTGACGGTCGCCGAATTTCGATAGTAGCTGAAGTCGCTGACCAGAGGAGACTTCTAGCGGCCGGCTGCCCTGTTCGGTAGTTTTCCGTGGTTGCTCCAATCAGCTCCATGCGAACGCTGGAGCAGTGTCCTCACAAACAGCCCATGGCCCGGGTGCGATCTTTCCTTTCCCTTCCTTGTGCTAAACTAACATAACGCACCCTGACACAGGTCGAGAGCATAGAGCTTGTCCTTGCTGGAGCGGTGCCACACTGGAGATTCCTGGCGAGGGAGAGCTTGTAGATCACAGCCACCTCCCACGATAAAAAATGCTCTTCACCTATGGGAATAATGACATTAGCAGTTGACGCGTCCTGAAACGCTAATCAAGCAATTAATTATTTAATCCACTGTAAACGCGGGAGACTATCTTTCCTAGATCCTTTCTATATCCTTCGACATCCGGCGCTCGCCAGCCCCGCCTCGAGGGGGGGGTGTAGTCGAATGGACTGAGAAATTCATTGTTTGGGACCGCGGGGAAAAGTTCCCATTGCCAGCGGGGGAGAGCGAGGGAGGGGCGACGAGGAACAGGGCCGGGGGGGGGGTTGCCCACGGCGCGCAGAACTGCAGGAGGAGCGCTTTCCTCGAGTGTTGCCTCTGTCGAAGTTGATTTTGCGTAGGAACATTAGGTGAATGAAACGCAATTCAACGCTCGTTTCCCAGACCTTCTTTTACCGTCATTTGATCGTGCCTCGATGCGACAAAGGGAAATGACAAAAAAGGAAGGCAAATGAAGATACAAAAAATATATTTAGTCTACGTATACGCTTTCCACTGTTTGTTTCCAAACTGAAATAAGTTTGTTTTATTTCGTTGTATTTTATATTCTTTATTTAAGTAATTTCTTTACGTTTGAACTTAAATATTTGTTTAAAATCAGCAAAAATATGCTGTGATATGCATGTACGAATCATAGCTTGCATATATAGTCCACTACGAGTAGAGCGTTAGGACAAAAGAACATTTGAAAATCAATCTCCTCTTCATATCATGTGATCAAGTTCATGATTATATTTTTTTGATAATTGCAAATATTGATTGATCAACTAATAAATCAGTGAAAAAATATGTAGATAAATGAAAATACGATCTTCGAAATTTTATGGAAGTAAAATGGAAGTATGGAAGTAAAATGTCCAAATTCCTCAATTGGGTTTTGAAAAAACTTGAATTTTGAAAGTGTTTCGAGCCCTGAGGCCCACTGTGCGCCGTTTGTGCTCGTCTTCGCTGGTCTGGCGCTGGCCCCGGCGCGTCTCTCCTTTGAAAATTACGCCCGCGCTCCTTTCCGATCACCCTCCTGGGGCGTATCTCTTCTGCCCGGCGACGCACCGCCTTCGGCTCGGCCGCCGCCGCTGCGCCGCCCCGCCCGTCCCCGCCCCGCTTTCACACACTTTCGCCCGCAGCCACTGCTTCTGCCCGCCCTCCGCGCAGTCCGCCCGCTGCACAACCCAACAGCTCCCACGATTCAGACCAGGCTCCGCCGTCCGCGCCGGCGAGATGCCGCCGGCCTACCGGCCTCCCTCCCTCCCGCCGCCACCTGGCGGGCGGCGCGCGGTTGTGCGAGTAGCGAGAGAGCAGCGCCCGCGTCAGCCCTTCGCAGCCCTTTCTTTGGCGACGCGCGGGCGGGCCCGAGCGCCAGTTATTCCTTGAAGCAACACTCTGACCGCTCATGGCGGAGCGACACTTGCATCCTTACGGCGGGGCGTAGGAGAGCTTCAGCGATCTTTTTCTAGAGAAATTTGTTCTACTCTACTAATGTTATTATTATTATTATTATTACTCTTATTATTATATAATAATTATTATTACTATTATTATTATTATTGTTATTGTTCTCGTTGTTGTTAAACCTTCAAAATCTCTACATTATAATTTTAAACACTCTAAAATGGAATAGAGTAAAATAAACGGCAAATTAAATTATTAACTTATAAAAACAAAAGCAAATGTTTTCATGAAACTGTCTTGACGATAGAGAAGACTCTAATCGTACGTAAAGTTGCCACACTTACCACATGATCAGCATAAAAATTTGTGTTCGATTGTTTGATGTACACCCTTAACCACCCAGAGTTTGAGATTCACCCTTAACCTCCAGGCACTCGCGCGATTTAGTATCACAGGCGCGACATTTTTGCTGTCGCCGAACATTATTAAAAAATTTAAATATTAAATTAAAAAAACGAAATTTATTAAATAACATCAACTGGGCATTGTAGTAGATTAAAATATTTATTGAAACAATGTTAATTTATCTGTACAAAAGAAATTTCTGAAGGACAAAATATGCAAAGACTTTTTTTGGCTTCACAAACCCAATTACAATATAATTATATAATAAAAATATAAAATAAATTGAATGAAGTAGGAAGGTAAAAATCCAACAAATAAAACGAAATTGGTAAATAGGGGGAACGAGAATGTGTCAGTAGCTAAATATGTTGTAATAAAACCTGAATAGTAAGTATTAGAAATCTAAATTATTAATATACACTGAAATCATATACAAATTAGATGTAATAAATTGCTAATTCATTTAATTTAGATAGTAATTATCGCAAAAGGATTATTATGATATTTTTATTAAAAATATATGAAAAATAATCTTACATATTCATCACACTCACACTTACATATTTATCACGTAAAAAAAAATATGGAACAGGCGCGATCGGGTGGCGATGTTTATGCCGCATGGAACGAAAACTGATGTTGTTGGTCTCTTTTGTGCGGAATTGGCTCAAATGTGAGTGGGTCTTGAAGAAGATGTTACCTTTATTTTGTGTTTCAATAACTACAGAATATACAATAGAGAAATAACTAGAGAATACCTGGATTTATGACATACTGGGTTCAAACATCAAGGCCCAGCGCCGATTTATTTTCAAAGGCGGCACTTATACCAGCCGGGCGATCGCTCGAAGGCGACCTTCACCTGCCGGCAACGCTCTTTGTTTTATAAGTACCGTCGACGAATCCATTTCGATGGCTGTTTGAAGTCGGAAATCTGTAGAAAGGGATGAAACCTGCGGCATTTTTAGTTCATTTTTCTTCATTTCCTTCGTCTATCGTTGCTTCTTTCATTCATCATTTTATGAAGTCTGATTTGGAAGGAATTCTCGATTCTTGGTAGTTTCCTTGACTCCTTCATTACTTGATAGAGAGAACGTACCTTCACGTAATAATATCATTGAATGGACAAAGAGGCAGAAATTATTGTAATATTTGGTTCAACCAATTTTAAACTTTCAGCTCACATGGTCAATCTGTCAGATGACTGAGATGTTCTGCCATTGATGGAGCGTTTTAGAAACCTTTGAGAACACCTTCTCAGAATTCCTCATTTATTGCCTTCAGATGTAATATCTTCATGATTAACACAATATGCATTATGCTGTCATCGGAACAGTCTCAAGTAATCCTTTTTCAACTGAAAGGATTCTAACATGTATCTTATTTTTATTGTAGATAAACATTGTCTTTTAATATATTTTTTACGATTATATATCATATAATTCCCAGTAGTCAGTTTGTGAAGGAAGATCAACTAAAATGAAGATGATGCATCTGAGGGATCATCGCGAGCACAGGAGTTGCGTTTGCTAGCGCGCGTGTAACCGGGTGACGCGTGAGGTCCTTGTGGTACACCGTCCCTCCTCTTAAGGTCGGAGGGGCGGTGGCGCTCGAATGAATCGCCGGAGGCGGCTCCCGGCCTCGGACGCCGCTGCGATTCGCGCGCGGAGAACGCGGCATTTGTCTTCGCGGACGGTGATTCAGCTCAAGTTTCCTGGGCGATTTCGCCGGCGACGATCCGAGGTAGGGGTGAGTGTTTTAAAATGTCGTTGGGCACGACGTTTGAGGGATATGCCTACTCTGCTGACATAAGGTCTCATGTTCGATTGTCTTTGAGAATGCATTTTACGGAGGTCCTTCGAAAGGCTGTTTTCATGTAGAGAATAAATTGTAAGAGAATAAATTGGGGTGAATACCAGAATTCGGAAGATTAGAACGCGAAAGGATGTAGGTATTGTAATGGCTTAAAAGTCTTCGGCCTAGCCACATAGGATCAAGTTAACTAATTTGTTTGTAATAATTACCTATTAAATAAAAAAATAATCTATGACGATTTGAATGTAAAATAGTAAAGAAAAAAATTGTATGCTTTGAGATAGGTTGTGTGCTGGCGGACTAGTAGTTGTTACCAAGAGTGTCTTTCACGCCTTAATGATTTTGAGTAAATATTAGTGGATTGAGATGTAACGAAAGAAGTATTGGCAAGAATCCATTTTTGTATTAGGTACACTTTGGTAGAGATATGAAGCTCCACGCGACATTGCGGATAATATCGGTTTTATTTCCAAAGAAAGATCGTATATTTCTGAATACAATTTTTTACAGTTCATAATCTAGTTAATGAACATCAAATGGCACTTATCGTAGAATAATTGATTAAACAGACTCCAATACGTGAATTCTTTTAAAACCTATTATAATTTCACGATTTAAAAAATATCTACCAGATATAACTGTGTAAACCGTATAGACCTGTCTGACGCGATGGACGTACTTTGCCAAAATTAATTCTTTCAATATTTCAACGAATTAATAACCGTGCCCTTATTAAATGTATAATTTGATTGCATCAGCAAAACTTCATTTGGTGAATATCAAAAACATATGTTTCAACGCCAAATAACTTCCTCGAACTCCCGATCCGACTTATATCCTCTTCTTTCCATGTTAAAGCGGGATAAGTTAATTACGTCTGGTGAAATAAGTCGTCGGATCTGACGATAAAATCCGGCGCCAGTGCGGCGTCTCGCCCAAACATCTCGGGAGCGGCCCTTTCCGGGCGAGGAGACGGGAACCGCAGCCGCTCGCCACCCGCCCCCCCCCGAATCTTCGCGTGCGCGGGGACATCCGTTACGCCGCAGGGGCGGGGCGGAGGGCGCTTTGATGAAGAGGCCGGCCGGCGCTGCCAGGCGGAGCGAGGCGGAGCGAGGCGGGCCGGCACGGCGAGCGGGCTCAGGGCGAGGAACAAAGAGAGAGAGAGAGAGAGAGAGAGAGAGAGAGAGAGAGAGAGAGAGAGAGTGAGATGAGTAGGGGCACGTGGAAGGGGTAGAATTGTATAGGGAAAAGACAGTGTGGGAAATGAAGCAGGTGAAGTGATTGATTGATGGTACGTCAACGGCTAAGGTCATTATTGTCGTTAGTGTAGTACATGTTTTTATCCGGGAGGAAGCGTCTTTCCTCTTCCTATAGAAGGCACAATCCGACATATCGGTTTCCGGGCTATTCCCCGTCCAGATATCTCGCTCAAGAGGACACTACTTCAGCCGAAACTAGCTCTAAGCGCGTGATTAATCCCCTGATATGTGTGCAGTGCATGTAAGTGTGGGTATGAGGAGAGGATAGTGCTAGAGATAGGAAGGAAAAATCGCGTGCTATCAGTGACCTGTTTGTTAGGGAACTGCTCCGACACTCGCCTGGTACTGGTCGGATAAACCATAGAAAACTACCTATCAGATTGACTGAATTCTCCCAGATAGCGGCTGAATCCGGCCTGGACAATATCCTATCGTCGGGGCCGGATCCCTAGGAACTCCCGGACAGAGTCGCTTTCAGTCAGTGTGAGGCAGGTGAGGGCAGAGGAGACACTTTGGGAGTAATGTCAAAGAGGGGGGATCAGGACAGCCTGGTCCTGATAGGTCGAGTTGGAGAAGAGGGTGAAAAGATGGTTTTTAGGAGCGGAGATATTATTTGCTCCAATCCTTGAGTGCGGAGTCCGATGGAAAAAGAGATCTGGTAAAAGCGTGGAAGCATGTAAAAACGTGCGAGGGGAGGAAAGAAAACTAGAAATATGAAATAGCTTAATGAGGAGAAGTTGAAGATGAGGGGCATCCTGAATACTATCCTTCTTTATAAGCAGCGCGAAGCTTAAAATACATGAGAGCAGATCAAGACTAGGATAGAAAACGGCACACACAAAAAGTCAATGAAAAACGAATTATATAATATAAATCAGAAGAATATGAAAAACAAAATACTCTTAAGCAGATGACGTATCATTGGTGGTGATAAAATCGAAACTATAGAGGCAGTATTCGTGATGTTCGTCTTTTAAATTTAATTTAATATAGTGAGTGAATGCATGCATCTGAAAATGAATAGAAAATTCAGAAAGAGGGAAGAAAATGAAATTAACAGAGGTGTTTCCAGAACAGTTGAGAAGCAATGTGGTGACTTTCTTCTCCGTTGGTAAATTAAGTGAGGAAGGAACGGGCACCGGAGAGAATTGAACAATGAGACCGGGAGGGGCGGGGTGGGACGAAGCAGGGAGAGGTGTGCCCCGCGGGCAGAAAATCGGAAAGAATATCTCAGGGCATTTATGCATGTAAAGAGTATCATGAAAAATTAAAATGTTTTAGATGATGCGATGACTCATTAAGAGTACATGAACGAATTGGAGGAAGGGTTGCTGGCATGCCGTTTATATGTAAGCAGACGTGAGAGGTTTCAGACACCGCTCGTAATGTGACAGAGACATACTACCTGACGCCAGTTCCTCCATCCATGTCATTCGTCATCTCCGGGTTGTCCGCGTGCGTAAAATTGCGTGTATTACCTCGCACTTCGCACATTAATTATTAAAGCCATCAATTCTGGTAGATCGGTATGTGTTGAGATGATTCGCAAGTAAGTTATATCGGCGCTCTACTAATAATACATAGCCAGAGACGGTAATGATGAGAAATTATCTGCACTTAATCTGATCGCCTCAATTCCGTTTTATATAATGTACTACGTATAGTATAAAATGCATATATTTTTACGATTTTTTCGTCATTAATTTAATTAAAACGCACATACAAAAAATTTTCGATGCAATTTGCTGAAAGTTGCACCTTAGTATTCCCGGCTGCGCGCGCGTCGAAACGAATCTGTGATATTGCGTGTTTTTGTTCCCGCAGGCAGTGGGGTAAAGAATTTACGTTTTGTTTTGCGCCAGCATACAACACTTTTTTCAAGTCTTTTGAAAACAAATTATTTTAGAAACATTGTCTATCGAGATTCAATACAACTGAAACCACAAATTAATCGCAATAACGTTTCTTCATTTTAGGCCCTCTTTCAGAAGAGAAAAAAAGACTCTGAGCGCTGGAAATTAAGAATAAAATAAAGAAGCATTGATGAAGTTGTGTCGTTATAGAGACTGGCTAAATTGGGGATACTCATATTTGGAAAATGCAATATAATTTGTAAAATAAAGGTATAAAACAATGAGAAGAAGCTTCAAAACCAAATCTGATCATCCGTTTCAGGAAAATGAACGAACCTTGCAAATGCAAACATGGAATTTTCTTCAACTGTCTGGGACGCCTTGCCGTCAATCTTGGCTGCTTCCTCCCGCCCCCCCCGCGTTCGGCCGCTGTCAGCGCTATCTACGCCCAACCTCCCCTCCTGCCTTCGAAAGATCGGAAGTTTGGATCAGCGGTTTTCCTATGCAACACAGGCGAATTCCGGAACCGGTACATTTAAGCACACCGGACCACGGGCCCCGCGCGATCTTTCCTTTCTCCTTCCCTTGTCCTATCTTCACCCCTTACTTTCAGACACTCGCAACGCAACTACACTACTACACGTGACGGGAGCTTTAGAGCTTGTCCCGGCTAGGGTGATGGAGATAGGGCTGGGTTGAGGAAAGTCTCCACGTAGTTTCGACGCCGAATCTCGCCAAACAGGTGAGGGAAGATCACGGCGGCAGCCTCGCCGGTGACAGAGAAACATAGCACCACACTATGGGATCTAAATACATTGCGCAAATCAATCAGCTTAGAATCGCAGGAGCGCCGCTGCCCGCCATCACATTCCACCTCGGCACGCCGCACTCCCGCCGACTGCATACCAGCGCCGTGCGCGTCGCCATCTGCCCCTCCCTGTCCCTCTCCTTCGCGCGAACAACGGCGTTCGCGCGTGCCCACCGTCTTCTCGCCGCCGCCGCCGGATTTTATTGCGCCGCTCGGCCTGCTGTCTGCGCGGGGGGGCGGCGGGGGCGGCGGACGGCGGCGGGCGGGGGCGGGGAGCGGCCGAGGAAGGCGCCGCTGGCGGATTTTGGGAGGTCGGGCG
>BOPP01000016.1:11153155-11177653 GCA_017312745.1 Gryllus bimaculatus
TTGTTTATTAACCTTCGTCCTCGAGTGAAGTAAAAGCTCTTAAGAGAAATGTGTAGATGTCAAAATCTTTATAATCACTGATTTTTCGAAAATTACAAAATTTCAATATATTCAGCGTCATGCTACAACTACAATATTGAAGATATATCTTGTCTTGAAGAACGAGTTCTCATCTACCATCTTAACCTACATCTCATTTATTTCTATTGTTCTTAATAGACGGCTGACAGTAAAGTCTTTACTGAATGCTATCCTTTTGGGACAGATCTAAGGGAACGATCATAGTATGCATCCTCTTGAATTCTCATGTAGTCAGCAGCAGATTACCTAACTACTTCGCTGGTGTGGAAAATATGTGTCAGGGCTCGTGCCTAGGACTTCTCCGAAGCTTCACAGAGCGCCGTCCATTAGCATGGTAGATTCATCAAAAGAGAGGGAATTTTTCTCCTTCCCTCAGAGAAACTGGCAGCAGGGACGGCAACCCTCTCATGCGGGGAGAGCATACAGCGAACTTCGGTGTTATAATTCTTAGCAGATTAGCCTATCGGACTGTTGTACCCATGGTTGCTGGTTCGAACCCTATTAAGGCCGTGGAATTTAAATGGCGAAAAAGTCCTTCGTACACCTTCCTTCAGAGGGGAAGTAAATCCGGTTGTCACATGTAAAAGAACCTCAAATCTTAAAGAAGCCCCTAAGCTAAATTCTAAATCGTCTCTTTCGCCACCCGAATAATACTTTCTTCTTCCGCTAAATGGTGAATGGATCGTAGCAAAATTTGCGTAGTGAAATTTGCGGGCCTGATTTCCCGAGTCACTCCACGTAGAATAAGCTATTAACCAACTAACCTCCAAAAGCAGACTCGTATCCTTGCCAGAAGCGCTTTGAGATGGGTACCCGCGCCAGCAGCAACCAGTGGTTAGGAGATGCGGAAGCCCCTCGAAGAGTCCGTCCGATTCATTGGTCGGCAGCCACGATAAAGTATTTCTAATAATTTAATTTATTTAAAATTTAGTCGAAGACCGGGAATGTTATAATAACATTACTCTATTAGACATGAAATGGAATTAATTCTTTGCGTAATATACTCGTGTCCTGATGCGCCCTGGCCTGCAATGCCACGTTCCTTTTGAATCTCTTTCGACATGACTCTCACCCATTTCACCTGCCCAGGATCCTCCTGTTCCTTCTCAACTTTCCAGATCCGTCTCGCTCTGTGCATCATCCCACCTGGGTCTGTCGTGGTTCTGCGAGTATCGTTGCTATGGGTAGTTGTAAGCAGATGAAATGTTGTATATTCCCGGCATAACTCAGAATTACTTCAAGTAATAATTTTGACATTTAATTAAACAAAGCGTTATTGCGACCTCTGAATGCATCAAAAAGCATTTAGAAGGAAATGGTGTGGCCTTTAATATTTTTAATTCACTTTGGAGAATTCACCGAAGGTTTTTGGGATGTTCACCAAGTAGTCAATGAACGCACACTTAAATTTACTTTTAAAAGGTAGGAAAATGGGACAAGGGAATTTTTACGAAATCAAATATGTAGTTTTTTTCTTGTTTTGAAGTTAACGTGTTAAAGTATTTCATTAAAATTGGAATAAAACGTAGAATTGTGTAAAAACAAACAAACGTTCCCGTTTTGTAAGATAAAATAATAATTTGAACCGCACCTACATTGGTTCAACCGTTTCCTGAATTACCCAGCATAATCAGACAAAATTGTAAAAGCAGTTGATTTGGCTTTTTTAAACAAGGATAAGCATATATGATAAAATAAATGCAGTTATATTGAAATCACTGATAGACACTGCAATTTTATTTACTCGGATTGAAAATCTCAATTTTTTGAACGAATACAAGTTGCCTCAGATTAAATTAAACAAAATTACAGGACGTGTATGAGACGAAAAAGATAATATTTTGCCAATAAACTTGCAGTCAGAAATAAATAGCACTATATTGTCGTTAATGATATACAACCTCCTGGGTCCAAAACAAAACTACAGGACCAAAACAACTTACTACGTCCGAAACAAAACTATTTGATGTTGGCTAAGTTTAGACGTTTTGCACTTTCTATGCAATAATATTAAATATTTTGTATTGTAATATTTTTCTGAAAGTACCTTACGAAAACTTCCCACATGCTCATACCACATTAAAGATGTTTTATCAAGAATAAATTGTAAAGATCACATAGAAGGTATTTTATTTTCTATTTTAAGACCACAATTTCTAGCTTTGTTTGGAAATTATATTATCAAAGTAAAGTATAAGCAAATTCTGAATCATTAATACCAAAACGCAAAATTTGCCAAACCCTCATGTAGGCGGTTGTCCATAATCAACTATGGTATAACAATCTAACACATGCGACATTAGCGTCTGATTGGAAGGCACGGCGTTCAAAGAGAGTTTATGTATCTGTTAATAACCAGTATAGGATACGTTACCTACAAATTAGGGGCGATTTGATCAATATTGCCAACGTATATTTTACACCTTACGCTCCTAGAAATTTGTAATATTTGATCTGAGATATCCGTGTAGTACCCGGGGAAATGGAATGTCCTTTCCTTTCCTTCCAATGATAAAAGTTTGAGTCTAATTGTCAAAATCTATTGATATTAGGCTTAAGAAAGTTTTACTGGTTACAAATATATCACTCCTAATAACATTAACACATGAGGTTTGAAAAATGTTTTCTATTTTTGTAGATAAAAATATTTTCTGATAATGCAAATTTTATAGCGTCTTCTAGTAGACGTTTGGCAGAAAGAACAATACTAGCTAATCATAAAAACGTTTCAGTAAATATTCCAGACTTTTATTAACAACTTCTGAAAATTTCCGTTTCCCATTATAAATGTAAGTAAAAAAAGAAAAATAATTTCATGTTAAAAATTTCCACTTTCGAGAAATGGGCTCTAATGATGCAATCCTTTGAACACGCCAATAAACCTTTTCCAATAACTACTTCCATTTCAGATTTTTTTAAAGTTGGTAAGCTTCCCAACAAAGTTTTCAATTTACTTTCTTTCAGTATTTATGCACTGCATTGTGTAACATGATCTAAAAGCATTTGAGCGAGAATCTAATACTTATGAGAGAAGGACTTTATATATAAATCATATTAAAAACTTGTAAAAATAATATCAACGTAATTCAAAGAACCAGTTTAAGGAGAAAATTATCACGATTTATAAGAATTTAAATACCCTAAAACAATTTTTGAGCAATTAAACCCTTTCGTGTGCGCTTAAATGTTTTGGGTGGTTGCGTCGCGCAGAGCGTGCGCGAAACCGCAGCGTCAGCGGTGGGGGTGGTGGTGGTGGTGGGGGGGGGCGGCGTCGCGACGCTGGGCGACGTGGAGCGTCGCGTTGCGCCGCGTCGTCCCGGCGCCGGCCGGCCGCGCCTTGCTCGCTTCTCCTATCGACCGCGCGGGCGCCGCTGGTCCGCTGCCAAAACTTGATTTCGTCTTTGGCGTCAGAGCGCCCGTGCATTATTTCTCGTTTGGAGGCGGCGCGCTCTTTCGTAGCCAACCGACCAGAGAAGAAGGGACGGCGCGCGGCCTTGTAGTCGGAATGGTCCATGTTTTCTGAGGTAGCCTTTCGTTTAATTAATTGCTCCACTTCTTGTTGCGCAGCGACGTCCGTTTTCAAGTGTAATTCCTTGTGAGACAATTGGGGTTGAACACGCAATGCCCATATAATTCTTATTTAGAATGTTGCTTGGTCTTTGAAATGGAAGGGTGAATTCTAAATGACGAAGAAGAGTGTGCAGGGTGAGAGTATGTGAATTCTTGTTCTATCGGGGGAATTCGTGAATCTCTTTTGTATTGGCACAATTATTTTATAATCATAAGACTTGCATCAGGATTTAAATATTTCAGCTGGGAAGTGTTATGTAGTATTCATAAACTATTTCCAATATGCTTGTCTCGGATTAGTCAAAATTATATTTGTCAGTCAATTCCACGGAATTTTAGTGAAATACTAATTTATTTTCACAACTTTCAATATTTTATTATTTGTATCGTTATAAATACGTATTAATAACTAATTGTTTGATCTTTCATTTGTTATATCATAGTTTAACAAATGTATTGTAATATTTAAATTCATTAAAAGAATTTTCGCCCCAGCCTGTTTCGGAAGATCAGTGGTTAGATCATCTGGTCTTAGACGGAGGCCAGGGTACAATTTCCATGGGAGCGACAATTTTTTGAACAAATGTAATTATCAAAATACATTTACGACACAGTAGAAAATTTACATCTTGAAAATATTCATTGAGGGGAACGTATTTCCGGCGTAATTATCTCTACAAAACGCGATAGAGTAATGACAATTAAATATTTATCGGGCACTACATCAGGCCTAAAGAAACGTTCACAGCATCGGTCTCCGATTCTTGAGTGGTCAGAGTAGCTAGGCGAAGACTCACGGTAAAACTCAGAAAAAACTCGGCAAAATTTGAGACTCCTGTCTTGAGTTAGATTTCCGGCAGGGATGATGCTTCGTTGAACAAATTTTATGACTAAAATATACCTAAACATACAACTCAACTTCATTGAAATTGGAATAAATCTACCAAAAAGGTCTTAACACGTAAAGATGTAACATTTTTATTTAAGAGTAGGAACGATTAAGGGAGCCTATGTTATGATTTACAATAGGAAAATGATGGTGTGGATCTGTCAGGATATGCTCAGAGAAATTTTCATAAGCGATTTATTTCCAAGAATTACTTAAAAAATAACAAATAACAATTCGAAATTCTTCTCTCTAGTATCTCATCTTTTGATAAATGGATTAATAACAAAAATAATTAACAATAATAAGACTGAAATAATTACATCAATCGCATCAATTGCAAGTACATCGAATTTCATAGATATTTATATAAATTTCTAAATTCGGGTCAATATAATTAATTAAATTGTATACAAATGTTGATAGGTCAGACTGTATTCCGGGTTGGTTGGTTCGTTGTTAGTGATTCTGGGCGCGTCAACTGCTGAAATCATTAGTTCCGTACGTGTAGTGTATGTTTTTCCTCCTCGGGAGGCGGCAGTAATTTCCCCCGCCGGATGGCGAGATCCGGCTCCGACATACCGTCGGATAGCTGGGTTTCCCGCAACACGGTATCTGTCACCAGCGGTGCACCGCCCCAGCCAGAACAGGCTCTAAGTTCCCGACCGGTCTCCCGGCATGTGTGGAGATGTAGGTGTTAGTAAGGGGTGAGGATAAGACAAGGAAGAGGAAGGATCGCGCGCGGTCCTTGACCCATTTGCTAGGGTTCTGGTCCTGCATTCACCTCGATTGACGAAAGAAACCACTGTAAACTACCGATCAGAGCAGCCAGCCTCTAGAATCCTTCTCCAGACGGCGACTGAATTCGAGATACCTGACAAGTTAGTGTCGAAAATCTTGCAACTGCCGGGTCTCGAAGCTCGGTCCTCCCGGTCAAAGTTACTCAAAATTACTGAGGTTGAAATCCTCAAAATTTACCATGATTACAAGAAGGGTATTTTTGCCTCTGCTTCTTTAAGCAATAGAAAAGAATTACATTTTGTATCCTCACTTCAAAACCCGTATTTGGCAAAGCATTTATACGTCACAAAGGTGAGCTTTAGAAGCATAGGCCAATAATGAATTTTAGAGGACGATGAATTTTTGTGGCAACGTGAAGTAAACAGGACAATGTATAAATGACTGTTGACATATTGGAAAATAATATTTATTATTATTCTAAAATATAATGTTTTTAACTTATTTATTGTTATCATTTATATTAAAAGCACAACTTGATATATTCTGAAATATTATAGCTAGAAGTTTTATGTCTTCCGTACATTGAGCACTCGTGATTGGAGTTTTCATCACAAATGTATATAATACCTTTTCATAGAGATATGCCAGCATAGTTATTTAATTTACTACGGTTACATGTTTCTCTCTTTTTCAGTTTAAAAAGAGTTCATACTCTCTTTCGTATGAATCCTTTGATTTTTGAGGAAGTAAACTCTGAGTAGCAGCTTCCATCTTATGCACTCTAATGAACTCTTCCATCTTATGCATTCTTACGAACAAATTGCCAAAAAGCCGATTATTCTAAACGCTTAACAATTGTGACAGTACTGACAACTTCAGAGGCGATAATGTAGAAGAACATCTGCTTCTATACGACAAAACCGCATGGTATAAATAAGATCTATCTAAAAATTCAATCTTAAATTTGGGAGGTGATTATACAAAAAGTAGTTGGATGTAACTCGGCCGAGATTGAATGATATTGGGTTCAGTTAGTTTACCAGCCGCAGCTCCGCTCCGCACGGCCTTGGTAGTAAACACCTATCCAAAATCATTCATTTTCGGCCTCGATAGATAAAAAACTACTCAGATTCTCTCAGTTCTTCCCTCTTCACTTTCACGTAAGCCATTATAATCTCCAATGATCTGTAATATAAATGTACATTCAAAATGTCAATACAAAATAGTGAAACATAGCTACCTTCATACAATGACTGAACCCTACACACAAAAATAAAATACTTTGATTCCTCGTATACTTCCACAACTCATGTCGGTAGTATTGCGACGCGCAGCAAGACGCGCGTGAAGTTTATACGCTTCAGTAATCAGAGTGAATTGGCGAGAGTGACGAACCATAAAGAAATACCTAGTGACTCAGGGGTACGAGAATTGAACTAGAGTTCTCGCTCTCTCATAGACAAACTTGGATTTACGGCGAAAAGGGGTGGCGAATTTAGATGTCTTAACAAATAATAATAAAAGTTACTGCGGATTTTGTTCAGCGCTTTTTCCATATTTTTCGTTCGGTTGCGCTTTTTCCATATTCATTCCAAAGATTTAGAAGGATGAAAATTGAAAGTCCAAGTACATTACATTCGGGTTTGTTCCTCGAAAATTATTTATTTCATGCGTCAGAGAGCTCAACTGTTCTGCAGTTCTCGTGAGTTTCTTTCTTGGAAAACGATTGGATGCAGCCATTGACTAGAAGGCGGAGTTAGATGGTTTATTTGAAACTTTAATAGCCCTTCCCAGGGTATTCGGTAAATGTAGCTCTTCTTTGAGTGAGAACGCATACAAAGTTACTGTCATTTCCAACGTTAATGACTTGGTTATATTCTATTTTGTAATAAAGGCATTTACTATTACGCTGTAATAAAATAAATAAATAAATAGTGATCGTGAAAATGTAACTTTACTTTCTTATTAGAAATGTTTGATTTTATCTTCACATTAGTTTAGATTGAATAATATTATGGTCTTAAATTCAAAGTTCGAGGAGTTATTGTCTTCCAATTGTTACAGTAGTTATGCTTGTCAAGGGAAAAATGAGAAGTGATAGTCTTTATCTTGACAGATCTATCAGGATCTAAAATTCTGAAACATTTGGCTACAATTATCTGTCGCGTAAACTGAATCGAAAAGTAACTTATGTTTAATTTTTAAATGAAAACTTATAGTTCTCGTGTGAATTATTCGCTCAGTTCGATATATTTCTACTCTCATAGAGCACGTACTTACAAATAGGCAATATTCTCCATGAATTGTTAATTAATTCCAACAATGTAATCTCAGAGCGAGTAAACTGGTTCTGCAGCTCCACTTTTTGTCGAACTCCTGCCACCTCAATTTTCCCTACACATATTCTTGTTAAAGATGTATATTTTAAATAACTTTCTAAAGTGTGTGAAATTATAAATATTGATCAAAATGGCAGAAATGGGGAATTCTCGGGATCAGTGAATTTTCTAACTATACATTCAGTATATTATTCAATCGTGCGGTGATCCATATCCAAGGTTTGTGTTGAATTTAATTATAGAATAATACCTGTGACGTTCTCTTAAATCTTTAAGGTAATTGATTGTTTGCTATTGGGTTTATACAAAGTATTGCTCTCGTTAGACTAAAAAATGACGACTGATGCAAAAGATTACAACTCGAATAACAAAACAAAATAACGGGCAAATGATGACAGGTAAGCGTTCCTTCTATTAATTCGAAGATATCATTAATATTTATTATTTATAAAAAACTGTTTTAAGTGGAAGTGATAACACATCAATGATCACTACCTTTCATTGCAAGAAAAAATAATTGAGAGAAACACAGGAGACATCCGAAACGGAAAGCCTTAGTGCTGAGTCTTCATCAAAAACGGGAAGTATAAAGCCTTACGACGGCCCATACCGCACACCAACCTTCAGATTGACGAGACAACAACATTTGGCGAGCTCGAAAGAAGCTGCGGGAGGATAAGAAATTATTGTTGTTGAAATTGGATTCTCCCCGGAGTAGCCGCTAAACTTTTTATCAAATAGTCCACAAAACGCAGGAAACTGGCCACAGTCCGGCGATGAAAAGGGCTCTGTAGCTCTTGAACGAGTACATCAAAAAATAATATTATATATGACTTCTTTTTAGAGAATGTTCGTGAAAAATAATCGAAAAACATAAATGTGATAATGGGCGGAAGACTTTCCTGAGTGTGACGCATGGCGTCGTGATCTGTTCATCGAAATTCGAGAATGGTGTCGGAAGTTGTTATTGATTATTTTGTGGTTAATTATTCGTGCCACTGAGGATTAAAGAATAACTTGCATTAGTCGGCAAAAACGCAAAGATAAATAAATCCCTACGTGCAGTTCGTTGACCATTGCGCCTGCTAACGCCTAAAAGAACTCCGTCCCGCAACGGAACGTCGCTATGCGGGTTGCGTCATGTGCGCCCTCGGGGGCGCGCCGTGGCTGTGCTGTGCGGCTGTTGTGTGCCGGGCGGCTTCGTCGGTCGCTGCCCCGTCACAAAAGGCTCTCTCTGCTCAGGCCGCGCCGTCGCGCCACCCCGTGCAGCGCGCCCGTACGCCGCGAAGGAATTGTGCCACCGCTGTGCAGCTGAGCAATGGAGAAGGCAAGAATTATAGCGGAGAAATCTCCTCGAAATATTTTATTTCCTTGAGTTATCAGTTGCGAATACTTAAATTACCTGTTTGGTACGGCTAACATTCGGATATACTAAGTGAATTGGCATGTTAATGTTTACGCACAAAATTTCAGTTACAACGCATGCGCAGTGAAGAACGCATGACGCAACCCGCACAGCGATATTGCATTGCGGGACGGAGTTCTTCTAAGTTTTAGCAGGCGCAATGGTCAACGAACTGCACGTAAGTATTTATCTTCGCGCTTTTGCCGACTAATGCAAGTTATTCTTTAATCCTCGCTGCGAAGCTCGCTTAATATGGGTGATACAAGGGAGCACAATAGCAAACACGAGATGTCTTCCGTACATAAGGAGATTTACGTGACGAATAATAACCCATACAGCATGTATAGATAGCAGATGTAGATATAGTGAATGAGGCTGTCGGTGGGAAGCACTATATTTCGTACTATAAGTCGTATATTTCAATGTACACGGCACTCACAATATGCCTTACACTCGGCCACATAATTTTAGCTAACAGCCTGTAAATAATTTGCGAATTCGGATGATGTCCGAAATGATCCCTTCATCCGCATTCAGATGTCTTGATCATAACCGTCTGACTACTGTGTGAACAACATGTCTCGCAAATTCGCAGAATAAACATAGTTGGGAATATATTCAAAATATACATGTATGTCTTATTTAAAGTGTTTCAGAAATAAAATGTTACTAACATGTAGAGTATTTAAGGCACTCAAAGATGGACATTTTTCCCAACTAACTTGAAGCGGTAAATTTCATATAACGAAGTTTCACTTGCCACAGTTGCCTCTGTGCGGGAGGCCACGCGTTCTTAGAACGGGAGAAAACGCATTCTCTTAACGATCGTTCTGTCTGGATTTCTCTCTGGGACTGGGAGGTCGAGAGCGTTCCTTACTTCTTGTGATATCTATCAACGATCGGAAATGGTGGAACCTCTCATCTCGGCAGAGTCGTCATAGAGGAAACGTGTCTTATAATGTAGGTGGAGAGTGTTCATTTCGCAGATTTGGGGTAATTTCGGCGTGTTTTGCTTGTGATAGACATCGTGAACTCTATTTAAAAGTGAAAAAATAAAATAAATACAAAATTGTAATCAGTTTTGAGAATACACCAGTGGTTACAACAGCATTTACTTTCTCGCATTAGTTGTAATGGTAATATATATTACCAATAATATATATATATATATATATATATATATATATATATATATATATATATATATAAATGCGAAATATTCAAATCATTTTACATTAAATTAAATATTTTATTTTAAAGTAAAATATTATTAAAACTATCTTTTTTAAATATTACAATTGTAGGGACATATATAAAATTTCTAACTACGTCTAATGTAATTTCTATAACTGTAAATACGGACTTTTGTAAATAAGTCTCAATACTTTTCTCTTATCTTTTAATTATCTCTCTTGTACTGGCTCATTTTGCGATCAATTTCATATTGTCCCGAATGGCAACTTGTATATTTCGACTTTACAACTATTTTCTCAATACTAGAAAGTTAATATCCATTGCTTGATATTATGTTGTATACTTTTTTAATTGACGCTTCCCGCATTTAACTTACAATGTTTTTCATTACAACATATAGCATTAATGTGTAATGTCGCAAGTGATAAATTTATGTATGTGATATCATTTGTTGGAAGGCACTTAATTAATATTGCAAGCCACCCATTTAACATTTACTTGGGAGCCTCTCAAGTTTCAAATTTCAACAGTTGCCCATGTAAAGTACTTATCAGGAATTATATCCAATCCTAAACGTTACTATATTTAATACTGATTTATCACAGTGAAACAATTTCACAATTTCTGTAGTCGTATATGTGATTAATCATTGAGATATCGTTTGGAAAATGAGTGTACTTGCGGTACACAGTCCGTTGATTTAATCCTATAAGCACGGTCATCATGTTTTTCGAAATTGAATATGAATATATTTAAAAATGTTTTTGATGGACATATTTTATTAAAGAAAACATTTTTATATGTGTAAATTTGATAAGTTAGAGAGGGCAACGAAAATGCAACCTACACTATTTTTAAAGACATATTTTGCAATACAAGAGGAAAAATAAAGAAACTCTGATCCATTTTTGAGAGACGTTTTGAAAACATTTTACTTAATCCTTGAGTTGTACATTATCCTTTAACGAAATCTGTCAAAAATATATGTTGAAATAAGTTATTGTAGAATTGTTTGGAAAAAGAATAGATGATTCGTAACTTGTGGTTGGAGTTAACACATTTTTAAATTCTCAAAAAAATGACTTCAAAATTGTTCATTGAATTATTCCTAATGAAGGGTAAAGATAACTTAAAATGACCAATTTTTCATTCTCGTTTAACTTTCTAAATTTTCAAGAATTGCAAAATAAAGAACTAATGCCAGAAAGTTTGTAATTTTGTACAATTTTGTGATGTGAAATAGCTTTTCTAAAGCTGTTGATGCTAATAGCGAGGAAGTCTGAATGTTTTAGTCGTGTTTTTGAGGTAGGAGACATTCCCAGTCCTTTGAGAATGTATATATTGATCCTTATCTATCTACTCTAAATCTTCCATAACCATCAATCTAACCGGGATGTATGTGTGAGATCTGTGCATAATCTGTGTGAAAACTGAGGAGTGGATAAAATGAATTTAATATTTTTTTTGATTTTAAATTAACTACCAAAATGTATTTCGGAAAAGGTCACGTAGAAAACACATTGCTTTATTCTGTTGAACGAGAAACAGTTTTATAGAAATCAAATTAACTTTTGAAGTGGTCAGGCATTTCAATATATAGTTTATTGGCACAGTGTCAACGAAATTAACTGCGCCCGATATTTACTACACATGTGGATTAAAATTAAATCTTGGAAATATGCGAGAATGTCGAGAACGTTTCCGTGGTCCGAATAATAAACGACGATATTGTGTTCGTAATTGCATGCAAATTAGACACCACCGGTATTTAGTGGTCGCGTGATTTTCCTGAAATATAAATAATTGTCAAAATTATTAATTAATTTAACCTCCATGAAATATTCCAAACCTTACGAAAATTTCAAAGATTGTTGCTAAAATAGCGAATGCTTTTGAATATCATTCAGTTAACACAGGCCAGCAACGAATAATCATAAGAAATAAAACTAAAACTGTGCGTGATGTTCTAAGTATCATGCCCTGATACTAAATATGTACTTATAATTTTTCTAGCTCGCATCATTTTTGTAATGAGATGGTTTTAATATGTAGAATGTGCAAAAAATATCCCCCACAATAACGACTTAGTCAATAAAGTAGAATCATCAGAAAACAAAATACGTAAGATTTACTAAGTGTGTGATTTCAAATATGTATTTAGATTTTCTCTAACACTGCTCCCTGTACTCCCATAGGTTTTTCTCTTTTATGAAAGGCTCATTTCTATGAAACTGTAAGGAGACCAAATTGTTGTTTATGTCTTGAGTTCTCTAAATGAGTCTTTAAAAACGAAACCGGAATATTAACTGCAGGGCAGAGCGATAGCAAAACTTTTATCACTTTCTTGAGTTAAAAAATGTCATTATTTTGGATTTTCTATAGCAAGAGTTGGTAGTACTGAATGCTTTGTTTGTGATCAAGCAGTTGAATGCTATTTGTGCTAATGGAAACACACACCAATAGTATTGGATGACGTCGTTCATGTCATCTTATAGAGTACATTTAGCAATATCCCTTCCAAATTTTAAAGAAATATTTGAAGCCGTTTTTGAGAAAATCGTGTTTTTGTAATTTTTTAAAATTACAAATATTGCATGCAGTATTGCGCGATAACTACTAAACGTTTCAAAACCGTGTACATTACCTTAATGAAGGAACTAATTATGGGCAATAATTGTCATTTGAAGACTATCTTCAAGTTTGTAGTTGAAGAATGACTCCAAAATAATTCATACTTCTGTTACTATTATATGTTTATGCTACACTATTCTTCCAAGACATTTAAAGAAAAAAAATTGGGGCCGTTTTTGAGAAAAATTGGAAAATGTTCAAAGAGCTTCAAGAAAAGTATCCCCTAAATTTTAAAGAATGTTTTTCAAACATTTAATGCTTCGAATCGTGCAGTTTAGGCGCTAGTAATGTTCACAGACGGAAGGACAGACGGACGCTTTGCCGGATTCTGACTGCACGTTTTAGAGGATCTTTTTCTTAATTAAGCAACTGGATTTATTCACTTTTCCGTTATCAGGGCCCGGCATCTATTTTTTTCTGCCCAAAATTCGCCGTTTTCTCGCTGAGCATTACGTACATAACTTTTCCAATACTACGTATATTATTCCATGTGTACGTGTGTATACGGGAAAGTAAAAATGTCCGAACATTTCGAAGTTTCAAAAGAGATTATCGTGCCAGATGATATTCTGGAGGAAGCAGAAGGTGCAGGCTCTAGTTTGATGCCTTCTAAATCTGTGACCGTCTCTCCGAATAGCCGAGATCGCTAAGGTATTGGCGAGCTCAGATCGAATGATCGTGGTTTCGAATCCGGCCGCGGGCATGCATGTATTTGTGATCGTACCTCCACCCTTCCTCTTCATCATCATCATCATCATCATCATCCTATTACTTCATTAGAAAAGGAATAATAATTCTCTGCACGAGCCCTTGCCCTTAATGGGATGTGCAGTTGGCTAATTAAACAATTCTGCAACCACTTAAATGCTTATGAAATTATTTTGTGATTGGCGAACGAAAAGGTATGTTCGAGGCATTAACGAAGAAATTAAGCTAGGATTCTATATGTGCCTATATAATTGTAAAAATATTTTTTTTATATTTATTCCCAAAAATTGTGTTTTGTGTCTACGTCATATTATTTCCTAAGATTTACGAACAATGATAAAATGTAAACCCGAAAGTCTTCTAAAATACTTTTAGTGGACTGATGAGTATTTGAATAGCCATTGCTATAGATGTGCTCTTAAAGCGTTGTTTAGATGGTTGGTTGCTAAGTGGCAAGGGTCTAAGTGCGTGTTTACCAACGTAAATAACAAAAAATATTCAAATATTCAAAAATGTAGGTATATATTACTATCAAGATGAGCTGTTTAAGTATCAATTGCATTGTAATTGAAATTAATGCTTTGTATTTAGTAAAATGTTCTCTAAATTTTATATTGTAGAGAACATACAGATCATTTTCTATATGCTTTTTACATTTGTAATAAAATGGTCATTGTAAGATTTAAATACTATGTCAATATTTAATTTGAAGATTTAATAGTTCTTTGATTTCTATTCATATTTATTCAAGACTGCGTAAGAGAGACAAAATATAGTGAAATTATCAGGTAACGTAGTCTATGTTTCCGTATTTGCTGTTTGTATTGAGTTAGACAATATTATAGAGGATACGTTTGGAGAAATAGTATCCTATATTGAAAAGGTATGAAAGTACTCCCTTTGTTGGCTGACCGAAATGCTGGCGCGTCCAACTTAGTTGTTCGGCGCCTACTCAGGAAATAAATTCACATATAAAAATGTTTTTAGAATATAAAATAGAAGGTACAAAATTTTTGGTCTTATGGCTTGACTGTACCTAACAGAAGAACTGAGAGCGTTTGCTCCACCTTCCTCAAAGCCAAGCGACGTGCTACGAATTGTAAATAGTGTGTGTTGTAGTCGTAAGCTTTTTTTAGGAAAGGTGTCATTGTGGTATATTTGTTTGAAATTTCAGCTCTGACTCACTGAGTTTAAAGTTTCGTTTATCTCTGCGTTGAATGAAGTTTGATTTACTTTATTCAGTACTTTATTCAGTTCTTGACAGTTCTAATAAATTTGTTTTTGGAATCTTATTTAAATTTTTAATTTTCCTTGTAGAGAATATGTACAATTTTTCTAACTTTTGTACAGCCAATTCCATCAATTATCTCATTTTAGACTTACATCCTTTATGCTTGAAATTGTATGATATAACCCAATATTCAAACATCATTTATACAATCAAACATTTAAAACATTGCTTCTTGGAGTTTTTTTTGTTTTCTGCATAACTTCCATAATTTGTAAATTGGTAAATGGTTTCTTAAACCTTTAAAAATATAAATAATTGTTGAGTAATGAGGAGGAGGAAAAGTTTCAGTATTCCCTGGATTACCTCTAGTTGAAGGTAAAATTTGTTTTCTTAATCGAGTATATTCGTAAAAATTAGATCTTACATGCATAAGTGTCGTTAATAAAGGTAGTTTTCATGTAATTTTAAGTGAAGTTGTGACAGTTTAATAGAATACGTATAGTAGTTTATGCAATGTTTTTAATGTTAAGCTTTATTGCATGAGTTTATGCATTGAAAACGGAAGACGTTAAGAGCGAGTTTTCAGACGTATACGAATGAAATATAGCAACGTTATAAAAGAGTTGTGTCATCTGTGCGACAAAGCGGTGGTAGGGTGTTTCATTTGCTGCAACCTCCCCCCAATTCTGTCAATGCGAATTGTTGAATATGTGATGACGCAATCATTCAGGACGCACAACTCTAATACGTCATCATTTGCGTAGTTTGCACGTTCAATTATGATCGATTTCTAGCAACAGAAAAGGTCGTTTATAATGCTGGTGTACAAAACAAAATTGTTTCAATACGGCCTGCATTTTCCTTGTGTCGGCAACGGCCGGCATGGCTTTGTGAGCGGAGGTCTGGCGCGTGAGTGGGGGCGAGGGTGAGGTGGGCGGGCGGGGGGGGCGACCGCGTCGGCGACGCCGCTCCGCCGTCCAAATCGCGCCGCCGCTCCAGTAGCTTGTTCGGCGCTCCGTGGAGCCGGCCGCCTGTTTCTGCGCGTGGTCGGTCGGCGCTCGCACGCGGTTTAATTCGCCCTGGCCGCTCGCCCCGTCCAGTGACGTCACCCGCTGCCCACGGCGTGCCCCTCCCGCCTCGTCTCCCGCTGCGTCTTGATCCTCCCCGATCAGGAACCCTCTCTCTCTGCTTTGGAGTTCTCTTTACGTCTTTGCTCCTTCCCCCGCTGTGCCACCTCCTGCACCGCCCTGTCCCTCACCCAGAATGGCCACCCTTCTCCCCTCCCACCTTCCTCTGTCTCGCCCGCCTTGCATTCGCCATCTGTCCTTGCACCCGACCCTCTGTTTCCTCTCGCCCCACTACATCTCACAACGCGTCGCCATTAACCCTAGAGGCTAGTTTTAAATTTAGTCTTGTGACCGCCATTCTATTTCTCATCCTTCCACATCAGATTGTATTCAGCCATGTCACCCACTTCTGCCTTTCCCTCGACGCTGCCGAGCTTGCCTCCAGCCCCACTGCACCTGGACGCTACGCCATCGCCACATCCCTTGTTACCCGGGCATTCGAAGTGCATTCCTCCCGTCGACTCCGAATGCTTTTGCTGCCACTAGTAGTTTCTGTCCTGCGCCAGCAGCAAGGCAGCCTCTCCCCTACCTCGACGTGCTTTTCCGCTCCCCCCGGAATCGTTTTTGTCAGAGCGGCGGGCGCGTGTCTACGTCCCTCGAGGCGACTGACCACGACAAACTCTTTTGTCGAACTGTGACACGTGAAGATGCTCCCACAGAACAGTGCGAGATTTCTTGCTCCTGAAGAAAAGTTGTTGATAGTGTTTGCCAGAATTTAGTTTTGAGATCTGCAAACTGAGTTTAAGTTGCTAAATCGTTACAACACACTTGCTGTTCACCGCTTCACTTTAACCTGGAAGGAAATTTAAACACATAACGTTCACATTTACTATTCAGTAATGGCGTATTTGCATAGTGTCTTCCGATACACCTACAATCTTGAGTCTCAAGTTTGTCCCACATAGACCAAAGTATCATGTACTAAAAGAGGCAACAGTTGTTTCGGAAGAGCAATATTTATAAGGTGTTCTAGGTAAACGTAGTTTTTCAGTATTTTTTGATTCTACAAGGTATAAAATTAATATTTTAGAAAAGTGAACATCAACTGATTTAAAGGGAAAATATTGAAGAAAAGAGAGGTAGTCTGAAATTAAATGTATTAATTATGAAGCTATTGAGCAGATTCTAATGTGAGTTGAACGTTTCAGAGGAATCTATGACATTTCGGAGTTTTACGATATTGGTAAATGCATAGTCAACTGTTAGAGTAAAAGTAATGTTATAGAAATATTTAAAGAAATTTTCGTGAGAACTTTAAAAATGTCTTAGCGTGGTGTAAAACTAAAACGTTGAAGTAGCTTCTCAAAATAAATGATCCGTTTCAAATTAGTAGGTCTTCGATCAATCGGAGAATGTCCATTGTAGAAAATATGAATTAACGATTAATGTTGTTCGCAGAGAAGCGGACGCACTCACAGACATGTTACAAAAACAAAATAAACAATTCTTTGGTACCACGTTTGCTTACAGTAAACAAAACGTGTATTTTTGCCAAAATATTGACATGAATGTTTTTGAACAATTGAAATATTTTTTATTAAAATACGTATTCCAGAATGTAAAGATTCTATGGTAATGGATTGTGGGGTAACTATTAAGGCAAAGTACGTATATGTTAATGCTATGGACTTCTTCACATTCTTCCAGTCCATGTAAGTGGCACCACACAACCGAAAAACAGAAAATGATCTTGCCAGGCTGCGACATGCATGTACAGTAAGAGTGCGGTCACAGCGCTTAAAGCCACGAGGGTGAGGGCGAGGGATGGGGTAGGAAGGGCTGTAGGAATGGCGACGGCATGGGTGTCTGGTCACGCTCAGGCGGGTGATGGGGAGTGCGTGGTTCCGGTAAACACGCACACGAGTCAATGGAGGATGTTGTAGGTGGGTTTGGTTTAGATGGGGATGGTGAGGTGTGAATTCTTTAGGTGGGAATGGTGTAGGCCGGGACGATGTAGACGGGGACGGTGTTGGTGGAGATGGTGTAGACCAGGATGGTGTTAGTGGGCGGTGTAGGTGTGGAAGGTGTTGGTGGTGATGGTAGAGGTGGTGACTCTATAGGCGGGGACGCTGTTGGTGAGGTGGTATAGGTGGGGATAATGTCATAATGTGGGGATGGTGTAGGTGGGAATATTGTCAGTGGAGATGTGTAGGTGAAGATGGTGAAGGCCGGGACGGTGTTGGTGAGGATGATGAAGGCCGGGACGATGTTGGTGGGGGTGGTGTATGGGGGGACGGTGTTGGTGGGGGTGGTGTAGGTGGGGATAATATCAGAGGGGATGGTGTCGGGGGATAGAGACATGTTGGTGGGGATGGTGTTGGCGAGGCCGGTGTTGGTGGTGTAGCAGAGTCTGGTGCACGTGGGGACAGTGCCAGTGGAGGCAGGAGCGGGGGGACGGGGGACGGAGCGGCACGCGTGCGCGCTGAAGGGCCTCCCCCGGGGGGCGCCGTCAGGGCCGTTCTGCCCCGCGCGCAAACCTCTTCCCCGCGCTGCCCTGCGGGACCCGCGCCGCCGCCAGGGGCTTCGTGACAGCTCCTCATCGGCCTGCGCCCTCAGGGCTGCTGTTTGCTGCCAGGCCTCGTCCCGGCTTTCGTTCAGTACAATATTTACTGCTTTGGGTGAAGAAGCCTTTGGGTGATATTACTGAACACTATTTAATCTACAGTAAAATAATCTACAGGAGTGAATTTCTTTTGCTGAACGATACTAAACGTTGGTGAAAACACTGATTGGCGTCCGTACACGAGGTCTGACTGAAGTTGCTGTACGATTAAAGTAAACTAATTACCATGATAAATGCTTTTCTTGTGTAAGGACACGTGTGAAATTTGTTTGCAATTATTGTAGAAATCGTTACATGCATGCGGACGGGAAAGGGGCCAGGTCAGTTCTGGCTTCTCTGAAACTGTCGGCAGAGGTCCCGTTGCCCTCCATAATAAAACATTTTATGTCCGTAAATATGCTCAATTCCTTCAAAGTTTTTTTAAACCTGTAATTTGGGGAAATTGTACACATTTGGTGAGGGGGCATCAAACCAACTGGCAACCCTGTAAATTGTTCAGCACAAAATATTTTGTATTTATTAATTGTGTGATTAAAGTTATGCTTTCATTCTCCTTGAAGCTTAATTTATTTCCTTGCAAAATATGTCCTAGGTAATGTAAAAAGTAATGCAAAGGAGAGGCTTGAAATGTAGTTGTAAGTATGTAGTTTTGCATTTCAATTATGTTTTGAACAAGACTTAAACTTCTTAAAACTTAATTTCAACATGCGCAAGAAATCCCTATTATAATATTTTTCTGTCTTTCCAGGTAAGAACAAAATTTTGAAAACAAAGTATTCATTATTTGGTGGTAAAGAACAACAATGTGAGTATTATCTAATTTATTTTAAAATATTATGAAATGCGCGTATTGTGAACCTGGTATTAAATATGATTTTATATTCTTTGGTGGTCGCTTTTTGAATACCTTCTCTTTTGCTTTGATAATCTATTATCTACTTCAATTATTCATTTATAATTGGTTTTCACAAACATTAAATATTCAATATTATAAATATTATTAATTGCAAATGTTTTAAATTTAACATGACATTATCTGTCGTGTAGATTTGCGCTGATAATATCAATATCCTTGTATTTGCTAAACATGTTTTCACGACAGCTTAATTACTGGTAAAACATGTGCTTTGTTGGCTATGATTATTATACTATTCATATTTCGAAATGTAAAAAAGCAAAGAGAGAATTATATAATTGAAAATTGTCTTCTTTAGTGGGGGAACAAGAATTATATTACGAGTAATTTTGTGATTTTCATTGAAATTAATGAAATATTTCAATAAAATGAATGAACCATCACCTAAAATTCTTTAAATGTTGAGTTTTGTCTCGCATGGTAACTATATTCCTCGAAATATTCCCTTGTGGAAGCAATATTATCATAGTGCTGGCTGACCTGCGTTGCTGCCGTTCGGGTATGTAATTCCTATTATACGCAAGTTAATTAACTGTCCCAGCAGTCTGCGTAGGCAATGCTTGTCATGTTCTGCGTTTGTGTCTAGCACATACGTTACGTCATATAGCAACAGTGCATTACTTATACATTTTTTATTTTTACAACAAATCTATAAGGTATCATTCATGTAGTTATAAAGCGACTATTAATGTATTAATTTCATTAATATATTATGAATAAATGATTATGCTATTTCATGACATGAGAAGTTATTATGCGATAGAACACATGTGTATAGGTTGAAGTAAAGTGCCGTGTCGTACAGAAAGTTAAACATTTGCATTTCGTGGTGGACTTATTAGCGTAATAATTTCATTGCTAGAAATCCAATATCGTATGATTATTCATGTACGTTGGTGAAATTATATCTGTGTCCATATAGAACGCGAGGGAGAATTGATGCTGTTCGATGCTAGAAGGAAATCAGGTATCCATAACTACACTCTGATCTATAAAATTTTGGCGCTGAGATCTGAGCAATTGATAGCCGTGTGGAAGCGCGCTAACCAATTGACTCACAGAGCCTTCATCATCAAGAGATGCACCTGTACCTCCTGCTTCTCGACCCTTTTCAATGTCAACGGTTAGATCAAACCAAAATTAACATCTGAACTGTAAACGTTTGTAAACTTTCTCTGATTGTCCTACCTCTTGATTCACATTAATTTATTTTTTTCATTCCTTTTTTGGGCCATAACATTCTCCTCCAGAATTGTGCATGGAAGACAATCTTGACATGTTGACAATCTTCTTACCTATCATTCAAGTAACATTGTATGGGAGTTATGATTATTTATGCATTTATTTATTTATTTATCATTTAACGACCACCAAAGGTGACTTCCCAATGGTAACTTGGGTTCGCTCGGATACGCGCGTGTTTGAATTCGCGAGATACATGCGAGATAATTCAGAAGGCTGACAAGCGACATAATGACGACGCGGAATGCAAGTGAAAAAAGTGGGAGGACCCGGAAATAAATCTTCCGTAAACTCCTCTCCTTCACATCACATTTCACATAGGCTGAGCATAATTTAGAGCTCTGTACCCAGAGATGAAAGGGGAGTCAGCTAAATATGTACGTTATTCTAAGTTACCTAAAAGTAAATTAAATAACACAGTCCATCTACTTACTTGGAATAATTTATTCTCAGTTCACAAATGGACAGACCATCTCGTTTCTTCCTAAAAATGTTGAATTCCGCTTTCTTTTGTAACGGCAGACAGACCAAATGTACGAAATTTCTTCCCAGATGCGCGAGAAAAATTTCTTTTATGTCAGCGTCCGCCTCAGGCAGCGCATTACTGATGTAGCGCATTACACATCCCATCGACAGTTGAAGGATGGGGAGGGATGTTCACATTGTCTCTCAAATATCCCCTCAGACAAAAGTCTAAGGGCATTAGATCAAAAGCTAGGAGTGCAAGTTACGGTTACACCTCCTCCAATACAAACAGGAGCAGGACGAGATACGTAAGTTGTGATCTCTCGGTGGTAAGGGTGGTTGATAGGGTTCATCTTGCTAGAAAATGATTTAGCCCATACGTTCTTGACTTTTTTACGTCAGGTATTTCTGCAACATATCTAGATATGGAATTCCCGTTAAAGTATGCTCGTTTAAAAAAATGGTGCATTAACTTTAACAGAACTCAATGAACAAAAGACATTCAGTTTTGATGAGTCGCGTGTATGTTCGAAGACGTCTGACGGTTTTGACGGTTTCTGTGTGCCAAATACGCGCAGAGTAAGGCGGTTAACGGTACCACTAATGTAAAACGTGCTCTCATCACTGAACACGAAATTTTCGAGAAAATTAGTGGAAAAATTAAGCAGTACGTAGCACATTTCACACCGATATAGGAGTCCATTGCCACTCCGGTAGCACTGTTCCCATCAAACGAGAATAAAAAAATGAATCAAGACTTCCCGTCTGTAGAGATTGAAACCACCAGACATGGTTGAATATCGAAGGACACGTCTCAGCGTTGCAAAGCAAAATAATATTATTGATTCAATTTCAGATTTTCTGAATACATGCTTGTTAACAATAGATCTAGAAGAAAGACGTCAACGAAGAATGACACACTGACTTTCAGTTTTTGATTTCATGGCGTTTGTCACTCATTCGAATCTAAAGACTACTGACAATCTTAATTACATTTTAATATATTATTTATTCCTTTCTTTTCTTAAATCCCACCTATATGAATGCAGAAGCAGGGCGACTTCTTGACGGCGGAGAGGGCGCTAAGCGAGAAAGACAGGTGAAAGGGCCCGATCAACGCAGCATTTCGTCATCATTCATTATGCAGGCCAAGCGAAGAACACGGAGTAGTTTATTTCTGCTTCTCCTCGCGCGCGACCCGGTGACCGGGGTCGCGGGGGCGGGGCGAAGAACACGAACCTCTCCTCGGTCGCTGCGCACAAAAGAGCGAGGGGGTTGCGGGAAATTCTCGCTTTCAGGCGGCGAATTTGCATATAAATTGCGCCGAAAGCAAGCGCGAATCGCTCTCCTTGTAGGCGGGAGGTGTGCGCAGGGGTGGGGTGGAGGGGGCCAGGGGGAAGGGGCTGACGACGCGTAATGTTCGGAGGCCGCCGAGCGAGGACCATATACGCGGAGGCTGGAGAGGTAGAGGATAGCGGGGTACATTGATGGCAGAGTAGGGTGGGATACCAGAAGATCGGGTGGAGGATAGGCGTGAGAGGGGAACCGAGGTGGCGATCGTGAGAGAATGGGGCTGAGTGAAAAGGGGCCGAAGAGGGGAGAAGCACGCAGTGCTGAAACGGGCAGGGGTAAGAGACGGACGGGTGGGGTGATATGTGGGGCAAAGGACTGAATGGGAGAGGGCAGGGAGAGGGGGGGGCGGGTCGGGGACAAAAAGAGGCCGCCGGACGTAGGGAGGCGGAGGGGAAGATGGCGCTCGCGAGGTGCGAAAGAACCCCCTTCAGCTGTCCGCTTTCAACGCGGATTCCCCCGAGAGGCGCAAGCGACGCAGTGTCTGGCGCCGCCTCATGCCCGCGCAGGGGCGGGGGCGGGCGGGGGCAGAGTCGGGGGCGGGGCGGAGCGCGCGCACCGAGCGCCGTGGGAGTGGGCGGCTGCGATTGCTCAGCACATACAGCGAACCTTCGCGCTTCAGCAGAGGAGCTTCCTTCAAATGGGCATTGCTTCAAATGTTTTGAAATGCATTCCGTTCGTTTACACAGGCTAATGATCCAAACAACAGTTTATTAGACTAGTGTTATGGACTTCCTTTGCGTTATATTTCCTTTCTTACATACATTTTCAATTAAATTATTATCTTTCATCAAAGGTGATGGGATTTGATACATATTATGTAGATAGTATATTTTTTCTTCTCCCATCGTAATGATAGTCATTATGAGAGAGCTTCATACTTCAGGTCATAGAGATTTACAGCTGAAGAATAATAATCAGTTCTTGATCATCATATTATTGTTCAATTAAATGTTTCGTTATATTCTGAATATGTGCCGAAGAAAAATTCATGGGAAGGCGGTAAAACATCCACGCCAACAACAAAGTCAACTTCTTTTTCCAAAATAATATTTCTGAGATCATCAAGATCACTATTGCGATTTTATTTTATTCTAATTGTAGAATCAACGTACGTAAGTGGACAAAAATATACTTTTAAGCAGATTTGAAGAAATATATAGAGTGTGTCAAATGCCTATTTCTGTAAAAGCGTAATATATTTGTTGCACAAAACAATTTACTATCTTTAGGCAAACATGCTTGAAGCCAATAAAATAGAACTTAAAATAAGGCAGGTTAATGGACTGGATTGTATCAATGTTCAACCAGGACTGAACTGTGCGAACAGGACTGTATCAGTGTCTACCGATATATGAAAATTAAATATGTAGCCACAAAAGTCCATCTACAACATTGACAAATTTTCAAAATTACCTTTCTATAGAAACCAAGTTAAAATAAGTAGCAGTAGTATTTGCTCAGCTTTCGATTTTAATACTATCAGCATTGAGAAATGTTGTGTTTCTCAATAGAGAGTCTTTCAATATAGAGTTAAACACATGGAATTAGAATATCGCTTTTTAGCTTCTTTTACAGTTGTACCTGCACAATGTTGCTGCTATAAAGGTTGGAGAGGCAGTAACGCATTTGTTGTAGCTTCGACAACTTACATCACCGATCACGCCGCCTCTCAGTTTACTCCGAACACAGCTCTATCTACAGTTTCCTCATTTATACATGTATAATCAAGTAGTTTCTTGGAATCTTCCAAGTAAGACGATAAAATTTCTGGTATGTAAAACGTTCCAAACCTTTCAAAATAAAATACTTTGCACTGTCATAAGAGCGCGTACGTTTCAAACTAGCAACTACACAATGAGTTTGATTTTCGCACGATTGATCGTTTCATCACACATCAGGTAAATCAATTAATTTCTTTTCTTATCATTCTCCCCTGCAACTTCTATATTATAAGTAGGAAAAATCTATTACCAAACCCAAATGAATCAAATATAGATTCCCAAAAGACAAATAATAATAATAATAATAATAATAATAATAATAATA
>BOPP01000016.1:11177678-11254328 GCA_017312745.1 Gryllus bimaculatus
ACACAGCCGCAGAGATACGTCGCAGAGTATGCAGGTGGCGAGCTTCTTGACGGCGGAGAGGGGCGCTATCAGTCAGAGAATAGACAGGTGGGTCAGGGCCGTATTGTCAAGACGCAGCATTTCGTGCCATCATTCCATTATGCAGGGCCGACAAAGCGAAGCAACACGGGCTAGTTCTTATGTCTTCTGCTTCTCTCAGCCGCGCGACCCGGTGACCGGGTCGCGGGGCGGCGGGGCGGCAACGAACACGAACCCTACTCCTCGGGGGCGCCGTGCGCACAAAAGAGCGAGGGGGTTGCGGAAATTCTTTGGCCTTCGCGTCTTCAAGGCGGTCGAATTTGCACGTATAAACTGCGGCGAAAGCATGCGCGAAATCGCTCTCCGTTGGTAGGCGGAGGGAGGTGTGTGCGCCGCAGAGGGCTGGGGTGGAGGGGGCCAGGGGGAAGGGGCTGACGACGCGTAATGTTCGGAGGCCGCCGAGCGAGGACCATATACGCGGAGGCTGGAGAGGTAGAGGATAGCGGGGTACATTGATGGCAGAGTAGGGTGGGATACCAGAAGATCGGGTGGAGGATAGGCGTGAGAGGGGAACCGAGGTGGCGATCGTGAGAGAATGGGGCTGAGTGAAAAGGGGCCGAAGAGGGGAGAAGCACGCAGTGCTGAAACGGGCAGGGGTAAGAGACGGACGGGTGGGGTGATATGTGGGGCAAAGGACTGAATGGGAGAGGGCAGGGAGAGGGGGGGGCGGGTCGGGGACAAAAAGAGGCCGCCGGACGTAGGGAGGCGGAGGGGAAGATGGCGCTCGCGAGGTGCGAAAGAACCCCCTTCAGCTGTCCGCTTTCAACGCGGATTCCCCCGAGAGGCGCAAGCGACGCAGTGTCTGGCGCCGCCTCATGCCCGCGCAGGGGCGGGGGCGGGCGGGGGCAGAGTCGGGGGCGGGGCGGAGCCGGCGCGCACCGGCGCCGTGGGAGTGGGCGGCTGCGATTGCTCAGCAAATAAGGCAACCTTCGCGCTTCAAGCAGAGGAGCTTCCTTCGAAATGGGTATTGCTCAAATGTTTTTGAAGTGCATTTCCGTTCGTTTACACAGGCTAATGATCCAAAACACAGTTTTTTTAAATGACTAGTGTTATGGACTTCCTTTGCGTTCATATTTCCCTTTCTTACATACATTGTTCATTAAATTTATTATCTTGCATCAAAGGTGATCGGGATTTGATACATCATTATGTAGATAGTACCATTTTTTCTTCTCCATCCGAAAATGATCGTCATTAATGAGAGAGCTTGCATACTTCAGGTCATAGAGCTTTACAGGCTGATGAATTACATAATCAATTTTGATCATCAATATTATTGTTTCATTTAAACTGTTTCGTTATATTCTGAATATGTGCCGAAGAAAAATTCAATGGGAAAGGCGGTAAAAACATCCACGCCAACAACAAAGTCAACTTCTTTTTTTTCAAATAATTTCGAGATCATCAAGATCAGCTATTGCGATTTATTTTATTCTAATTGTAGAATCAAACGTACGTAAATGGAGAGCAACCATATACCTTTTAGGCAGACTTTGGGAAGAAATATATAGAGTGTGTCAAATGCCTATTATCTGTTAAAAGGTATATATTTGTTGCACAAAAACAATTTCCTATCTTTAGGCAAACATGCTTGAAGCCAATAAAATAGAACTTAAAATAAGCGCAGGTAATGGACTGGATTGGTATCAATCGTTCATCAGGACTGAACTGCTGCGAACAGGACTGTAATCAGTGTCTAACCGATATATGAAAAATTAAATATGTAGCCACAAAAGTCCATGCTACAACATCGTTGGGCAAATTTTTCAAAATCTACCTTTCTAAGAACCAAGTGTAAAATAAGTAGCAGTAGATTTCTCAGCTTCCGATTTTAATACTAATCAGCAATTGAGAAATGTTGTTTTCTCAATAGAGAGTCTTTCAATAATAGAGTTAAAGCACCTTTGGAATTAGAATACGCTTATTTTAGCTTTTTTTACAGTTTACCTGCACAATGTTGCTGCTATAGAAGGTTGGCAGAGGCAGAAGCATTTGTTTAGCTTTCGACAACTTACATCAACCGATCACGCCGCCCTCAGTTACCTGTCCGAACCAAACCTCTATCTACAGTTTCCTCGATTTATACATGTATAATCAAGTCGTTTCTTGGCATCTTCCAAGTAAGACGATAAATTTCTGGTATGTAAAACGTTGCCAAACCTTTCAAAATAAAATACTTTGCCACTGTCATAAGAGCGCGTACGTTTCAAAACTAGCACTACACAATGAGTTTGCATTTTCGCACGATTGATCGTTCATCACACATCATTATCCAATTAATTTCTTTTCTTATCATTCTCACGCCCGTAGCAATTTCTCTATTATAAGTAGGAGAAACCTTTATTACCCAAACCCCCCAGAATGAATCAAATAGATCCCAAAAAGAAAAAAAAAAAACCAAATTATAATAATAATAATAATAATAATAATAATAATAATAATAATAATAAAAGTAATAAACATAATAATAATAACAATAATAACAATAATAATAATAGACGTTTACATCAAGGGGCAAATCTGTTTGCCGTTGCCCGACCGTTTTGCCATTTTTTACCAATGCTGTCCCGCCGAAGGCAGGAGCATCCGCTTTCAAAGTGTTCCAAAGGTGCGTCGATGTGAAGCTGTCTAATGCCAGCAATTCACAATATTAGCCAAACGAGTGAATACACAATCCTAGATGACAGCTTTTCCATTTTTTAAATAATTTTTTATACTTACTGTTTGTTAGTAAATTACTTTACTTGTTTTGTGTACACTAACATCGTTTGTTAACTACCTTGTTTTACTAACATGGTTTGTTAGTAAAAATTAACTACAACTTTTACAAATAAATAAGTATATGCTTTTCTTTGAAGTATGTGGATTCCCAGATTTCAAATATAATTAGAAATGAAAAATGCTTACTTCCTCAGATTGCACGGTTTGCGAAAGTCATGCAGAACGATACAGAAAACGGAAAACCTGCTAGAATGCAAATAAGTCGAAACGTATCGTTTGTAGTAGGGTTCTCATCGACACATTCAATTCCTTCTTCCTTCCGTTCTTTATCACTTTTTTATGTTGCATTCCTCTTTAATCTTTGTTGTTCTGTCAGCCAAAATGCTACGTTCTCATATGACGTAGTTGGCATGCTTGGATGGATGACTTCATGAAAATTAGGTTTAGGAGTAACGTGACTTTACGCATTGAGTGACATGAGTGCATGCTGTATATATGTTTTGCAACTTTCGTGTCAGCGTATTAAAGTTTTTATATCTATAAGAAGGGAATAAACCTTTCATATAATTGTATTTATAATGCCCATTTAAGTATTCAGTGATTTGAATTTCCAATGTCCTATTTGTCACAAGTAATAAACATGATATAAATAGGTTTGTCCATTAGAGTTAGCCTCTTAATCAGTTTCCATCCACTAATGTAAATTCCTATTCTTCCATAATTGTAATTTCGTTTAGTTCATTAAGTTTTTCCTATAAGACGATTGAGAGCATGATTTTCTCTTAATCAGGCTTTGTCTCTAGCTGTTTACTCTGGCACATAGTTGTACCATTTTACAGCAGGAGCTTCCAGTGCAAATCCTGTGCAATGTCTGGATATTTAAACCACCTCTTATCACATCTAAACACTCATCCTCGCATATTCGTATCTCGCTGTCATTCATCCTTGATCACCCCCAGAAGAAGAACACCTCTCCAAACAATGAAAAACAACCTCTGTGATCTACTGCTCAGGAAAGGGCTGGAGCCCATTGCAGAAGTCCACTTGCTACACGCTTAAAGGAAAATGACACTTATACATAATAATCTTCGCAATTGATTCATAGTCCGTGCGTTAATTGAAGTAGTTTTATTTTATATCATTAAACGTTCAAGAACGTCCTAATGCCTCCATTGGAGGGATCTCGAGTAAATGTTTTTTCCAGACACAACGATATTCCAATGAGGATGCGCCTCTTTGGCCAAAATCTGTCGGAGAACATTTTTGTCATCTCTTTGACGCTCTTTCCCTTTTCCCGACCACATGAAATGCAGTATCGTTACTCGTTAGAACTTACAAAGACTTGTTTTTGTCACCGAACACTTTTTTGACACAGACGCCTTTGTAGGTCAGGAATGGCTTTATTTTACATTTACAAAGGTCTGGTTTAAAGTATTATTAGGCAATGTAATTTTTAAGCTATTTTTGACCTATTTTATAAATATATCCATCACTTTCCTGAATATGGGATTCACCATTATTTAATGTTTTTATCTTCCTTCAGAGAAGAATCATTTTTAGAGGTTTTTTTCTAACTGTATGTGAATTATTCTAACTGTACTAATGAACTTGGACGAGATAAAAATTTGTTACTATTCTCAATTTGATCGTTCATTTCAATTGGTTATATCTTACATGCCAATCTGAACAATGTGTCAGAGATTGTGTGAAACAGGTCAGAACAAAGTTGCAAGTTATGATGAAAATTAACAATACACTATGTGCAAGCAGCAAAAAAATCACTGCTGAACAAAATTACAAAAATAGTATTGCAAAAAGTACCGCACACGCTGCTCTAAAACTAATAGAATACTACCTTGTAACTGTGAAATAAATTAAATCTTTTAACAAAAATAGTCTTCACGTGTTTTAATAACGTTGTGGTGTAAAACAGTGCAGTAAAATGTTTGTATACATACCAGGAATAAAAAATGTTACTTTTCCATAATGCAACACGCGAAAAGTAATATTTAATGGCTTGTGGTCTTTTCCTTGCAGCCATGCTTTTGCGTGACGTTGACTTTGTGGAAAGCAGTCATGCGCTGAAAATGAGAATTAACGTGAAACGGCAAATATGAAAAACGGTGAATTAAAAACGATCCAATTTTTAAAATTATTTATTCAAAATAGTCACTGTTTCATTATATTTGGATTTTCCCTAGTGTCTGCGTATCCAACAACGTTTTATACAACTCTCACCTGGACTTGCACTGCAATGTTTTCTATCAAATTCTGCATAAATTAAAAATTATTGTTTTTTGTATTTTCCCCGAGTTCTTGCGCATCTAACGAAGCCATAGACACCTCTCTGGAGGTTGTATAATTTTCTTCCAATTTCTTCACGTATATCAATCTTGTAGGAATATTTGTTGTGCATCGAATAAATCTCAATGACATTAAAGTAGTTTACGTAATAAGAGCGCGAAACAGGTGATTCACGCACGAGTCGAGTTTGTCGTCCTCGCTACGCTCGGACAGCAAAGAGACGAAATCACTTCGCGCACGTGTTGCGTATACGGTGAGCGAAACGCAAGGCGACAAGTTAAAGAATATATATTATATATCAAATAACTAAAAATACCTTACTTATGCAAAAGTAACAAATAGGTGGGCAGGGCGCTTTCTTCAATATTTCAATATTTTGAACCCTTTATTATCAATAATATCAATACAAAATATAATGTAGAAAATAATCCGTAAAGTCCAGGGATAGTCCATTGAAACTCGAACTGTAATTGACAGTTTTGCTTTAGAGTCTCCGAGTGGTTCATATGATTTACAGAAACTTAAATGTACTCACTAGAAAAGCAGAAATCTGATTTATTATTAAACGTAGTAGGGTATGTAGTATTCGAAACATTTATAATTTTGAATATTTCTATTTCTAGGATTCTTCTCTTTGGTTCTATACTATATGACGTGCATTAATAGTTTGATTAATTCATTAAAACTTAAAATAACTTCAGTTTACCAAATATTCACCAAGATATTCACAAATAATAATTTACACTTACTGGTGAACATTATGTTTTCTTATCAACCAGTACGTATGTACTTTCCATGATAGCCTGTGAACGGGCTCAGTCCAACCGATGACGTTCCTGCCTCGCAGCCGTGGGTTAAGGGGGTACGTGTGGTTAAGCACGTAGACATCCCCTCGCCCTATTCTGATCTTCTCAACCTGAGAAGTGAATTTTCTAGTCGCCACACAGCAATATATACTTGATCACTTGAAGGAAAACGCACATTATAGTCTTGGCTCCACCTATCATAACAGTGCATGTCCTTGATTCTGTATAGACGTGGTTGAATTTTCACTGACAGAAAATTATGAAAAGCTAGCGATCGTTAATGAAAAGGTATACGATCATTGAATATTACGAATATGGCCGTAAAATATCGACAAAACGAGAAATAATGTAATGAATGAGAAGAAATAATTTAATGTTAACACAGTAGAACGGAATGCTGCGTCAAAAAATCTTCGGCAATGGAATGGTTATTTTTAAGGTCCAACCCTCAAACAGAGTAAAACAAGTTTACAGCGATTTTCATAAATATATACTTGCGAGTGATTTGTTGGAACGCCACTGCCTGTCGTGCATCAGCGGCAACAGAACGAAAAGCCGCAGTATTTTGTTTGTGAGTCGCGCTCTAGAAGCCGATGAGTGGAGCGCTCGTGGCGCACATTCACGCGTCGTTGTTCGGCAGGCGCGTGCGTGCGGCGGAGGCTCCGGCGGCCGAACCAAGGCACCGGGACCGCTTCATTCCGCGGTTCGGTTCCACTTTGCTTTCGGTTTCTGGTTTTAACAGAGTTTCCATATTGGCTTTCCTTAGTTTCGATTTTGTTGTTGAAATATTTTTATTAAAACATGTGAAATATAAATAAGGGTATTAAAATATTTATTATAATCTGCCCCACTTGGGCAAGTCAATGACATATATTTTAACATCTATCAAAAACTAATAAATTCTAAATATTAATTTTCATTTATACTTGCCCTTTGCTCATTCCCGATGACAATGATGTTAATATTTTACTACTACAACTACTACTACTATTAAAATAATAATAAGAATAACAACAACAACAACAATAATAATAATAATAATAATAATAATAATAATAGTAATAATAATAATAATAGTAATGAAGTCATTGATCCTAGTGTTGGGCCACACCTCCCACAGTAGTGAGGTGGCTCAATATTGACATCGCTTTACGGTGAACTAATTCTGGAAAGCGCTTTGATAAAACTTATTGTCCAATTATTGAAACAGACGGTCCACGTGCAGGAACATCGTATGGTACACAAAGGAATTTTTGAAAATACTCCTCAGCTGTCGTAGATTTTTCAGTTTGATATTGAACTGCCTGAACACAACATCCTCAGAAAAATGTTCGTTGTTGCAGGTAATTGAAACTACCTCGCAGGAACATTTAAAAAAAGTATGCCGTACATAAATGTGACAATAGCAGATATGTCATAGTGTGTGTAAGCGAAGTGTTATAAATTATGCCTCTCTTTGCATCTACACTTTACTATCATCTCCTAAATCGGGCGACAAACTCGTATCTCAGGAGCCATTTAAGAATGAAATGGTACTGTTTTCCCTTGTGAATGAAGAGAGGTATGAGGGTTAAGATAATGTCATTTAACTCGGATATTTTAGGCTGTGAAGGGATAATTATTAACAACAACATTCCAGTTTAATGCATAATGTTCTAATTACCGCCTCGGGCATCAATGTTGTGTTTAGAGGTAAGCCAGAAGCGGTTAATTAGAGCGTCTTGGACGTTGGTGTGCACTCACGAATATTGGAAGAGCGTTTACGTTAGGTGTTTTGATCGAGATAAGCTACATTCATGATTATGGAGGTGAAGGCTAGAATCAATTGTGGTGAAACGAGGATACTAGAAGGGATGTTAATGTTTTTCACATACCTTTTGATCAAAAGAACACGAGGAAAATGTCGAGGAGGGAAGTAATGTAGTAACATCAAGTAATGATGATGTTAATGATAAGACTGGCTGTCACTCTCGTAGTAGTCTATTCAATGTTGCGGAGTCAACCAAACGAAGCGATGGAAAGATATGATTTTGCGCTCTAATAGGCAGAAACATCAGATATAATCTGCCAGAGCAAAGAATGTCATTAAAGCACTGGTACACAAGGAAATACGGAATACCTCTTGAGAATGATCGAAGATTACCTTAATGAGATGAGTATAGTCTACACGAACACATTTGCAATTGAAGAATATGTGACTTGTGGTGTGCCCCAAGGTTTTGGGATGGGCTCATTCTTGTGAAGTTCATATGAATATGCCAATCTTCTAAAAATTGACCTCCCCATAGATACCCGACATTTAGGGTACAGACTTTAGTCTCATAATCGGCCCTAGCAATAGTATCGACTTGCTAGAGATGAAAGAAAACGAATCCCTTTAGGTTGAAAAGGTTGCTCTGCAGGAGAGAACCGAAGCAGTAATAGTTCCGGACAAGAGAGCATCCCGTTTCGAGAGCATTCGGTTGGGGGCGCACCATCAATCGGAGACAACAAATGACTAATTTGGAAGTCGAGATCCACCACAGGATCCGCTCTTAACCCCACATTAACAAGATTGCGGACAAGGCTACGAAGTCAGGTTCCAATATCTCTAGGTTATTGGCAAATGTGGGAATCTTGAGCGAGGCGAAGAGTAGAATGATCTCTTGTGAAATGCAATCTAAATGGTAGACGAAGAAACCCTATCACCAAACGAAGAAAAACTATCAACCAAAGGAGATGCCTGGTGTCTACACTGTCTCTTATGTCACCTTCAGCAACAATTGTGAATTTCCACCTACCATGACAGTCTAGAGGAAACACATCCCCTTCGGTGTTCCTCAAAAACGTGACAGAGTTCGTAAAACAGTGTCCAGTGAATTCCTTGAATGACTCATTCCTCAAATATTTCGCAATTAGAAAAGGAACTTTTTCCATTTTATTAATTCAAACATGTGTAATGCATTCTCCATTTTTACACTTCAAGAAAAAACTTTTGCTAAGGACGTATTGGTTGGCAGAGTTCCTTTCGTAATATTTCAATGTATTCAACATTACATACAGTGAATATTCTTAGCAAATTATTCTTGCTATCTAGTGCTCTAAAGCATTGAATATTTATCCTCCATAATATCTATTGTCATATTCACTTCTTCTCTCCTACATGGACCATGAAGTTCCATGATTAAAAGAGATGGTAAGAGAAGCTAAAACTATATAGAACATTTGAAAAGTTCATTAATAGTAATGTTTAATTTCCTCACCTTCATCTATGAATATTTCTTGTCATTAGGATTTTTTAAAATATGGAAATATCTTCTCTCGAAATAATTTTTGTTGTATTGGTCGAGAGAAACACACTTCTTTTTTTAAATATGCCACTAATTTAGACAATTTTTTTACCTAATTCTCATTTAATGTCGCTTTCAATATTAGAAATAATGACTACTAATATGAAGATGCTACAATATTAGACTTTTCTTTCAAGTACGTATACACTGATGTGAGAAAAGTCATGCGATACTTCCTAATATCCTGTCAGTCCTCCTTTTGCTCGACGAAGTTCAACAACTCGACTCAACAAGACGTTGGAAGTCTTCTGCACATATATTGAGCTATGCTACCGCTATGCTACTCAGTAAATGTTGCTAGTGCAGGATGTTGTGTACGAACTAATCTCTCGATTATGTTCTAGAAATGTTCGATGGAATTGATGTCTGGCGACCTGAGTGGCGAAATCATTCGCTCGATTTTACCAGAATGATCATCAAACTACTCGCAAATTATTGTCACCAGGTGACTTGGCGCATTGCATCTATAAAAATTGTATCTTTGTTTGTGAAAATTAAGTCTGTAAGTGGCTATAAATAGACAGCAAGTAGATAAACATGGTCATTTACAGTCAAATATAGGTTTAGGAGGATCACAGGATTTAGTCCACTCCATGTAAAAAAAAGACCACATTATGGACCCACCACTATTTTGCAGTTCCTTGTTGACAACTTGGGTCCATGACTTCATGTGGTCTGTGCCACACTTGAACTCTACAGTCAGTTCTTATCAACTGAAATCTCGACTCATCTCTCCAAGCCACTGTTTTCCAGCAGTCTGGTGCAGTCAGAGGTGCATGTTGCAGGCAATGTCGTGTTGGCAATGGCTCTTGAGACGCTTTAGCTGTCAGAGCACATTAAAGCCAAATTCGCCGCACTGTCCCAACGGATACGCTCGTTGTACGTCACACATTGATTTCTGCAGTTATTCCACGCAATGTTGCTTGGCTGTTGGCACTGACTACTCGCCGCTGCTCTCGGTCAGGCCGAGTGTATTGAATGGCTGACGGTCACTGCGTTGTCCGTGTTGTGCCTTAAAATAGGATTTCTCCGCCCTTGCGTCTATCTCTAACTACCCTTCCGCGTTCAAAGAATGTTAATTCCTGTCGCGCAGCAATAACCATGTCACCAATCTTTTCACGTGAATCTCTTGATTAGAGACGGAAACTTCGCCAAAGCACTACCTTTTTACGCCATTAGTACGCGATACTATTGCCATCTGTACATTTGCATATTCCTATCCCGTGGATTTTGTCCCCTCAGTGTACATTTTCTGTTATTATCAAACCATTATTTGATGTGCACCAACCATGAAGCTATGTATAAAATTTTTCGTACATCATTTTTGATACTATCCGGTGACATTTGAAATTGGAGATGTTACATTATCAAGTGATTCCTGAGGAGTATCACTAACTTCGCCATTAATACTGAGTATAGCAACTCCACCACTGCCATTCTGACACTTCTCAAGAAACTATAATAAGTTCACAGACGTATTTCTCAGTATCGCTTCCCCACTCATGTTCCTATACAATATGCAATTTCTGGAAACATCAACCACCTTATTCTTATATAAAATTAGAATTTTTTCAAATATTGTGATTTTAAAATATTAGTAGACAAAATTTCATGTTTCGTGAAGCAAAGTGAGTGTTTTATTAATGGTAAATTAAACTTTTTGCCGAGGCTGTAGATCATGGCAAAGAATTTTCTCGGGGACTTAATAGGCGAACTTAATTTTTAATCGACTGGCGCACCCACCCACATTGTGCACTTAAAATGACAATAACTATTTATCCACCATTTTCTTAATGTCTCTCGCCCCTATCAAGCCCTACGATCAGCCTCTGGCCGTTCCTCTCTTCTCATCACTTTTCTCCCCCATTCGCTCTCTTCTCTTCCCCCACCCCTGCCTTCGCCAACCCCTGGCGGCGACGCGTTCCGCGCTGTGGAGGTGCCAATGAATGGTGTACACGCGCGCGAACATCAAACTCCCCCTCCCCTCCGCAGTAATTTATTCCAATCCACGAGTGCCTGTTTATGAAAATGTAATCTGCAAGAGTCTCATTGATGACCATGTACCAAATAGGTGTTTACTAGATTTGGATGCGGAGTCATCCAATTAAACATATCACGTTTTGAGCTAATGGAACCAGGATAATTATAATGTTTCTCTGGTCCAATTTTGAAGTTGATTTCAAATGCTGATATTTTGAATACGTTACCAATGCTGTGCCTATATGTATCTACCCATTATTGGAAAGGCAAATATGGAGATAATATTAGACAAAATGGACATTAATATGTTTTAATTATGTCATTCAGAAATTTATGAAATTTAATGCTAAAAACTTTCAAATTCTGTCGGTAAAATTTTTTCCTGCCATTTCGTTTTTACTTATTTCAGAAAACTTGTCGCAGCGCTCACATTATGAACAAAAATAGCGGTGCTGCAACAGCACATATTTTCTCGGATTATTTTTGTAAATTTGCGAGTTTCAAAAATGTAGACAGTTAAACGAAATTGCATTAATTTCACATAAAAATGAAGCAAAACGACTCGCGTTTTCAAAACATTCAAAATGCCATTCTTTGAAGAGCTAATTTTGTAAAACAGATTTTAAGGCAAAACTATGTGTCGTCAACTTTGTAGTTTCAAAATGTTAACGTATTGCAATTTTCAAAAATACAAGTTTTTCCCGTCCTTTGATACATACGAAGAGAATTTTTAAAGAAAAAATGGAAACGTTTTTGAAACAATTATTGATTAAAATATTATAAAAACTGTCTCTGAATTTTTGAAAATTACAAAAACTTAACATATTAAAACTATATATACACATTCCCTTCCCACCAAAACTCCCCACCCCAATACTTTTGTAGTTAGTTTCCAACGCAGCCCAGAGCACAATAAGTCGCAGATAGGGTGAGCATTAAAAGAAGCCAGGCTTTGTACCACTTTGTTTGGGTAAGTGTTTAGTTTTGTTTAATTTTATTTATCTGTCTTATTTCATTGTATCCTTGTCTGTAAACTACATTAATTTTTGTGTATAATCCTTCTTTGATATATATATATATATATATATATATATATATATATATATATATCATAGAGCGCACTGAACCGTTGACGAGGTGAAAAGTTATCAAATCATGATCTGTATGTAGTTGAAACATTTAATTGTGAAAGGTTAGGTGTCCTTTGACTTCGTTTAGACGCGCACTTCACGGTAGGGCTGATTCTTTTGCTCTATATTTCCACCTGGTCAATTGTTGATCGGCGAACGCCTTAGGGTGCCGGCGCGGCGGGAGACTCGAGTAGTTGGCGCTCGAGCTCTCTGCGAGGGCGGGATGCGCTCGGTCTTCCTGCGCTGCTCGAGAGAGGGAGGGTGGAGAGAGAGGGGGAGGGGGAAGGCTCATATCCTCAGCGCTCGCAGCTGCGCACTCCATAATGAAATTGCTCAGCCTCCGCCCCCCGACCCGCCGCTAGGGCGTGCCAAAGTGCTGCTCGCGGCCTGTGCATGTCCCTTGGGGTGGGGGTTGCTGTCTGCTTCGCTCTTTTTCCACCTCCTTTTCGGGGGCGCATTGGATTTTATCAACAGATATCGATTTTACATTCAAAAGGCAAGAGAGGGTCATCATTACAGTATATTCTTCATCTTTTCTTATGGGTAGACACTGTGGTGACCTATAGAGTGTCATTTAATCGTATGAGGGAAGTGTTCCATCAGTTAACACTGTTTTCCACTCTAGCTCAATTTCATATTTCCTCCTCTTCCATTTTACATTATCTCTCTCTCTCTCTCTCTCTCTCTCTCTCTGAAATTCCTTCTTTTAGCCGCACTTTTGTACCCGAAGGTATTTATGCACGAGTGACAGCACATATTCAAAATGGATGCCGAATTTTTATAGACAAAGTGCAAATAGTATCAAGAGATTTTTGACCACCCTTAGGTACTTAGTTTGAAGACGTAGCAATGGACATACGAAGGATTATATTTGAATTCCATATAAGTCAGTCGTATAAATTTCTCATCAGCTGTTCGTGGCGTGGAGAAATTTCTCTCCCATATAACGCACTCCCGCTATAAGCCATGCATCATTCCTTTCCAAACCTGTTTTCTTAGTGGAGACGCGGGTAAAGAAACAGAAGACTGTCCGAAAAGGGCCTCCAAGATTCTGTAAGCAGTCGCCTTATGGGGAATATCGTCCTGCTCGGCAGGATTAAGTAGAAGGGCTACAGGAAGGAGAGTTTCTTGTGGCGATAAAGCTTGGAATAGAATGGGCACCTGAAGTCTGCGGAGATAGAAGGCACAGAGCCCGGACAGATGTATCTAAAAAAAGCGATTTAATTAAAAAAAAAATTTAAAAACCTTGGTTTTGTGAATGTTAATTTTATTTCCAGCCAGCCTGGATGGTCGAGGTGGCTAAGAGCGTGCACCGACGCAGCGCTTAGGTACAAAGAGTCGCGGATTTGAGTCCTGCCTTGAGCACGGTTGTTAGTCCCTTGTCCCTCACGTATGTGTTGTCACGTAGGGTCTCGCGTTCTGCTGACCACACATCAGTGGAACCTACAAATGTGTTGGTGTCTTATGAATGGTTGAATATGCGTGACATCGGAATGTAAATGTAACTGGCAGTTATTTTCACTTTAGAGAAATAACTCTGTTGCCGAGGAGAGAGACTCTACTGTATTCCAGTTTCGATGGTGGGAATGTCATTAGTTCAAGAATTTGGGAAGAGATTGACCATAGATTCCTCCGACCAGGCTGGAATCGTCAATTTCACAACGTCGCTTGCACGGCCAACTGAAGGCCTACAATTGAGACGGTCAAACTCACGCTCTCTCTCTCTCTCTCTCTCTCTCTCTCTCGAATCCCGTCCGAGCTGTGATTCATTCTCGCTGGCCCAAGAAGGGAGAATAGTCGGGGGGGGGGCGCCCTGCCAAGAGCCAGACTACACCGTTGACGGATTCTCTCTCTCTTAGAGAGGCCAGGAAATAAAGTCGATCACGAAATTTCCCGTATCGTATAGGTACAGAGAATTTCCGTAAGAAGTTCAAGCCAACCGAGGATCGGAAGAGACTCATAGTTACAATTTTTTTAGCAAGGATTTACTTCATGCACGTTTATTTTACTGAAATGAAAATTGTCCATAACAAAGACACTGTTGATAAGTTAATAAGATAAGTAAGTTATTAGATGGCGTATCCGTTCTATGTGAAAAAAGCTCATTCGCGGTATAACCATTTGGGAAAATTGCTAAGTAAACGTAATACAGTATTTAAGTCCTTTCATGATAGCTTGTACATTTTTACGGCAATTACCCGAGTTCCAATTTATATGCAGTTACTGTATGTCTTTTTTGTCTTTGTATGTAGGGTTTTGAAAATGAATGTCAAACATTGAGTAATTTTTTGATGACAAAATTTACTTGTTGAAATAAAATAGAATAATTGCTCTCCTAACGGTATAATTAAATGTTTCGTTACATATTAATAATATATTGCAATTTTACACATCGTCAGTTCATATGAATGCTGAAAAACTGCTGAGATGACTCACGACAACTTTATTCAAGCATATTATTTTTATCATCGATGTTTTGTGCTGTTTCAACGGTTTTGATGTTTTATTTATACAACGCAATTTTGTAAAAGTTAGTACATCGAATAAAAACTGTTGGTTCCATTGAAGCTAAGGTTTCTTTGAACTACGTTTGAGCCATCTCACTCACAAGAGACGACCCTCATACCATGCTATTTCCTACTCCTTTCTTCATTTTTCGCACGTGCAGAGGTGGTCAACGTATGCGCCATAATCATAGGCGATGACGATAAGGTTGGGTAGGGGGTTGCTACGTTTTTCAGTTATCTTCTTCTAGCATCGGAGTATTGCAACAAAAGATCCCAAATAACAAGCAGAATACTTTGAGAGATTTTGGAGACTATTTCAAAAGATCCGGAGATCTATGAGAATGTTGAATTATAAAAATGAGTTCAAGTTGTGGTAGATGTATTAGCAGTAATAGCTTCGAAATAATTAAGAATTTGCAACGTGCACCATAAGAATAAAGCCTTGAAAATAAATTGTTCTTGTGTTATCGCGAAAGTCCTTCATTCTCTTAAAGAAGAAGTCATTGACAGGAGGAGGGGAACCTACTATACATTAACTCGTGCGCTGGCCATCTCCGCGGATTCCGCTCTTAAGAAGGTCACAGAATGGCGGCCAAAACGTTGGTACAATAAACTACATTTTGATTATAATTTTTATTGCAAGGGGAATAAATATGTATAAAAAACTACCTTGCTATTGTAATATTTTCCGTACTCTCTTCTACAACAACGGTATTTATTTGAGGAGACTAATGAAAGAAGTATATCCTTTCTAATCAATTATTTATTGCACTAGGCAAACGCGTTGATTGCATCTTTGGATGCATAGCGCATGAGAATTGGACGCCGAAATATTACTCACAGTATCGTACTACTTTACTATAGAGGAATATAAGAATCTATAGTAATAAAAGTGAATTCCACGACAGGTAACCGACATCGATTCCACACAAAGTAGAGTATGGATAGATACGACATATGGACCGGCTCTTCTTTAGAATTCTCGCTGTGACTTGCAAAATTGGTAAATATCAATGCAATATAAATGCAGAAAATAAATAATTTAAATAGTATGTTGGTAGATGCATCACGACCGTTTTCTGCCCTTCACATAAAGCACGCGGTGTCTATCGTTTTCCGCCAGAGATCATTAGCGTTGTGGAGGATCTGGAATCTAATAGGTTGGTTCCTAATATACACCACCAGAGGCCAGTTGTGGTGTAGCAGAAACTGTACCTAATTGTACAATTAGGTACCCCAGTACCGAATTGTATCGCTAGTGCCCTGTAACTGTGCGTAAGATGAAAATTTAAGATAGCAATGTATTGTAAAATAAAATGAAATAAAATTGTAGCATTTACTAAAATTAAACCAATTACATTAAAATAGTAATCTTACAGTGTTTTATAAAAAGTGATATTTTTCTTATTTCTCAAAGATTGGATATGAAGAAAAACTTGTCAAACACGGGTATTTATCTAACAAAATGTTAGAATATTTTAGAAAAAAACAACGCAACGTAAAATATATGTGAGGGAAGGCTGTTAAGTTTTATTTTTCATTAAATAAATTTGTGCTGTGCCAAACTTGAGTTTTAAAATGTTTCTGTCAGATACATGATAGCCAGAAACACGAACCGCCACCATAAAATGTGAAATAGATTTGTTCCCGATACACGATGGCGCAAGTGACTTGAGACAAGTAGCCTCACGAACAAATACGCAGGTTCATTTGAAGTCCGTCCCTTTTTTCCGTTAACCCCCTTTTGTCTTTTTGTATCTCATTCTTCTTCTGTCTCTTTCCTTAGCAGTCTTTTTTAGTCTAGACCATTCGTGCGCTCTCTCGCCTGCTCTCTCGCTCTGTCGTTCGCACGCTTTTCCGCTGTTTTCCTACTTCCGCTCTAATTCCTCTTTATTATCTTATCTCGCCATATTCCTCTCATTCACCTTCACACTCACCCTTGCCGTTCTCTCACACTTTCTCTCTGTTTCATCTCTCTATGTCACACCTCTCTCTCTCTCTTTCTCTCTCTCTTTTCCGTGGCCTCGTCCTCTGATTCGTTCTTGCCATCTCTAACTCTTTCGATCTTTTACGCTCTCTCACCTCCTGCTCTCTCACCCTCTACCTCTCTCATTCTCTCACGTTCTTACACCAATTCTCAGTCCGTTGTTCATTGTTCTCGCCCCCATTCAATCTCCATTCATTCCGTCTCGTTCCTTCCTCCAGTACCTCTTCTATTCTATCACCAAAAATCAGTGTCAATATTTCCCTCTTTCTCAGGCTTCCACTTTTATCCTCTCCCGCTGCCTTTCTCCCGTTGCCTTGGATCTCTTGTAGTTTCCTGCACTGTTGGTTTCCCGCACTCCCACTCACTCATTCTCCTATGCTCCCTCACTATCTGCCACCTATTCTCTCGCGTTTCCTCCCTCTCTGTGTAATTTGTGACCCCCTCTTGATACACACCTTCCGCTCTCTTTGACCCGCTATTTCTTTTGCGCCCTGCCCTGCTCTCGCCGGAGCGCGTCGCCGGGCGGCAAGCGAGCCCGCGGAGCCAGGGCGAGAGCGGCCTCCGCCGCCAACTCGGAACGCACCGCGCGGCATAACGGCCCGAGCACGCCAACTTTACGCTCCGCCCCTTTAACTGCTCCTCCGCGCAAGTGCCCTCTGGCGGCCGCCCCCGCTCCCGCCCTGCGACTCCTCGGGGAGCAAGCGACATTACTCGCGCGAGTTCCAAAGAACGCGAAAATTCTCCGGCGCCCCAACCCCGCCCCGCGCCGCCCGCGCCGGAAACTGCCCTGGACGAACCGTTTTCCGTTTACGGCAGGGGCTCCGGTAACGACCGGGAAAAGGGGAAACAGACGGGCCAACGAAATGGTTTGTATGTCGATTGCCCGAACGTGTTTATTCGAACGTAAACCGTCGAAATGGAAATCAGAAACTTAGATCGGTTTGGTGATTTATAAAAGTGTTGAATGTTGTTTCGATGGATGTTGTTGGTGAATAATCAAATGACGAATTGCAATTATCAGCAAGTCGGAATTGTTTTCAACATCTAAGGAAATAATTGTTTCCCCGATGTCCACACTAACTACGCAAAGCCATGTTTATTGTTGATTGATTGATTAATTAATTAATTATTCTTATTTACAGTGTTGTTCTATATATACCATATACAATTTAACGTGTATATTTAATTATATACGAGTACCAATATAACTCCTATATATTATCTTCTCTATTTAATTTTAGTGTTCTAAACTGAATTTTTTTGTTTGTTTTTTCGGTTAAATTTTGATTATATTCGTTGGTGATAAATTAACCAATCACAAATATCTTCGAAAGATAAATATGGACAGTTACATGAAAATAATTAAGGAAATTGTAAAATGAAGCTTTGAAAGATCTTAAAATAAATAAGTGAACATTTGCAAGACATTTTGTTAAAGTTTAAAATAAAATAATATAAATCCACTGTAAATTTATTACAGGTTAACCGCGCAGTTAATGTATATTTTTTGCAAAATAATATTTAAGTTATCTTGTGCAGAGAAATATGTTTAAGTCTGAAATACGAAAAACTTAGAGACAGCGAGAGAGAGAGGAAGAGTGAGCGAGCAAGCAAGCGAGAGAGAGAGAGAGAGAGAGAGAGACAGGGACAGAAAGAGAGAAAGAAAGAGAGAGAGAGAAAGAAAGAGACTTAGTTTATTTCAATTTGGGCCTTATTTTTGGACTTAGCTTATTTCAATTTTTGCCTTCCCTTCCGCCAAAAATGCAGGGAAAATTGAACGTCCTAAAGAAGTCAAGTTCTTCTAACTCACCATTCTTTTAACTGTGCAGACTTGAGCTCCTACGCTAGGAAAGTCTATCTACTCACGTTATAGTTTCCAACATTTCTCTTTCAAGAAGCTTGTCGTATGGCTCACTTCTCCAACTTTCTTAAGCCCCTAGCCGAATAGCATTAAGCTTTTGCATTCTGAAGTATTTTCTGCCTTCGCTTGTTTCCGCTTTCGTTAGCGTGCACAACGAATTCTCTCCCTTAATAATGTTTCGCTTCCACTTACTCCGCTCATTTTCACTTTACCTCTTCATAGAAATCCAAAAATCCTCTGCTCTTGAAAGTGATGGCTTCTGTGTGCACTTCTCTCGTTGCGACTTCTCAAGATCTACTCTGAAACCTTCTAATCAACGGTTTGGGATCCGTAAATCTCTGATTGTATGCCTTCGCGAAAAGCTTTGAGACGATAAAACACTTTATTCCTCAGATTTTCGTGTTTTAAATTACATTCGTTTTCTCTACTGTAAACGAGATTAATACTCTTTTTAAGAAAGTAAAAATAGTTTTAACAGTGGGTGCTTGTATTTTCTTGTAAAACATTTTTTGTCAAGCATTTACCGTTTAAAATGTCTCCTTACGTCACTTTACACATTTTCAAAGAACAACTTCAATTTGTACTTTACGTATATAGGAGCGTTATATGCATTGTGAATACAGTAAAGAGTTCAACGCTCTAATACGATCCGTTTACTTTCTGTTGGAGGGATCAGCAGTTTAACGCTGATTCCATATTTACACACCAGAACACTAAACCTTGAGGATGGAGTTAGGTGCTGATGACAATGATGATGATGATGATGAATGATGAAGTAGACACACACAAACGTACAGGGACATACATAACACAACAATGCCGAGGCGGGACTTTAACCCTCGCGATCCTTTGTCCGCGACCGCCACAGCACTACTGCCTTGGCGATTTCGACCATCGGGCGGCATTATTATTATTATTATTATTATTATTATTATTATTATTATTATTATTATTATTATTATTATTATTATTATTATTATTATTATTATTATTATGTTGCATTATTAACAGTATCTACTGGTCGGTATGTCAACCACACACAGGAATGATGACCAGGTGTGTGGTTGCTTTACTGTAGGTTCAGATGGCTTCTGACAATACGGCATGTATTCAAAACTATTGACTTTTGCATATTGTATACATTCCTGGCATCCAAGTGAAGACACTCCAATGCCCGAAGTGTCATTTTCGGGATCACTCCTGTAGCTGATATTATTATAGGCACAGTTGTCACTTTACTGAAGTTCCACTGAGGTGCGACTTCATGGGCGAAATCGGTATACTTCAGGATCTTCTCTTGATATTTTCCCGATATGTTGTAGGTATTGAGTTTTGATATATCGATAAGGAAAACCTGCTGATGGTTTTTATCAAAGTACGTTATATCGGGTCTATTGTCGCCGACATGTCTGTCAGTGATAATGGAACGATCCCAGTAGAGTAGTTCCCAGTAGAGAGTTTCAAGAACATTCTGAGGCACATATTTATAATACGGCACGGAAGTGGCGAGTAAGCCCATTCTCCATGCCAATAATTGGTGGACCTGCTTCGCTACTTCATCATGCCTTTTTTTTGTATTCCACCTGTGCGTGGCTGCTACATCCACTTGTCACGTGTTGGATAGTTTCGCTTGCAGCCTCACATCTTCTACACGAGTCGGAATGAATGGTAGAATCTCTCAGAATGTGTTTTCTGTAGTTCAATGGTGGTACCACTTGGCCCTGGATAGCTATCATGAAAGCTTCTGTCTCCGGAAAGAGATCCCCGTGCTGGAGCCATGCGTGCGACGCAGAGATGTCGACTTCTGGTTTACTCAGCTCGTGAGGGTACCTTCCATGCAGTGCCTTCGCTTTCCATAAGGTTATCTTCTCTTCCGTTTCAATGATTGGTTGAACAGGCGGATCAAGCTTTTTCAAGTTCAGAGGACTATAGTTCAACTGCGCTCACTGCTTGCTGAACTCTCCCACAATGTTCCAAGAAGTATCTTCTGAGTGAAGCAATTTGAGAGCTGTGTAGGTTTATGAGATCTACAATACCTCGCCCTCCTTGCGACCTTGGAAGGGTAAAACGCTCAGTACTTGCATGGGGATGATGTTTTCGGTGTTGAGTCATAGCGGTTCGAATTGTCCTCTGGAGGTTGTCGACGTCGGTATTGCTCCATTTAATAACGCAAAAGGAGTATGTCAGCTCTGGAATAACAAATGAATTGATAGCCTGCACAAGGTTTCTAGCAGAGAGTTGAGTTTTTAAGAATCCGTGCAAACTTTTACACACTTCAGTTGTTAGTATGTTCTTAGAACAGTGTGTTTGATTGTTAAAGACTTCACGGAGAATCAGACCTAATTCAAAAGAACTAAAACTAAATATCACCAGTGCAGAATAATCATTCGTTCTTTTCGAGTTGTCATGAAAATGTCTCGTCCGAGATAGTAAATTGAAAAGTAATGCTGAGGCAAATGAGAAATACAACAGGAATACGCGAGTGTCAGGTTTATGAACGTACTTTTATGAAAAGATGGCTCAACAAGAATCGTAATTTTTATAATTTGCTATTTCTTTGCTTAATTACATTTTGCTTTTCGCTTTTGTGCGTATCCGTTGAGTTAATCGCACCCTCCGTTTTTAGATCCACATGCTCCTCGTAGATTTTGGGAAGTGTATAATTACAAGTTATGTTTCAGATGATGCAGGTTTGCCAGGTGCTTCGTACAAACATCAGCCGTTAGATGGCTGTAAATTCGTCCAATAAGAAAAATTAAACTTTTTTCAAGCGGTAAAATTGAATTTACATTAAAAATAATATGAATTTGAAATTTTTTTGAGTTAGAGACCCTAAAAAATGTTTCATTAGTTTTATTTTTTTGGTTGTGAACATTTAATTAATAATTAATGTAAAACATAATTTTTGTAATAATAAGTTATATCAAAATTTAAAAATTAGTTATGACTATTCTTGAGCAGATGGCAGGAGTACGTTAGGGGATAAAATAATTCTTTTAAAAAGAGATAATTTGATTTATCATATTGTCATATCATATTTGAAATGGTTTTTGGATGATTGTAGGTAAAATTAAACACAAGATTAATTGGTAGGCTCCGCTGCCGCAATTATCCTGACAACATCCACGAGATTTTCGTCGCTAGTTTCTTTCAAGTCCTATGTTTCTGGTTCCTTCAAACGCACAAACATGCGTTTTGTTGGTTTCAAACCAGTGCAACAATATGCTGACAGTGACACCGTACTTCCAAAACATTATTAATTTTAAATGATGTGTTCTAAAATTAACTGCAAGTACTGCCAAAGGGATATTATATACTCATGTTGTGCACAACTATGACGTAATAACTTTTAGAACACACCCTACACTAGAGGTCCAAATATTATCATTATTTACGAATTACCAAATGATAAGTTAAAAATGTATAACGTAAAAAACTAAAAAAATCAAACTCGTGGTCAACGTCGTTGTGGTTGTTTTTGTTTTGAAAATCCCGTCGGAACCTTAAAACCTGCCCAAAATCGCATATGTTTTGATACATTTTCGCACACTGGGCAGTATTCCGGAAAAAAAATGCCCCGGGAAAGAGAGAGACCCGTTTTTAGCCCCCAAACCAGAAATCCGCCTAATATGACAACCCTGCTTCGAACGTCCTTCAGCATTATTGTTTGCAATGATTTATTAACATCGTCTACTAACCGGAGCGTGTGAGCGTTTTACTCACTGTTTTGTTTACGATAGTTTCGTCTTTTAAGCATTGTCAGACGTGTACAAATTCATTCGACATCCTTAATAACTGGGTGGAGATTCCAGCGGTCTCATACAGTCAGATCTGCCGATAAACACGTTGAAACGTTACTTAAGGCAATGTAGACAACAATAATACATTTGTAGAAACATGGTGAGTTGTAAACTATTAAAAATTACGATTCCATCTGACTTCGCCGAAAGAATTGCATATAAAGAAGATCGTGCAGTGCATGTTCAAAATATTAATTTTGTTGTCACACCTTCAAAACTGAAAGTATTGTATCAGTAATTTGCATAAAATGCATTTAACACATCATTAATATATGACCATTTATTTCATCAAAATATAGCTTTTCAAATTATTGTTCAGCGTATTTTGAATTCCTTAGGGTTCAGGTTACACTTCCCATTCGGGTTTTCCAGGTTCCGAAACCGCATTTCTATGTAGTCTGTAAAATCAGCCCCAATTCTATCAGAAATCTCCACTTTCATCGTACACTTTCTTCTGTGCAGCGAAGCTGGAAATATGACGCCATGCACTTATTAATGTCTCTGCTGTGCCTCTGATCGGGAGGTCATAGGATTCCAGTTCTGACGGTGGCAGGAGAATCGACACTAGCTCGATAACTAAGTCGAGTTCCGGCGCTGTCTGGAGAAGAATTCTAGGGACCTCCTTTTCTGATGGGTGGTTTTCCGTGGTTACTCTGATCAACGACAAGTGAATACTCTTACACCTAGATGCACTGCACTACCACACATTTCGGTAATGCTTTCTGCTCGACATTCAACATTCTTGGCACCAAGCGGAAATTCATCAATTCTGTGTGGATGATTCTATAAATCGTACTATCTAAAAAGCCAAGTTCTTGAACCATAATACTGACCTTAACACGACAATCTTAAAAAATCATCGCCTCCAATTTTGGCACATTACCTTTGAAGAAGTTTCCACAGGACGCCCTGAACGTGATCATCTTCATTTAATTATCTTCCCCCACTTCAATTGCTTGACCCGACGTTTTTAATTATAGTATGAAGGGGCATCATCACTGTATACAATGTCAATCCTCTCGTTGATTTTGTTAAGCTTCTTCCCTTCCTTTGCGAGGAATTTTATCACGGAATGATGTTCCGAATCTCATTTTCTCTGTTGACCCGCATGGCACTGCACTTGCCATTTCTCACATCAAGACCTTACGGCAGACTTGTAAATGGGGCCACAGCATTCCAAGACATGCCACAACCTGTCTTTGCACGCTCAGCTCTCCAAAAATACTGCAAGACTCCGAAGTAGATAAATTATTGAACGTTCATCGTATTGAACGCCCGTATTTTGCATTAACAACGTTCAGGTTATTTGTTGGTTAAGTAAGAAAAGAAACACAGAATGTCTGTAAACAAAGATGTTTAACGCCTTCGATCTTGTGCTCTTACAGTTTATCATCTTGCAATTTTAGCCTTGGTAGCACCATTGCACTTCTCACGTAACAGTTGTCTGTGTCCCCAATAAGTAAGTTCAATAGGTAGTGAAGCAAAGACACTCAAAGACTCCTACTAAATTAAATGTTGACAGTCTGAGCCACTGGAGAAGTACTTGGTACGAGGAGGCAGGTAAATCCCTGATTTTAATTCTTCTACATGCGATCCCTTAAATAGAATTTACACTTTAGATTTGTATGTTAAAAATATATATTGAAATGTTTATTTCTTCATATTTTGAAAACAAAATATACTTTAAACAAATTAACTGAGGTGAGGAATGTGTTAATTTTTGAAAAGTATTAACAAATTTCTGATAATTATTATCTCGAATAATATTTTATTTTATTAACGACCGACTTTATACAAACAGGTCGTAGTAGTAATGGCATGGCAACGTCTCGTTAAAATGCTATATTTCTAAATTTTTTTAGTCTTCTTTGGAAATTGTCCTAAACTTATTTCAATATACTAACAATGCAATTAAACGTATTTAGTACAAAAATAATTTAAACAGAGTACAGCCCTTAAAGATTTGTTCATCACATCTTCATGTAAGAGCAATGCTGTCGAACGTATTGATCCTACATCGTAAAATCGATTGGTGAAGCAAATAGTAAATAACTATACATTTCTTAAAAAATTAAAATCAGTCTGTCTTTTGCGAACATTTTTAAAAGAGTCGTAAAGGTTAGGGTCCCAAATTATTTTTCAGACAGATAATTTGTTGTATAACTTTTTTTATTTTTGGTGTTTCAACATGTTTTGCAGCGCGTTTCAGGGATAGGTTGTCCTCATTATCAATCGATGTATCGAAAATACATCGATTATGTTTATTATGTCATAGATTATGTTATGGGTTAAGTTTTTAAGAGAAATGCATGAGATTCGCCCTCGAGAACCTAACACATGAATTTATTATATGGATGAAACCTGGATAAATCAGAATTATTCCATAAATTGTTTCTGGCAAACTCGGGATTGAGCAGGAAGATTGAAAGTGCCGGTAGAAAAGGGGACGCGGTTTATTGTTTGTCACGAAGGGTACGCTGAGACTGGATTTATACCTGAGGCAAAACTTGTTTTCCTCTAAAAGTTGAAAATTCTTGTCCTGGGGATTTGTTACAAAAACACTGTTGGTATAGAAGACTATTAATAACTTGGGAATCTTTATCGAAAATCATTTGAAACGATTCTACTCACATACACAAGCTGTAAAATTATAAATAAACTGAAAGTGTCGGTATTCGTCTTCGAATTTTGAAATTAAAACTAATATCCACTCCGTTATACTATTTGTAAAACATATGTCACATCAAATCAATTGCTCAATATGATATTCAAATCAATATACAAGTAATATAATTATTAATATAATATTATATAATACATTCTAATATTGCGGAGCATTTAGAAACATTGCAAAAAAATATGTGCTTTGGCAGCACCACTAGTTTACTTTTTACTTTCTAAGCTCTCTTCGTAAGTGAAACTATCGAAATCGTATTGAAGGACGCTACTAAAGAAAAAAGTGGATTGAATGATTGATTGATTTGTTAATGGTTCTGTATGCTTCAACTGCTAAGGTCATTAGTCCCATGAGCGTAGTGCATGGTTGATCGCAGAAGGTGACTGATGTTTCCTCATGAACAGCGAGATTCTGTGCCAACCTACCCGTCTTGCGTGGTTTTTCACCAACTAGGTATCTCACAGCTCTGGGACACTGCCCTAAACATTCATATTTACAAAGATACAAACCAATGATCAGGCACGGTTCTCGTAAATTACGATCCGATAACCAAATATTGTAATCACTTTATTGTCATCATGCGTGGACTCGCTTTAGTGTTTGTCGCGTATTTTCTTGGATGACAGCTGTGCTCTGTGGGTTTCAGTTCCTTTTTTACTCATATTATTAGTTAAATGTAAGTAGCAAAGGAGAATGTTATGCAAAGTTCTCCCCCCCCCCAAAAAAAAAAGAGTCCGAGATTTTTACGTAAATAACTTCTTTTCATCAACAGCACTTAAACTATTTGTATGATTTTTTTTGCAAAATGAATATTCCTCAACCCAATGTACAGTTCAAAACACTATTTTCTCAATATAAGTAGTACATAAAAGTAAATTAAATTACGTTAACTGATAGGCGCTGTAAATATTTTATTTTACATTTTCTGTAATGTTATGTTGAGATGTTAATGTTGATAGATTTGTATGCTCAATTAACTTTCATTTCCACACTCAATTAAGTAGCACAACTCAATTAACTTTGCTTTGTTACTATGGACAAGTATCATTTGGACAAGTGACCAAGGTACGAGTACATAGCCACTAACGTAGTTGATTGGTAAACCAGCATAGGTATGGATGCATTAAGCTGTGTTCGTGGCGTGGAGGGAATTGCGAGTCTCTCGTTAATTAATCTGAAAGTATGCATTAATCCTGCGACATTCTCTTGGCCTGACAGGCAACCTTTGTGTGAGATGTGTTTGTAACTGAGGAGCTGTATTCCTACACCTGTCACAATGGTACAAGCACCGAGACCGGACAAAGCGATGCAGTGAGTAATTATGCAAAGGTGCAGTAGCGACATATGTCCACACGGTATTTGGGGTGCGCGAACGTACTCTTCATCGGGAATGTCTCCTGAGGAGCGGTAGAGAGTACCTCTAGGGACGCTGATTGACTTTTTAGGCGTCAATTGAAAACAGCTGGGGAGAGGATGGAGCAAAATTTAAAAAAATATTCTACTCTCAAGAGAACAAGAAAACAAACAGGACGAGAAAGTCTGTTTCCATTTTGTAGTGACTCTAGTCTTCCGCTTCCTCCCACTCTTTCGCCCCATCCTCCACCGTCTTTACATCTTCCTTCTCCTTATACGTCACATTTGCTCCGCTCCTGTCATCGGCCTCTGCCTTTGCTTCGACCTCCACACCTGCCTTCACATTCTCCTTCTCGTACTCCTTCTACTTCACTCTCCCTCTCTTCACACCCTCGGCCGTCTTTGCCTCCGCGACCAGCGAGTGCAGCAGCGGGCGCGGGCGCGGATCTGGGTTTTTCCAAAATACGATCTCTCGTTTAATGGGCGAAGTTTTATGGAGCTGCCCGGGGCCGGGGGGGGGTGGCGCGCAGAGTGCCACTCGCGTGTGCCGCTTGCAGGGCGACCGCCTCCGCCGCCCTTGGGAGCGCCGCCCCGCCCCTCCGCCCACCCGCGGCCTCTGCTCCGCCTCCGCGCCCTGCGGACACCAACGCCCTTGCGGAACTCGAGGATTGCAAGAGGCTGCACGCGGGCAGTTTGGGCGAAGGTAAATAGATTCGCTCGCTCTTTAATTCTTCATTGTCCTGCTCTTGTGGAATAAAAACGACGTATGTACTTCCTTGAGCTCTAATCAATTAAACAACTGCCAAAAGTAGTTGGCAGTATTTGATAAGATAACTCTAATTTCGGGTCTTGGAAAAGTGCAAACGCAGCAGCTCGGGTCTTGAATTTTCCTCCCTAGATTTTCTAACGCAATATTTTGTGCAATTGATATTGTGATTCTTTTTAATATTTTAAATGACATGAAAATATGCGCGTAGTGTGAATAGTTTCAACAATCAGAGAACGTAGCAAAATATATTTAAGGGAAACTCTTTCCATGAATGAACGCCTGCGTTTAACCCCCAGAATTTGCAGTTACGTCCCGAAACAATTCTCAGTTGCCTAGCGTTAAGTTCGTTGCGAAGCACTTGTTTCACAGGCCCACTTACTTCGCGGATGAGAACGGTAAGGAGATTCAATTGAATCAATATGCAGGTAGAGTCGTTTATAGATCGCTACATCTCTGCAAGTATGCTACATAATGACATATTTTGTTGTACTAGTTTATCTTTCTACTCTCTTTAGTCTGGGAAAACATTTTTTATTTTGCTCACCATCATTTCCAGCTACCGCCTTTTGTTGGCTAAAAAACATTTTTCCGTTTCTTCTCGGCCTTACGAATTCTTCTTAAGAGAGAAAGTTTGTAATCATCGCACGCACGAGAACTCCGAAATTTCGCCAGAAAAACCTTTTTGTGGGGATCTGGCAAACAAAAAGTGGGTATAATCCCTTTGCTAAATTAGAAAAAAAATCTCTAAGCGTGGTCTGCCAGAATCCATGTTTTGTTGGTTCTTTTATACTGAAAAGACGTCCTGATAGTAAAAGACGTCGCCTGTCTTTCCTTCTGTGGGTCGCCTAGCAATATAAACGTTCAGTCCGATTTTCTCATCAAATTGTATTTCCTCAATCGATTTAAATGAATCGTGAATTTCGGAGTTTGAAAGAATATTTTGATTTTGAAGAATTTCAATGTGAAGCCTCAAAAATATTATTTCAATATTTTCTCAAATAATATCCCAAATTTTTGATTAAATTTTGTTGAGAATAGTGCGATGGAAATATGATTAGATCTCATTTTCGTTGATATCCCCAAATTATTCGAAACTACACAAAAAATGGGGGGAAATTACAAAATTGAAGATAGATATTTTTTCCTTAAACAAAATAAGTTTTTCAATCAGCCCTTTAGAAACGGTCATGTACATGTTATTTAAACACAAATGTTGGTATATTTTGCTCAATGAAAATAATCTCATTTTTTCTTAAAAATCTCGAATTGTTTTGTGTAAATTTACTTCACTTTTTAATAAGACGTAAAAATATGGTGCTAGTCTCAATTTGCTACAGTTCCATTTCTTCGAATATGCCAAAAACCATGAGCTAACGTGAACATTTGAAAAACTACAAAATCTGTGGAGAGAAAGGATTTTACCTTTTAAACCAATGTATATTTTGTACAAAAAACAGCTCTTTAAAAAGCGTCATGTAGTATTGAAAAAACGAGCTGAGTTTCGCTTAATTCAGTAATCCTGAAAGTTATGCATTTACTAAAAGAATGTGTTCGAAACCCCCACGAAGGTTTCATTAAACCTTTCTCCGCGTATGTACAGCATATGATAAAAAATAAAAAATAAATAAATAAATAAATAAATAATAAATACAATAAATAAATAAAAAAATAAATAAATAAATAAATAATATAAAAATAATAAATAAATAAATAAATAAATAAATCAATAAATAACAATAAATAAATAAATAAATAAATAAATAAATAAATAAATAAATTAAATAAATACATAAATAAATAAATACAATAAATAAAATAAATAAATAAATAATAATAAATAGAATAAAGTAATAATAAACATAAATATAATCAAATAAATAAATAAAATAAATACAATAAATAAATTAAATAATAAATAAAAGAAAATAATCTTGGTGATAGTCTAATTGCGCTATTGGCTTGAATTAAACCGCAATTTAGTAGGATATATGTGAGTTCCTCAGAAACGTGTCATAGATTTTCGTAGACTAACGCATTAATTTCCAGCTGTCTGTAAAAACTAACTGCATAGTTTTATGATATATCATCTCTATGATAACAATTGCTTTAGTGGTCATGTGTATAGACTTTCATTAAGAGTCAAATCTATATATTATATTAAACCCAAATAAACATAAAATCTTTATAAAATAGACAATAATTTGAAAAATATATGTCCTAATTAAGTCCGTCCTAAGCTCTTGTCCGCAGAGGCGCTTGTTCCTTCGGCGCACATTCTCAGTGGGCGGGGCTGCGCAACCCCCTGCCGACGACCATTGGTTTCATGAGAAGAGTGAGACTTTTTTCTTTCATTAACTACGAATGCATGACGAGAGCTATTTTTTCACAGCACAAATAATAAATATCCACCGAAAAAATTAAGTCTGATTTCGAGCAGTGCCTGTTGAAAGGTCTCTTGTGAGTTTCGCTCGGAGGACGAATTGCCACTGTCTCTTCAAACTACGACCAAAATACCCTTGAGTTCGAATTCAAGACGTTGGCTGAGTTTCGATACTAGCTAGGCAGACGTCAAAATCAGCCGCTTCCTGGAGAAGAATTATAGCGGTCGACTGCTCTGAGCGGTAGTTTTCCGTGGTTTCTGCGATCGCCACCGCACAAATGCCGAAGCAGTACCCTAACAAACGGGCCCCGCACGAACATCCTTCTCTCCCTCATACTCTCCGTCATACTTTCTTCCAGAAATACTTATATTTACACGCCATACACTTACGCAAATACCGGGAGAGCAGCTGTAATATTAGAACTTGTTCCAAATCCTACGATGCCCATCTAGGGAGAGAAACCTGGATGAGAAAATCCTCCCTTGCCACCGGAACTCACCCTCCGCCTGGGGTGGGCAGAAGACAGCGCCGTCTCTCGCGGATGAAGCACTCAGCTTCTAAAGACCATGTCGCTTGCCAGGAAACACCAATGAAAAAAATTGAATCTCTTTCACTACCTTTCTATTTACCTGTTTTTTTTTATTTAACGACACTGTATTCAAACGAAAAAAATAAAATGAAAATTATTTAAAGTAGTAGAACTATTGAGAAACAGAGAGTTCTTTTTTAACAATGTACAACTGCGAAATAAATAAACGATACCGTATACACCTCTTCAAAGGCCAGAAGCAACATGTTTGTTTTTCAGTTTCTGCCCGCATTGATACTCTTTTTAAATAGATGCTTTTGTATTTTTCCCGTGTTCGTGACATTAAATAAAACTAAGCAGACACATCCCACCAGGCCGGAGGCTCCATAGTTTTCTCTCATTTTCAGCGTTGCACGTTGCTTAGTATAGCACAGCTTAATATAGTCTTCAGTCGCTATTTCCATGACTTCTCCGTTTCGTTGGAAGCAGGTGGAGCCTCGGGGCTCGGCTCCACAGGCGACTTGCGCCCCCCAGAGCCCCCGAGCTCCCGCGCTTTCAGCTCTGCCCCTCGGCCGCGCGGCCGGGCTGCGCGCGCTCTCGGGGCGGAATGGAAGACACCGCTTTCCTGGCCACGAGTAATTATGTGAAATGGAAGGTTCGTTGCTGACAGGAAATTCACTCCAATCTGTGCGCCGTTAATGGCCCATAAGTTTTGCCTAGGGATCATTGGAGTTCGTTATTGAAGAAAGTAGCTACAGATTCGGCGTGATGGTGTTTGTCGGCGCGATGGTGTAATGGTTAGAGTATCGGACTGTTATACCGAAGTTGGCTGGTTGAAACTCGATCGACGCCGTCGATTTTTAAGGGCGAAAACCTTCGTATGCCTTCCTTCGGAGGGGAAGTAAAGTCGGCAGTCCCATGTTAGTAGATTTACTTGCATGTAAAAGATCCTCAAACCTAAATGTCTCCTCTGAGCAAAATTCAAATCGCCTGTTCGTCGTCCAAGAAATATCTGCTTTCTCCGCTAGTTGGTGAAAGGAGCGTAGCAAAATTTGCGTGGTCAGACGGAAGAGCGGGCCTGATGGCCCGAGTCTCACCACGTAAAATAAGGCTTTAATTTAATTCAATTCATATATTACGTATTGATACTTTATCATAATATTTCAGTTGTAATAATATTATGTTGGTTAACGCAACTGTATACGGTATGTTTGGTTATCGCAGAAGAAGCAAAATTGAAAAAATGACGTATGTATCCAAACGTTGTAGCATTTTTTCTACAGAATGTACAATAACAACAATATGGAAGTGATTATATTGTTCGTGAGCTGCATTTGTGGCACAACTCAAATCATCAGGTATTGAGAAAAATAAGTTTTCTCTGTGTATTGAAATGCATCATTCTTGTTTTAACTTGTATCTCATTTGTTGGTGGAATATTGTAAGATATGCTGCTGTTGCTAAAGGAAGGTAGAAGATATGTGGAAAGTGCATTAATGAAAAATTCGTAGTTTTTGAGATGTGGAACTAATGCGGCACACAAACAATATAAGAAAGAATTAATTTATGTAATATTGTCTTTAATATTACAGTAGTAAATTTATTTTATCTTTTATTTACGATTATTTATCCTTTAAGTAAATGAAGTTCTTTAAACAAATGAAAATGTTACAACATATGTAGATTATTTGTGCAATTCAGGAACATGGTGTTTACTAAATTTGATTTTTTCACATTCATTAATACTTTCGCTCTCTTTTTCATTTGTACTTGATCGGTTTCTCACGTATTGTGTGTAGTAAAGAGAAAACACTAATGCTGCGGAAAAAGTGAGAGATATTTGACAGAAAAACTCTTATTGTCGGTCCATAGTAACAAGAAAGTGAATAAAAGTTTCTCATATATGCAAAACATTACTTTCCCTAACACATTTTGTAATAGATAGAATAGAAACATAGAATTTATATTTTGTGGATCCTTGGTACCCAAAACTCAAATCCCGGCGAAACGATCTTTTGTTGTCTACCTGTTCAGATGATTTTCTCGAAAACTGATATTCCTCGACCGATCTGAAGCAATTCGAGGCACTTGACTTTAAAACTGATATTTTTTGGAAGATCTATACAGAAATGTTCAATAAAAATGGCTCCACATTTTTTCAATTAACTTTGTCCTCATATTACGTGAAGAGCGCTTAAAAATGGTGCAGGACTAATTTTCGTTAAAATGTCCGAATTTTAAAAAATTGCCAACATTCAGAATTTTCTCTGAATCTCCCTACAATTACATTATTGATGACACAGAGTTTTTGGTTTATCACATATGCTCTTTAACAATAGATCATGAAGTACGTACATGTACAATTTTTTGAAAAGATGAGTAGTTTTCGTATAATTTTGCATAAATTATAGACGATTTTTAAACATTTATGTTCTGAAGAGAGCTCCAAAATCTATCTTTAAATTTTTCTTGGGTAGGTAAAAATGTTGTAAGTGTCATTCTTGTTCAACTTTTATTATTTTTGAAAATTGCAAAAATTTGAAATTATGCGAGAAGCTACAGCTGCTGTTGTAGTACCCCAAATTCCTGTTGGAAATAATGTATCAGGAATGAAAAAATATTACATCCTTATCTGTAACCTTCACAGTAAGGAAATAAAACACAATTGGAAAAATCAAGTGTGATTTTATAAAATCGTAACTATTATGTCAGGTAAAGTCACGTAAATTGTTAATCTTACTTTATTTTAATAAATGATCATCAATATTTACTTGAAATGACAAAATTCATGAAATAGTTCTAATTCGAACATAGCATATCCTTTTGATTTGTAAGAAACTTTAAAATATATTAAATATATCTTTAAATATATTACATATATCTTTAAAATATATAAAATATATAAATAATTAACCAGACCAATGTTTAGGAACTTATGCATAATTTTCTTAACTCTAATGTCGTATTATAACTTCCTAAAAACACTTAAAGTTTATGGGATGCAAAATAAAGGACATAAATGAATAACGGAGACGTTAATTACAGCCATACAATTTTTAAGTAAAAGACGATATTTGAAACACAGCGTTATTGCTTTAGCAAACATTATAAATTTCCGAATCCATATTTCTGCTGTTTCCATCGCCTTGCGATGCCATCTTGATTCGCGTTATTCACAGCGAAGGCGACGTATGCGAGTGAGCAGGTGCGAATGGAGGGGCGTGAGGGAGAGCTTCCGCCCCCCCCGCCCGAGAGTTCGTCTTTGCTTCGGGGCCGCCGAGGCGCATAACCGTGATCGTAAATTGAAATTCATCGCCGACCTCTAAAACCCTGCGCCGGGAACGGGTATTAACTGCATAACGAGGTAATGAATTTTAAAGCCTTTGTAGCGATGTACAAGCAAACAAGGCGAGCGAGCGGGCCCTGGAGAAGGACAGGGAGACAACTAAAAACTGGCCTATATTGGCTGTTTCGACGAAATTAAAAGTCTCTTTTTGTATCGGAAAGCGGGTTTACGTGAAAACGATGGAATTTTTGCAAGAACAAATTCCTGACGAGAAAAACCTTTATTGGCAACGGTATCAACATACGGCGAATACTTTAGTCGCATTATTGACGACATTTTGATTAATGCAGTGAAGACTATTGAATCACATCAGATCATGAAAATGCATACAATTTTCTAAGAATGTAATTAAGACGACTAAGAACTTAAAAAATATGATTGCTTGAAAACATTTCCTATCAAAATACACATTTTCCACTGATGGTTTTAATTATATAATTGCATGAACGATTTTTAATTCATGCATTACTAATTTTTTCTTAATATTAAAAAATTCTTTATTTTTAGATTGTTTGAATTATAATCTGGCATGCTTCCTCTTATTAACAAAAATGCCTTAACTCACGCTATTACATAATAAATGTCTTCAAATATGACAGTTCTGTATAATACTCGTGTTTCTAAGCCAACTCAATTCCATTCGATATTTTCAAAAGATTGAAAAATATTATAGGTTTGCAAAACATTATGTACTTATCGACAACATTCGCATTAAGCATGCATTCAGTATTTAAACCAGTAATAGTACAACAACACATACTTTCTCGCATTATTTGTAACGTCTACCCAATATTTTAATACTACCTGAAACCAGTCAAAGTGTTTCCAACCACTAAATTCTTTCTCGGCAGTGACTGCGAACTCAGGTTCCGAGAACTGGCACGCCTTTTACGTTATTGCTACGCCACGAGTTTTACTGTCGAACTCAACCTCCTCAATGCTTTAAAAAGTTGACAATTGGAGTTAGAAATTCAGGGATTTTCCTTTACATTATTTCAGTATCTAGAAGAGCAACTCAGATTTCATAAGGAAAATCTATGTTATCAATACTGAAGTTGTGTAATATTAAATTTAAAAAAAAGTGTCTAATACTCTCTCCTAGGAAAAAATAAAGGAAAAATTTGTAGACTTTTTGAGAATATTTTGTTTAAAATATATCTACATTTCTCTGAAAATAAGGCAAAAACTACATTTAAAAAACATTGCATGATCTAATTTAAAGAAGTGTGTGGTGATCAGATTGCGTTAAGAAAAACATGAAAATTAAACTATTGTAATACAAATCGTTACAGAGATTTTGCTGGAAATCTCATATTGGGTTGTCCTAATACCGAAATTGTTTTTCAAAACCGTTTGTCTATGCATTCGTCCCTCCGTCCGTGCAGCTGTCTTTGCATTTCCGCACCTAAACGGTTTACAGAATTTTTCGCCAAATTTGATGTTTTATGATCCATCTAACATCACTCATGCAAAAAGTACTTAAAGATGGTAGAATAAGCTGATAAGTATTGCCCAGATTTTATTCTCAGTCAAATTACTAGAAGTTTGACAACTGAAAAAGTTAAAAATTCATTGACCTCCATATGCAACTACATTAATTAAGATAGATGTACTTCTTTCTAAATGAAATGTATTCACCGAATTTAGATCTCGTAATATACCTGTCCACATATTCCTCTCCGAACTGGAACTCAGCGGGGTACATTCCATATCTATCGCGTCACAATTAGCATTCGTATGCGAAGAGAGCGCAATACTCTACAAAGATAACTAACAAACTAAATAATAAATATGGATAAAAAGTAAAATAAAACAATAAAATCTATCCCCCTTATGTTTTCGAATTGGTTCTTCTATTTCAGGATTCCGGTGATCATGAGTAAGGTCGTGGCAGGAACAGTTAACTTGTACAACGTTACTATTGGGAAAAATATCTATGAAGTTCTAGTACTTTGGTGAATGAATCTAAGTAAAACTTTAAAATTTTAATTAAAGGTTTGGAAAGGTTCTTACTAAAATAGATTTTATAAAGTACGTGAGTTTAGAGAGGAGAGTTTTTTAGTAACTCCTTGAGATACTGAAAACTTTCCGAAACCTGTCAATTGAATTTTAATAATTTTTTTGTTAATATGTTCTGGCTTTGACCTCTTAGTTAGGTGAGATGTACGCTTATTCTTTTTCTTGTCGTTTTCTGTCCAGAATCTCCTCATTCTTTCCTTGAGCGTTTTCCTCTTCTCTCCTGACGTCGTTTTAGTTACAGCGCCTCAGGTAGCTCGGGCGGCAGATTCTCCCTGGGCAGCCGCGCTCCGTCATCCCGAGACGACTTGAGGCGGCGCGGGGGAAGGGAGAGTTAGAGAAAGAGAAAAAGCGCCCGCCCTCGCCCCGCCGCACCCCGCCCTGCCCCACCCCGCGCGGCGCAGGGCGGCCGGCGAGCGCAGCCGATGCAAATATTGACACAAGGCGGATGATTTATCGCTCTGGACGGAGGGAGACGGGAGAGTTTCTGCCAAAGTGAAACAAACAATCGAGTTTGAATCGATCGCTGCCACCGATGCCGCGCCGCCGCCCACGCCGCCGCCGCCGCGTCCGTCGCTGCATTCGTCCATCACTCGCGTGAGGCCTCGGGCCGACTGCGCTCTCCCACGCGCGTTGCGCGGCGCCGTCTCAACGGCTGTTGATGGGTTTCCATTTTATTTTCTTGCATCCGGCCGCTACTGCTTTCCGGTCTTAGGAAACCCGGATTCCGGCTAAAGCTTTCTTCCTTGGCGGCCCACGTGGCTCAACGTGCACAGATGGGGCATCCCGAGGCCCGTCTCGTTAGTAGCCGCTTGTGGGAAACGGAATAGAAGAAATCGGGTTCAAGGGCGAGCCCAACCGCGACTAATCACACATGACTAATCACAAAGCCGACGCTTTGAGTCAAACAAGATACGGCACATCTGCCCTTACCATCTATTTTATTATCTTGAAGAGCTCTGCATTATAAAAACTAAAAAACATCGCTGAACGATGTATCTCTCACCAAATTTTGCAGCAAAAATACGTTACGTTTACTTCCATATTCGATTGCGGGGGCAAACGCACAAGTCGTAATCATCTGGTACTCGCGTTGTTTTCTGACTGAGAGAAGGCGGGTTCTATGACGGGAATCGTTGTCGATTTTTCTTTTGTTCACGGTTCCTTTACAAGCCTGTCAATGAACTGAGAATTTTTCGTGCCTGGAATATCCACCGACCTCAACGGGTTTTCTTCTCACGAACTGTATTTTTACGTATACAATTGTTCAACTTCCACACCACTGGGGCCAGCTGTGCATCCAATGGATAAATGGTAGGGTTAATGATTGATTGTTGGTGATGGTCTTGTTAACGTAGGTGAAATGTAGAAGATACGTAAAATATAGAAATTCTAAGGAAACGTATCAAGGAACTCACTTAATACATATCTTCAGGTTCAATTAACAATGATCAGAATTGATCCCTGAAATTCACAATATGAAATCTACTTTTGCTATGGATGCTTCAGATCGTCTAACATTAGTAAGTTAACGATGATTAATTATATTTTCATTACTGGTGTTTATTCATAAAAGCTACTAGTTATTATTTCATTTAATTATGTTCATTTAATTTGAAGGAATGTCATCAAATTACGATAGTCTTCAACGTGATGTCATTCGCCTTCTAATCGTCTTAAACCATAGTGAAGAAGAAAAAATGATAAGAAACGTCATGCTAAAGAAACCGACAGTGATATCAGATGTATTCATTAACGTTGACTATTAGCTTATCTAAATTTCTTTGCAATAAAACAATTATGAAAAAAATTTAATCTCCACGTTGAAAGAACATGATATCATGATAAAATTGAAAGCAAAATTTTGAACAAATTAATTATTAATTTAAATTGAAATCTATCAACTGAATTTTCCAAAATTCCTTAAACAATTAGAATTTAAGAAAAACATACATTTCATCTCCACACGGTTCCTAACACTTATTATATAATATAAAAATATATAACTATTTTGTTGCACCCTCAATGAATAAACTTATTTCGTACTTACTTCCACTGTGGGATATCCGGACCTATCTCGATTATATTTTCGTTGTTTACCTTAATTACTAGCTAAAAATAAATAGTTTTACAATTATTTCTTGGTAGTATATCAAGTGCCCTGCACTAGAGACGATACTCATTTCTGACGTAAAAGTCTTGGGCTGCCAAGTACTCATTTCTACGTCAACAACCTTTATCTATTTTTCGTCTAGTTCCTCTCGATGCATTGATCAAATACTGAGATGACATTGCTTTGATTCTTGACATAAATATTGCTACAATGCGCGCGTGTTTTGTGAAGCATTTTTTTTGTTTGTTGAGATAGGAGTAGAGTGGGTTAATATTTTGTTAGCAATACTATCAACCAAACCTGTAGTTTATTTACCGATTCGAACAAGCTTTCCAATTATTCAGGAGCGAACATTTTTAGTTTTCAAATATTGTTGTTTCTGCTTTGTTTGTACATGTATTCATCATTCAACTATGAATAGTAAAGGGACGGGTTACGAATTCTGCAGCTCACAAAATGTTATAACATTTTGTGAGTTCCACATGAACGCTTGTGTTGAGAAATTATTAAAAAAATACTTCATATCAGATGGTTTGCAATTCAAAATTACCTAATAGTGATACCAAACTATATTGATCGACGGAATTTTGTAGTGGAGACTCATCCAATATTGTTTTTGTTGTTTGAGTATAAAATGAAAGGAAAAGTAAGGACACATTATTGAAACTGACTTCGTCAGTTTTGAAAAGAAAGGATACCACAAGCGTTTCAAGACGGCAAATATACTATAAATTGTAATCTAACGTAGTACTCAAAAGCTTCCTGTATCAATCATTGGATAATTTGTACTTTAGACGGGTTATTTCATAAAATTCAAAGAGAGTTGATGGGAGCATTAATGAGCAAAAGACCAGCGCAAAACTATTTGTTTTATTTATAATTATTAACAGTATTTCTTAACAAAGAAGTAAGAGTTAGTAACAGAGTAAGCGCGCTGCTATCTCCTTCTGAACTCTGAAACGACACTTTCTCGTACTCAGTGTTTGTATCAATAATGCAAACAAGTTCCTTAATTATTCGTACTTCAAATAAGATCCAGAAGGAACCACAGATCGTTAGAACAGTTCAACGCCGACTAATGGCTAATGAAATTTGAAAGTGAGCGCTACGCTCACCCTTTGATGCAATCACATTACGGTGGATCCATAACCATTTGACTGGACATCTAACGTGTCAGTTTATTGAGCTGCACTTGAAACCGTATCTTAACCTATCAGACTTTCGAGTTGTTCTGTAAACAGTTGCTGTCGTGACCGCAAAACCACTGGATGCACTTGTGTACAGACAGATGGCAGTGCTGTTGAGGAAACGCGTGGGTGAAAAAAGTGCGATTTCGACTTCACTGGGGCATCGTGTTTGTCACTGGGCCACCGCTTCCCAAAGTGCTGCCTATCGACCCGTGCAGTCGATATATTTTGTTTAAGAGATCGATAAGCACTCGAAGGTCTCGCAGGGTGTATGTGGTATTTTGATGAATCAACTACAGACCTTCTTAATAAGAAAGAAGTGAGAAGAGTAGAAAAAGAGGAAAATAAAGAGTATCACGATAAGGTTGTATAGATGCGATTTACAAGGGAAAGAACTAATGAATGTATCCATTACAAAAGGCGTGTGAAAGGCAATGTGTTCAAGGACAAGGAAGGAAAGGAGAAAAGTATTGATGTGTACTTCAAGATATATTCTAGCAAGTATGTGAAAAAAGTTACGCATATTAAGGAGATATTAGCGCATTACAATGAAACATCTGAAGGTGATCCATTAAAAGAGAAATACACATTTACACAGGAAGTAATCCATATTTCTTCTCGTCCCTGTAAATGGAATATCTCCCTTTGCGAGGATGTGATGTCAGATACGTCTTTAATGCGTGCAAAATGAAGACAAAATAAAATCCATATTTTACTGAATGAGAAGAGAGGCGGAGAGAACCACTGATTCAAGCGTAAATCTTCTCTTCAAACTCCAAACCTCGATGTTCGACCGCAACAAAACTGTGATTGCAATCGGAAAAATGCGACCATTCATCCCCAACCCGAACCAGACGCATTATTTATTACGCTCCAATTATCGGTTCATAAATTTTATTGCGTTATACATGTGCTAGAGCTTCAGGAAGGAACAGTGCCGATTTACTGAATTTCACTGCACGGTTTCTGATATAAAACGCCGTTTCAAATGTGTTAATCAGCAGTTATTCAATAGAGACTCCATTTAAATATGTTCGAGATAATATTTTATTTTAGAACGTGTATTGTTCGTCATCGTCCACAACCCTCAATAATTTACATGAATGCATTTGATGCCCGAGATCATGTCTAGGCTACTTCCCTTGGCTTATTTGCGTTCAGTGCATCCTGAACCTACATGATACGTATGGCAATAGCACAGCTTATATGCACTTTTACTGAAAAAGAGTGTCTGTGATTCTTATGTAAACTGATACTGGGGTAGGATGGTATCTTTAATACCGTGATTCAATACAATAATTGAAATATTTTGGAAACTAATACAATGTCGTGGAAACTTTTGTGTTGCGGAAAGTTTGACAGTTTAAATGAATAATATGCTGTTAAAGTAGTTACTTTGTTGTGAAGAACAAAACAAGAACAAGTTCAATAGAAAAATCTAGTTACTTTAACACAATGAATAATCACCTTTAAAAAGGGAGAACGAAAATCTCGCCGCCCTAGGAGAGAGATTAAAAAATCTCGCCCATAGAAAATAGGACACTTTAAATTACAACAAATAAAATGGTTTTCTGAATGATCAAACATTAAACTATTATTTCTTCGAACAATATCATGATTTTAGTTCAACAGAATCTTCATCATATTTATTTCAAGTCAGTTATGGATCATCTCTACTCATAACACGAAGATAGAAGACTGTGTTTGAGAATTTGTAAGAAACCTTCGGTACAAAATTCTGTGAGTGTTGTATTGGTGGTAGTCAATTACTGGTGGTAGTCATGAATGAAATAGAGTTGAGACGAAAAGATTTTGCAGACTATGACTTTAAAACAGATTATTGCCATATACATTATGATCGTGACTAACTCAATACGATGCGTGCTGGACCCCTGAAACTCGGTCCCTTTAGAGAGACAGGTGAGTTATGTCGGGAATGCAGTCGACGTTTCTGTAGTAGTAAATCGAAGACAAAGCATTTTGTAAGTTGAAAAATTGAGTATTTTTAAAATGTTTAGTTAATGAATATAAACGCAATGGATAGCAATAATTTGAATAATGTATTGTTTAAAACTTAATTCATTTAAAAATTAAGTTATTATAATTATATGTAATGCATTACGTTTTATAATTAAGGTGAATAGAAGTAGTTTCTGCTCCAATACAAATATGCCCAAATGTTGGTAAATAAAAACAATTCAATTTAATTTTCAGCAGCTTATCGACCTTTGTTTCACCCTGAATAATGATTGGATTGGTGCAGAATTTCTAAATCTCCCTTATTTCAGATGTCTTAAAGGACAATTATCTAAATATAACGTTATTGTGGGCAGATTTCCATTATCCGTATAGTGCATGTGTGGTACTTTTATGTTGTGACGCTTCTATCTGTTGTGCGATGTAATCACAAGGGTTCAGCTATTACTCTTCTTGCAAATCAATCCAGAATAGAAAAATCATCCTTAAAAGGCCGCGAACGGACTGGCCTCTTGAAGAGTGAGGACTCGAAAAATTCGGGATCGGCAATTTGCGAGGGGGGGGGAGGAAGAAAAGGAGGGGGTTTTCCCTTTGCGGGGGGGGGGGGGCTCGCAATCAGGTGCGAGGGGCGGCCGCCGGAGAATCGACGGGAGAGCACCAGGAAGCTCCGTTTCGGTGGGGCCTGGTTGGGCCGGATTTATCGAGGGACCAGAAAGAGCGCGAGTCTTTGCATCTCGCGAAAACGAATTACTCCGTCACTTGGGATTGCGCCCCAAGTCTAAATCGGAAGCGATGGCCTTCCGAGAGCCAGGTAGCGCGGGCGGCAACGTGAAAGACGACTGCTTCGTTAGCGACTGGAATGATGAGCATCTGGAGATTGAAGTTGGCGGTAAATGAGTGTAATTCTCTACACGGGAGATGGGAAAAATCAAGACAAAAATACACGATAATGTTCTCAACGCCGGTCCGGATGTCTGAGATTGCTAACGCAGTAGTGAAACAGAAGGATCGCCCGCCACGGGGGCATGGTTGTATTTGTGTTTGTCCTTTCATCGCCATAGTCCTCACCATCATCATGATAGTTACCATACCGTTACACCCAATAGTGGTCACTAATGACCTAGTAGTTGACGCGACCTTAAATAACAAAAACAAAGTTCTCAACAATAGCACTATTTATTCATTTAATAGGAAACAAGAGACCGAATTCTAATGTGGCTCGACGTTACATAAGCTGTTGTTTGTAGTAAAAACTAACTGTAATGAGGATCAGGTATGAGAAAAAGTTCTTGATGAACAGTGAAATGGAAACTGAAGAATCAGGAAATGGAGATTGTTCTCCCGTGTTGTCGCGGCAGGAAGTACGAGTATTATTTCACGAAGGACATGGGGGTTAATGGCTCAAATATATAACTGATTTGCCCTTGAAAATACATTTTATTACATCCGAACAAATATTTTCTTACCGATTCTTAACAAAACTTTCTGTTTTCCTGTATTCCAAATTCAACTTCTATATGGCTTAGGGTAGGGATCCGAGAATTAATAAAACGTGCAAACCAAACAGGTCTCGCCTTAGCAGCTCACACACATTTTTTAACTGTTTTTGACGTAAAATAAATTAATAAATAATTAAACTGGTAGAGTTAATTGAGCTGTACCTATGTTGTAATTCACAAGATGTATGAACTCACGTGCCAATATCCTTCATGGGGGCGAGGCAGGTTTTTGAGTTTATTTGTTGAGCTGCTAACACCATGTGCACGCAAAGCGTGAACATTTTCATCTCTGTAAGTTTGTCGCGGCTTTATACTGATCACTTGCCTACTGAGCCTGTGACTGTATTTTCTACTAAATTGTGAAAGCTACTAATCGTAATTAAAATCTGATTGTACCAGCATTTAACATCGTTACCAAATGCAGGATGTCACGACATGTCTTTCAATGCTACTGTAAGAGTTTATCATGTTTAACTAAGGTTCAAGCAAGTTAATTAATGCTTCATTCACTAATTTGTGAGTTTTAATTGGCTACAATTGCTACTCAATATTATACGACACAATCTTATACAGAGCGTTTATTAATGCTTGTGCCTAGATTTAGTTATATACTAGCCATCTTACGTTGCAAGTGCACTTTTGAGGAATTCAACTGACAATTTACGTGAATTGCAAGTCTTCAATGCAGTATATTTAGAATAATTTTACTTTGCTTTGAGTGTTCATGTTTCTGTATTAAATGGTAAATCAGTGACTAATTAATGTTTATTATTATTATTATTATTATTATTATTATTATTATTATTATTGAACGTTGTATTAATGCTGCTCTGAATGATTTCAATTAACATTTGTTTGTATTTTTGTTACATGATTTAATTATGCCATGTTTCAGAACATGCAATTAAACAGTTCAATTTCAAATTATTCATTTATGAATCATTGAATGACCACTGTTATAAACTTAATTTGAATAAACGAAGTGCATCCTGTTGACAATTGTCAAGACAATTTCTAATGTTATATTTTACGTTCTGTTTAAAGAGATACTACTTAGAATACATGCTGTGATTGCAATGGGCAAATACGGTATTCATTGAATGAATTTAAGCACTTTTATTCTTTTTCAGTCTTTTATTATTGTTATTTAACTCCATTGCAACAAATTCCATCAAACCTTTGCACTCCGTAAAATATTTTAAGTCATTTAATTGCCAGTGTCTTTTTGCGTTGTCATTATGTTTCTCTTTCAAATTAAAAACGTATTCAACCTTTGATTTCTTCATTCATTCAATTATTATTCTAATTATTACTGATTTTTCTACTCACTGCCATTAGATGCTACTTCACTGCTAGCAGAGTAAACTCCATAGGAGGTTTCTATCGGGAAGAATGAAAATAAAACACATGTAAGAGGGTCTGTAAACTCTTTGAATTTGCCACACCACGATGGTCGTCAAATACTATTATTTCCAAATACAATTTCTGCTTTTAATTTCTTCTCAAAATGTCTCCCTTAAACTCTGAGTCCTTTTGGAAAATAATATATTCAGATAGTTTAGTGAATCTAAACGTAGGGTAAAGGAGAGAAATGATACTAAAGATATCTCTATCTATTCCGGCGAGCAATGTTCTTATTAAGAAATATCAAAGTATTTTCAATATTGAGTAGTAATTTTTTAAACTGTACTTAAAGGTTTGGGTTATAAGCAATTTTATTGATACAGAAAAATATTACAAATTTGTCTGTATAAAACACATAATTGCAGTTGCAAAAATTGTCAGTAATGACGAGTTGTCAAAGAAATAAATCATTTATATTCAGTCTTCTTCTACTAGGAAATAAGCAGTTATATCCCAAATAAACAGTTATAGAATAGTTCTAAGAATTTTTAAATTTTTATTAAATTATAATATTATTAAATTACAATATAACTCGATTATAATATTGCAAAATAACTCAAATGTACATACAGAAATACAAATAAGAAATATTAATAATGATGGGTTAGTAAAGGGCAGATAGTATGCGTATGTTTTGAGAATGTCCGTATCGAATACTACTAAAATTCCCAATTATTATTCATTTTATTCTCTCCAGAAAATGGTTTCCTCTGGGAAGTTCCCAATGCACGTACTAAAACGCTATGAAGCCTAGTCGCTTTTCCACTATACTCAAATTAGTAGCAAGAATATATACCTGTGAATTTAAAATGAATGGATATTGGAGTCAAGTCTATTGTGTACCGGCGTTATGAACCAGTGACCATGTTTACAAAATCAACCCTCACCGAGTAGGCTGTGCGCGGGGGAGTGTTCGGAAATACTCGACGCGACGCCGCTATTCCGAAATGGCGGCCATCGCGCGCATCGCGTTGCGCGGACTGCGCTGGATAATTAAATGATGATGCACTGCGGCCGTAAATTAATGGCAGTGACGTGGGTGCCCCTGGCGGTCACATGTCGAAGTAAACAATGTGTCGAACAGAAGACGAAGAGCACCCTCTGGAACCGGCGAGCACGGCCGTATATCTTGTCACGGATCTTTAATTGATATGATTTTGTAGGGCGTTTTTCGTCTGTCCATTGCGTGCAGACCACTACTGCTTCTATGACTTTCAATTTGCGAAAAGTAGAGGCTACTTGATAGTACTGAACTACTATACTTACCCAATTAAATCCACGAGGTCGTATATTTTTTGATTTGAAATGTTCAGATGTTTCTCTAGCTTGGAATATTGTTTAAAAATACAGTCTTTTTGGCAGGTATTGGAATGAGATTTGAATGCAAGTGACAAAGAATCAGAAGAGTTGTTCTATAAATAGCGATAAAATGGATGAGATACCTTATATTTTATCTGGTGACGTAGTTAAAATGGAATCATTTTCCGTATGTATATTCCTCAGCGTTGAAAAACTGTATTTAAACTGTCATTTTTATTAAAACAAGAAATCAACGGTTCTGAAGCAATTACGAAAATATGATACTTTATTTTTTCATTAAGTAAATTGCCAGTTAAAACGTTCAAACTAAACAAGCGTGGTTCACCTTTTATATGAACAAAAAAACTAAATAATTTATTTTCGGACGTTGCTGACGCTCGTGGCGGCCATCCCACGAACTTGGGCTTTTCTGCTTGTTTCTCTATCTCCAAATACCTCTTCTCTCACGCCTACAGTAGTTTTTATGCTCAGTAGGACCCGGGTGGTCAGGCCGGTGTTACCACAACATGTCTTGTCATTTTAGGGTGTTCATTCACTTTGAATTTGCAGAACGCAAAGCGCACAGTCCACGCTGCATTATTTCTGACCTGCAAAGGCCTTGCCTATTTTTGATTATTTTTGTATAGAAAGTGAATAGCTTGACACAAGTACCCTTAGAGTCAGCTTCATTCACTGAATGAATTGTGAAAACGACAGTTCATTCAGTTCAATTTTGTGATTAGTTCCGATTCTTACGATTATGGTGAGGTGCAGTGCATATTGCAGGAACGCTATTGGTTGGGTGAGACTAACGCTTCCTGTTTTTGTCGCTCTTTAATATTAAATAAAAATCCATCGTGGTGCACGTCTCACGCGCACGTAAATCTAAAATGTATTTTGGTTGCAACAGTTCGTACAAAATTGTATATACTCATACAAACAGAACATTATCTTCGGAGACTTCTGATTTCCTTTCTTGTGTCCGTATAGTCTCTCTTAAACATATACCTGTTAAATGTATCGAGTAAAGTAACATTACGTGTAGGTGTGGGGCCGGCCCCCTAAACATTTCCCCATCGGGCGGAAAGATTACACTCTTGTTGTTTAAAGTTATGATAAACCATTCGTCCGGTGTCAATTGAAACTAACACGCAAATGACCGGTAATGTTAGTCGTTCTTGAGAATTCTCATTCTGACGACAGTATAATTCAATCCAGCTACTTCTTTTGAGACGAGAATTTACCATTGCAGTGACTAAAACTTTGGAATCTCAGTCTACGAAAAGTCAGTGTCGAAACCGGTTCGTCTCGTATGCAAAGTCAGACATGTGTGAAGCCGTTTCTTAAATATAGTGTTTTCCTTTTCCTGTTTTGAATTGGTTTTAATAAGTTTTCTTACAGACCGCTACTAATTAGTCACTCTTTGAACTATACGAGAACTCCAATTATCCGAACTCGAATTATCCGCAATGATTTGAGAACAGAAACTATATATTTTCATAATAAATGCAATTAGCCGAACCGCAACGAGTTATTTATTTAAACAACGAACTTTTTCTATTATAAACTAAAATGGAGCGTACATACATGTTGTATTGTTTGTATGCAATTTTAATACATGTGTGTATGTGAAGATAAAGTCCGTTCATAATTTATCTTCATTTTAATGCCAGTTGTACACATGAGGTGTTTTAAACTTAATATCACATATAAAAATAACACTTTTTGGTAAGTAATTGGTAAGTATAATTCCTTCACCTGAATTGCAACATATCCGAATTGCGCTCATATCCGTTGAATTGCGATAATTGAATTTCTACTGAACTCTGGACAAAGAAAAAAAACACACTGATTTGTGTTGACTCAAACATCACATGGGAACGTTTAATCAAAATTCCCGCCACCTACTCTGTTTCATTCAACAAATTGTATTAAAAATGTTTCCCCCAAAATTACAGAATTATTATCGAAATAATCCCCAATGATCACATACTTCGTAGCTCTTTCGGGGAAGGTTCGTCTGCATAGTTTATAACATTTCGATGAAATGCTTCAGAACATGCACGCACTACAATTCAATTCTGTTATCCCTTTATCAACACAAAACTCAAAATCTCGTTTCCCTCATAGCAAACTTGCGGGAAGTGACTGCGCTGAGCATTTTCGCTGCATCAAAGCGACTGATGCCTGAGAACGGAGTATTCCGTAAGACGTGTTTGCGAAGTCTATGTGCGCGACCTTCCACGCGGGATATCGCGCGTGCAGAATCGAAGCGCGCTCTATTAATGGAGGATCAGCGCAGGAATACAGAGGCATGGCACACTTTGAACCAAGACGGGAAATCATATTTTATGGGTTGGGGAATGTGTAAAGGGAGGCAATGAAGTGTGCGGTAGAAAAGGGGTCAAATACAGAGAGACGGGAGAGGAGAGGAGATTAGTGTTTTCATACAATTGTCTGAAACTATGCTACCAACTTGTAGGACATTTAGAGAGAGTTGAAATTCTGCACTTTATGACAATGGTTTAGGTAATTTTATTCAACAAATTTACATATGTGAATTTACCACTGATTTGTAGGCAGTCCATTATGCAGTGGTGTTTCGCTGGTCACATTCTGTCGCAATGAAGGGGATGTCACTCCCTGACAAACCTTGTGCAAGATGAGTTGCCTAACAATCCGGGGGAGGTTACTACTGAGATATATGAAATTTCTCCCTTTCCCTATAAAATATGTTTATTGGCAAAAGGATATCTTGCTATGCCCTTGATGTTTGTGATATTCATTCTGAAACACCGTGTACTTGCACGTTTCCGCTTGGAGTGTATTTTAGGTAATCAATGATTTATTGAAAAAATGACTAAAAGAGCTGTCGGACAAGTTAATCTCCAAATATTATTGGGTTCGATTACATTTAAAAACTTTAGTTATACATGCTATAAGTTTGTCTTCATTGTCATTGTTAGGTTTGTAATAATGTGGCCCTTCTAAATATGTCTCTACAAAGTATTACAGAAGAGAAATTAGACTTTTAAATTGCGTGAATCCAAGAATTCTCCAAAGCAACTGGCCGTGGCGGCAAGAGTTAGACTTCGCAGCATGACATTGTTGAGAAACAATATCTGTCAGTAATTTTAGGAAATTTAATTGGAATAAGCAATGCCCTGTGGAAAGAACCTACATTTGTTCTTAAAGTAATGTCAGTATTCTAGAATTATTTTGGTTTTTTAAAGAAATACACCAAATTTCATGGCGCACTATATATAATGCAGATTTCGCTGCTTTTTTGTGTCGTCCTCTGTAGTGGTCAAATCTGCTCACCTCTCACATATACGTATCAGGGATCAAATCTGAATTAGACAGTTTGGAAACTGTAGTGGACAAAATGGGTTTGCGGCAGGTTTTTTTGAGTTACCTTCCTCTCTTCTCAACACTGCTTTATTGTCATACATCACCAGGTTTCGCTTGTTATCCCCTCTCGCATTCATCTCGACATAAAAAACACTATTATCGGATGCAAAAAACTCCGTTTCGAAACAACCGCCTCTCGCCGACTTCCCGCTCACCCAACCAACCTTCACGAGGCGCAGTCGGTTATCCTCTCGCGTGTACTTCGTGAGCGAATCGACTCCCCTGCCAACAAACACTTCCGCGTGTTTCTTCCACGTCCGCTGCGCGTCCATGGCGCTGAAAGCAGGGCGCGGCGCGATGTCGTGGCATTAACGCACAACCGGTCGCGTTAATCCTCGCCGCATTGTGACGTCAAAGCGCGAGGTAATGCAGGATAATCGGGCCGTTAACGGGCTCCGGCCGGAAATTGGCGCGAATTCCACGGGGCGCGCTGGCTGTTCGAGGCGGCCGCGGCGCCGCTCGGGCCTGCAGGCGCGAGGTTCTGCCTGCGTACCTCCCATTGTGCCCCGGGAAACAGGTTTAGGATGTTTAACTGTCGCATTGCAATGGAGGGGGGCTGCGAAGTTGGCTCAGGGCATCAACGGAGGTCACCGCTGTGCCTCGGACTGGGAGGCTCTAGAGTTCGAGTCCAGACGGTGGAAGGGTTTTCGACAATGGTTTGTCAGCTGCCATGTGGGGGAGAATTCAAGCGACCGGCTGCTCTGGGGTAGTGTTTCTCCGGTCAACGCCAGGCGAATCCAGAAGCAGTACGCTAACAAATAGACCGTGTGCCATCTTTCCTTCCTCTTCCGTGTCCTACATTTACACACTTACACTCACATGCACTACACTACCACACTTGTCTTTTACACCATATATACATTTTGAAAATAGCACAAGCAGAAACATTAAGTACAGTAAATTTTGCAATAATTCAGATCATATTATCAAGACCAGCAATGTTGAGATAATTTAAAATTGACTTGTAATCTTCAATTGAATGAAATATTTCATTCATTTTGTTTTTGATTCAAAGAGAATTTCTTATATTTTGAAAAAATAAACATTCAAAAATAGTGCGAGACGTAGGTAACATTCTTCCACGTTTTTGACAAGTGGCTGGGACGTTTTTTATTAGATGGGAGAGGCTGATGGAAAAATAGTGAATTACTAGTCTTGTAATAATAAATTGTTCTTTTCTTCTTAATGTAGTGTATAGAATATTTGTCTGTTACAAAGTTTCGTACAACATGAAGTTTGGAGGTTTAACCTATCCAGTAACGATCCCACAACTTAATTATACACCTTTTTAAAGTTCTTATAAAATAATTTAAAGAACTATGTATATGCCGATCAATATTTAATAAATGGGTTGAATTTTTAGCAGATTCAATAAATCAGATTCTGAAAGTTTTGAATGATTGGATGTTTCTAGAATTTATTTTGGATATATATTGAAACGAAGAACGTTTAATCAAAATTGGATCTACGTAATTCTAATTAAAAAGAAGCACTAACGATCAGGTAGTAAACGCCGCCGCCGCCCACCGCTGCCACCAACGGTCAAATGGGGGTAGACGGGCAGAGGCGTGGACGAGTTGGGAGTATAGGCAGAGAGGCCGCTGAGCGCAACACGACGGCTGGCTGCCTAAGACAAGTTTATATAGTATATAACAATAGTTGCGACTTGATTGTAGCCATTAAGTGGAGATTAGAGGTGATAAAATTTGAATAATTCAGGGTGATTAAAAAAGTGGGAAAGTGGCCACCCACGGACGCCGGGATCAGTTGAAAACATTAATACTGGAGTTTGAGTGGCCGCAGACACGCGTTCCCATGTCCGCCCGGTGTGATGTAGCAGCGCGCCGCACCTGCGAACATGTCGAGTGGATTTGAGAAGAACTGCTGTGATGCGAACTGCCGACGGGACGCAATTGCGCGTTGTGCATGTTAGATATGTACATTGCTCTGTGACTGGCTGTGGGGGGTGACCCCGGGAGCTCAGTTTGCCCATTGCTTGAGGCTAGCGAGTCGACGCCCGAGGGAAGCGATTTCCCCGACAAACTTCGGGGCGGCCGAGTTTGCCGAACACGCGGCCGCCGTTCCCACCGGCCCCCTCCGCCAGCTCCAGCCAGCGCGTGTCATCGAAAGCCTCAAAGTAGCGTTAACTTGTGTCACGAACACTAAAGGCCTTGCGCACTCGTATGTAAAGAATTTTTGTACAGAGTGTTTCAATCATTAAACCTTTTAATCACAAAAGAGTTTTCATTCGAATCATTCTCCAAGGCAGCGTCAAACCCTGAAGCCATTCACGAGAATGGACCCTCCTTTATATCATTTTATTTGTCGTGAGAGTACCGTTTCCCGTTAACGTCACAATATATATATATATATATATATATATATAATATATATATATAGTATATATAGGTGAACGGTAGATCTACGTAATAAACAATTTCCGTAAATATTGATTCTTGATTTCCTCACTCCCTTTTTTAACCTGACAATTTGGGAAATTGAAACATGACTTTTGGGAAAGAGCCGCTCCAAATCATCTGGCAACTCTGTAAATGGTCATCAACATATCAACATATATATCAACTGTATTGTAGCAATAAATTATCGTATACTCCTGGAATTATATTTTATTCATTTACTGCTAAAATAAATCATATGTAAATAAAACTGTTTAACCCATTACCTGCCATGATCCCTATTTGAGAATCAAGCTATTTTTCGTTCAGTAGTTGAGCAGATATTTATCTGATATCTCATTCTTATTGTTTGAAGAGTGTTTTAATCAGACACATGAGGTTATTGCAGATTGCGTTTTACAACAATTTTACATTTCGAAAGGATAACCGAAGGAAAGATACTATGTCGATACTATTTCTGATGCTGAGGATATCGATGAAAATATCTTTGAAGATACTCATCCAACGAACGTACTAGGGAAGGTGGAAATTCATTGTAGTGCATTCCCTGTAGCATCGGCATCTTCAAGAATGAATGTCAGTGAATTATCACCCGAAAATTATGAGCCAAAGAGTACTGAAGTAAAGAAGTCCAAGCATGTGTCAGTAGTTTCAGGCTGGCAAACACTAAAATCAATTTTTTCAAACGATGACATTTTAAAGGCAAAAGAGAATATTATCCAAACACTAGTAAGTAAATCACCAGTTGAAGTATTTGACACTTTATTCGATGTTGAAATAACTACATATATTGTGTAGCAAAGTGTCATTTACGCAGTTCAAAATAATTGGCATCACTTCCCTTTTTCAATTGTCTCTTTTAATAAGTTTCTTGGATTTTTGTTACTACCTGGATACAATTCTTTGCCACAGGAACAAATGTACTGGTGTTAAGACGAGGACGTTGAACAAAGGAATTTCTAATAAATAGTTCTTCAAAATAAGTCCTTTCCTAGATAAAATGAATGAAAAGTTCCTCCACTATGGTGTGTTTTCCAAGCACATGTGCATTGAAGAGCAGATTATTCGTTGCTATGGCCATCGCTATCTGAAGTAGTTTCTGAAAGGAAAACCAATCCGCTTTGAGTTTAAGCAGTGAGCAACGTGATGCGCAGGAACAGAATACTGTTACCGAGTTATATGAAGAAAAACAAGAAGGAGATGAAGTTGAAATACGTGGTTTAGGATCATCTGTAGTGTCGAAAAATATATCTGTACTCAAGAATCCTTGCAACGACGCATTCTACTTTGACAACTTTTACCAGCTTTCACCTAATGAAAACATTGAAAGACATCAATATAGCGACTACAGACTCTGTACGATACAATCGTATGAACAATTGTACTTTAAAAATGATGAGGCAATGAAGAAAGAAAAAAGGTGTCTTTGTTTAGGGAATAGATGTTAACAATGACATATTTCCTACTGGATGGAAATAGAATAAATGTGTGAAAATATTGTTAACTCATAAAGGAATAGAACCTTTACAAAAAGTAAATAGGTGGTTGAAGATCGAACAGAAGAGGGTGAACATTCCACAACCTCAGTGTGCACATGAATATAATTAATATATGGGAGGGGTTGACAAACTTGATTGGTTGATCAATACATATAGATTAAGAATTCGTGAGAAGAAATGGTACTTCCATAATTTCACTAATTTAGTAGATATGTGTGTTGTAAATGTTCATGCAAAGTACTGCCCAGCAAATGATACTCTTATACCCTTCTAGACTTTAGGAGAAATGTAACAAGAACCTACTTGCAGAAAACGTCAATTTCTGACTCCAAAAATTTAGGACGCTCTAAGTCTTAAGACGTTATCCATCAGACGGGACGCAGAAGAAATCACGGGAGACAAAGTAGATCATTACTTAGAACAAACACAAGATGGTAAGCACAGGAAATGCGCCGCATGTAAGTCAAATGTGAGAATACAGTGAATAAAATGTTATTAAAGAGTGCACGTACATTGCATGAAATAATGGCATAAACTAAACTGATTAAAATGACTCGCAATAAGCCTGATCTACTAAAAAATATTGTTGCTTGATTTTTTTACGAATAAACGTAACCAAGAAAAATAACAAAATATTATTCACCACATCAGCCACGATCTCCAAATGGGACTTTAAAGAAATAAGCAAGTTTTGCAAATTCTAGTTGCAAAAATTTATTGTGTTACCAAACTCCCATTCTTGTATGTACTTAACAAATAATTACAAAAAAAATAATAGAAAAAATTGACAGTTAATAGGCTAATAGAAGCAGGGGCCCAGTGCGGGACTGAGGAGCCCAAAAATGTAAGAACCCCTGTTGTTTTCGGCTTGCACGCCGAACGCCTTGTTAGTCTATCCAAAGGTTTGTATGATTTCAGATTTTAAAATAAAATTATGACGTATTCATGGTCTCTACAAAACCGTTTTTAGTAAAATAAAACAAACAGGAATTCAAAATGGGATTGGAAAATGTAGCTCCGAGGCTTAGTTTTAATAATGTTATGATGATTTCCGAGTAAAGCATTTGGGGTTGTATTCATAATTAAAAGAGCTTTGGATATATGAACACGTTGGAGTGAAGGGAATTCATTAAAATTGGTTATAATCATATTTCAATAATTTGTTTCCAATTTTGTTTACAGGTATTACATTTATAAAATTTTTATTTATCATTGTTCAATTTTGCTATCTTTCCAAATTTTTCAATAATGTACATTATACATATTTGTAATTAAAAATTTGAACACCACGAGTTAAAAATAATTTTTAAAAATACAATGGCAATAATTCTCGGGGAATCCCACGCGGACACATTGATTAGAGTTTGTAAAAATCCTACAATAAATGTGTTTTACAATTTATACAAAAATATTAATATAAATATATAAATAAAATTCAACTGTATAAAATATGTGTACACCATACATAAATATATGAAGTATGCGTTATCAGTTATGTTGCAAAGTTACGATTTCTACACCAGTGTATTGGTATTACGTAAATAGGCAATGTGAAACACTTGGAAAGGTGAGCACATTAATGGAAAATCAACATATCGCATTCTATACAATAATTAAAATGTTTTCATTTAAAAACTCTCATTTAGACCTTTCATCAAGCCGTACAGTATAAACGAACATGACAAAGTAAATATTATCTGTTGATCAAGAATAAATGAACAATCATCTAATTGAAAGTCATTGTTCCTGGAAAATTTCGAAACTTTAAAAAATGTACTTTCGGTGGCGATGTGTCACAGCGGACAAGAGGATGATGAAAGCCCCGAAAGCTCGCTCAGAGAAAGGACATTAGAAAAAATCAGTACGAGATAATTGGTGCCATTCTGTAGAACCATTAGCTCTATCTTTGCTGAGGTGAGGAATAACTCTTACATCGTTAAGGACTATTGCTACAACCTTTTCTAACACTAACTGAGAGGTGCGTGCGTGCCAAATATGGATGCTCCTTATGCATCCAAAACACCCTCTGCTCTTGAACACATCGCACAGGGTGCGAAGTGAACAATGTGATGTTCTTCTCATGGCGAGTATGTTATCCTGAGCTTCTCTCACCTGGAGAGGTGGCTCCCGGTGAGAAGTATTCTAACAAGCAGGCCACGGACTGAGTGAGATATTTCCTTCCTCTTTCTTGTTACATCTTAGCCCTTAAACACACTGACACTAGTATGCACTACACTACTACACATGCTTGGGAACCAGTCGGGGACTTAGAGCTTGTCCTGGCTGGGGCGGTGCTCCGCTAGTGAGAGATACCTGGTTGAGGAAAACCCCGCTAACAGACGGTAGGTTGGCGCCGGATGCAGGGGAAGACTATCGCCACCTGCCGAGGAAGAAAACACGCATTACACTTACGGGAATAATGACCTAAGCGGTTGACGCACTTGGAATCACTAGCATTCAATGAATCCGCTGCTGAGATTGCTGTGGTCTCTTGGGGGCTGATACTACTATTGCTACTGGCTGATACTGCACTACCGTTTATTTCCTGCAAACAACCCATTTCCATAAGCCATCTTATTCCTCTGTGTTTTTCTCCTGACTACCTTTGTAATCGATTCACATGGTATCTTGTGTAAATTAGTCGTATCTTTTCCTGATATCTCTCTCTCTATGCTCTGTTTTTTCTTCGTATAACTTTTGTCTTCTAAGCTGATATTACTCCTTGGCATCATGCTGTGTCTTTTTTTAAAAGATGAACAAAATTTTGTCTCCTACATTACGGTTTGTGCCTCTGCATTCTTGGCTTCATCAGTGACAGCAATGTCTTCCGTTGGCTGTCGTACAGGAGTTATCCCAGGCAGCTCTGCTAGCAGGTCTGTGAAGTTGGTGACCTGAGTTTTGAAAATCTTAAATATTTTGAGAGTTCGAAGTAGAGAACAATGAGTTTTAGAGTTCTCAAAATGTTTCGAAAAATTTCTGCAAAATTTCAAAAATTATAACAAAAAAATAAATTTAAGAGCCAAAAAGGGGCTGCGGGGTAAAGTCGGAATAATCAAAATTTTCCAAGAATTTTCAATTGCAGTCAAAGAATTCTACAGTTCCCGAAAACATTCAGACAAAAATCTCAAAATATAACAAAGTTACTAAAAAAATAACTTATTTAGGAAAAAATTGAAAACTTTATTTCTTCAGATCTGACCAGAGTTCTGTGTACTAAGAGTACTAAAACAAGTTCAAATACACTTCTGTCTTCCGACGTCAACCACGGGAGTTATTGTGGATGTTGGTATCTCAACATCATTCTCATATTTTTCCGATAATACTGCTCCCACTTCACAATGCGAAATGACTGTGGCTACGGTAGTGACTCTTCCTGGGATATTATGATTGAGTTTCGTCGCGTTCATTGTTGCTGCATTCAAATGGAACGCCGATTCACATTCTTGGGACAAAGAAACTTTTCTTCTTTATAGTTCAGAGCATGCAGAGTAGGCTATTGGCCCTAATGTTTTAATAAATGTATTTGGTAATAACGTTATCTTGCCAATTAACACAGAAGCTGCATTAGGTTGGTCGGGGGAGTTCTTAATCGCCTTCAACTTGCTGCTGGGTGTAAGTCGCAGACCTAATTAGCCCCTGCTCTAAAAATGTGACTGTCCAAAGAATCCACATTTACTCCAGTTGACTGACACTAAGTACTTTCAACAATGTCCGAAAATTTTCTTTATGTTTTCTTCTTGGTTTCTCCCTGTCACGACTTGACTACGTTTGTCATTTCATATTTCCTTCCATAATTCCCTCTCATAAATCCCTTCGGTAAGGGAACATGCAGCAACATTCAACTGTTTTCATATTCCTCTTGTCACCACGATCGTCCTCGATCCAGTGTGTTATGCCAGTGAATAACGAGCTCTGTATCTGAGGTGATAACAAGTAAAACGCGTATCAGTGAAATATAAAAACCTTTTATTCTGTCGAAAAATCGTCGTTTTTTGCCGCACATAACAAATCTCTGTACTACGTAAGTACGTATAGTGGTTAGCGGAAAGAGCAGGCCCTATGGCCTGAGCCTCGCCATTAATAAAGACATATTATTATTATTTATTTTATTATTTATTATTATTATTATTATTATTATTATATTATTATTATTATTATTTACGTAAGTATTATTGGGACAGTTAAAAGTACGTGACATTCGCCAGAGAGGATTCGATCATTGAAGTCGCTCGCTGCAAGGGAGGACGAAACGTGAGGAAAACACACTTTTTCTAGGCCAGGGGCCAGCCAGCTCGGAAAATAATACTGGCAGCGATGGCTGTGTTCGACTGCCATCTATTCGGCGTGAGCACTGTTCTTCCCCGCGTGAGCAGCGGCGTGCCTCTGCCGGGAGCTTGTTGGGGCGGGACGGGGTGAGGCGGGGGTGGGGGAAGGGGGGGCGTGGCCGTTGGCGCGCCTGGTGGCGCGCGGCGGCAGCACTATCCGTCAATATTTGCAGCTGCCCGCCGGCGCATTGTGGGAGGGTAATTGGGGCCGTGTCCCCCGTAATGGCTTCCCAGGCCAGCGCACGCAGCAGCAGCGGCGGTGGCAGCGGTGGAGACGGAGCCGGCGGCGGCTGATGCGGAGAGAAGCGGTGATGGCGAAGGAGGCGGTAGAGATGTTGCCGGTAGTGTGGTAGTTGCAGAGGCGACACAAGCGGTTAGGGAGTTGGTGACCAACCGAGGAATAGTGTGGATGGAGACGGTGGCTGTGACAAATGACTGCCATAGTAAAGGGGATTTTGCGTTCTTGCTAATGTTAATTGGGCGCTGCACAGCCACTCATCGTTGTACATTTGGTTTCAGATCTTGGCCTTTGCTGTGGAGAAGGCAGATTTGCTGCAGTTTTTCCTACATCTCATCCCTGTTTCTTAATAATTCAAATATATATATCTACATCATTGTCATCGATCACACATCATAATTCATCATAGCGATTAAAATGAATGTCTACGTACATCCGTTCGTATTATTTCAGTGCTTTATTTATTAAGAATTAATATGGTGGTCCAGTATATTAATATTAAAACTAGTGGTGCTTCTTGATAGAACTCGTACTTGCTGAACTTATTTATAACTTTTGCAATTTCAGAAATTCAGAGAATTAAGTGAACATCAGTCCTGTTGATGTTTTGAAGCGTATTTTGCTCTACCCGAAGAAAAATGTAAAGAAAATATTTGGGGTTGTTTTTGAGAATGCTTTTACTTAGTTATCATTACTTCACGCAAAAATTAGCAAAAAACTACTCGTATTTTTTGTATCACCCACATGATCAATGTAAAGATCTAAATTTTTTGAATTGATGTAAAGAAAAAAATCGTATCAATATCAGTGTTTGTCAATGTTAATATGTTTCAATTTTCGAAAATATAGAGTTCTCAGAAAATTAGACTTGCGTCATTTTTATAACCGTTCTTTAGTTTATTGTAGAAAAAAATAAAAAATTTAAAGCAGTGTTTGAGAAATTGATTATAAAACACTATCTATATTTCTCACAAAAGTATATAAAATTTGTTTATGTTCTTATTTAAAGATCTGAGTTTCAAGAACAGATTTCATTTAGGGAGAAAATATATTTAATATTGCAATTATGCGAAGGCGACGAAAAAAATAGAAATTTTGTAATGTTCGAAAATTTAAATGTATCAGAGCATTAGCCCTGAGGAGTTCCTTTGAACTTCCTTTGCAGCATAGGAAGAAAAGTTTTCTGAAATATTTGGAGCTATTTTTGAAAAAATAATCGAAAATACTTTAAAGGCATTTTGTAAAGTACTCTCTAAAATCAAAATATTTTTTTAAACTCACAGGGCCTTGAGATCGTCCAGATCAATTGAGAAATGTCGATTCTGGAGGAAATTGACAGAATTGTTTATGCACTAGCATTAATCACAGACAGACACACAGACGTTTTGCCGGCAATTAATTTTTCTGCGTTGAAGACCCTAATTAAGGGCCCTTACTAATTAAGTACATAGAAAATAGAGAAAGTAAAATAAAATCTGCTTGTTTCGCTTTTAAGAGGATATAATTTATTTAAATAATAAATATTCGTATTTACTTCGTTATATATTTACATGCGGTTATAAAACAATAAAAAAGCCAATATAATTTCCCTGTTTTGGCCTTTACTTGTTGATCGGGCCATGAACGAGAAGTGACGAAATTTTCCAAGAACCAAACTTTTCGACATTTTTAAAACGTTCTTTACACTAACAAACCACAAAATTTAATGAAAAACAATTTGTTTGAAAATTTTGAAAATGTTCGAAGAACGTCATTTAAAGTACCCCCCAAAATTAAAATATCGGTTTCAAATTCAAGGGGGTTCGACATTAGCCACATCACTTTTGAAAAAAACCAGACGAAACACTAGCCACTGAACCGAGCCGCTAGCGTTGTTCACAGATGGGCGCGCAGACAGACAGAGGTTTGTTGTCATTCGATTCAGCATCAGGGGGTGGATTCCAACAAAATATGGATTCTGGCTACACCACATATTAGAGGATTTTCCTCTTCAATTTCATTCTAGATGAAGAGAGTAATATTATCTTAGAGAAGATTTTTGAAGACTGTTAAATATTCACGACTTGGGCATGAAAATGTTGTCCCTCTATTTTCCGTTGAGATCGTAGGGCTGGTTTAGATTATGGTTCATATTACTGCATATTTTAACATGACTTTAGTCTTGGAGTGTTAAGAAGAACCATGGAGACTCTACAAATATAAACTTTGGGTAGATATTTCCATTTTTTCTTCGAAAATGTTTTAATTGCAATATTTTCATCTGTCTTTCCATTACGATAGAAGAAATTGAGTTTTGATTCTATGACTAAGAGTCGAGATTCCAAGTGATCACAACAATATCTAATCGTTTACTTCATAGTCCCTTCATATAGTCTATTACGCTATTCTTACCTCATTATTATTTTGTTCAGTTGAAATTAATTACCAATAGTAGGACAGTTCTTCACTACAATTTCCATTTAGGTGCCCGACGTTCCACTTGCTAACGATGATCTGTTTTGTCAACGCACTGCTGGTCATGGAACTTTCCTGACGGCGTTTGAATGATTATTTCTTATAAATAACCATTAAGTTCCATCCATTCTACACTCACCAGCATAGTCAGTATATTGTATTACCTGAAAACATGTTAGAATTCACTCAAACAGAAGTGAAAGTAATAATAAATTGTTAAACGACGTGCACTCGTGTACAAGAGGCACTTTCATTCTTGCACAAAATTCAATAATTAAAAATGTGTAAGAGTGATTCCGAGATAAGGTGGCAGGCAGTCGCAGGTGCAACAATCGATCCAACCCCCTCCTCACTGATAGCCGCGCGATCCGTGGCTTGGCGCGCGTGGGAGCAGCCGGAAGGGCGCGGACGTGCAAAGGGCCGGGCCTTCGCCGCGCCCACCGCCCCCGGCGCTGTCCCCGATGTTCCACCTCGCTCCTGCCCGACCTTCTCCGTCCTCCATCCCTCACCACGCGGCGCCCGGCCCGCTCGTGTCGACTACACTCCCTCGCCACTCCTTCCGACTGTGACGAGCCGGCCGCCGCCGCCGCCGCCGCCGCTTCCGTCGGCGCCCCCGGGGCGTGCCTCCGCAGCCGCACGCGCTGCCCGTCGCTGTCCCGGGGGGCGAGTGGTGGGGGGTAGGGGGTGGGGGCGCCGCGTGCGGTTGACGCGAGTGTTTTATGGGCCTCCTCGCGGCCATCGATCGCCCGCACCGCCCGAATCGGACGCGGCAGGTGACAGGCAGCCGCAGGCGGGCGACACGCCACCCGCCCCGCCCCTCCCCGCTCGGCGCGCGCCGCGCGGAAGGCGATATGCCGGGTGGGGCGACATTCCTGAGGTGGGGGATGGATTTCACGAGAGGTAATGGACGGGCTGCTGACATTGGAGTGTGACGACGCGCGATCAGGCAGAGTGTGCAAGAGGTACACGTTGCAGTTAGGCGTACTGCCCTAAAATGTAGATCGGGTAGACAGTGAGTGGGCGAGGGTTTGTAGGTTAGACATTTCTAAGGTGGGGCGGGAAGGCGTGGGGGATGGATTTCACGAGAGGTAATGGACGGGCTGTTGACATTGGAGTGTGACGCCGCGCTGTCAGGCAGAGTGTGCAAGAGGTACACGTAGCAGTTTGGCGTACTGCCCTAAAATGTAGGCCAGGTAGACAGCGAGTGGGCGAGAGTATGTGAGTGAGAAATTCCTGAGGTGGGGCGGGTAGGTGTGGGGGATGGATTTGACGAGAAGTAATGGACTGCAGACATTGGAGTGTAGCACCAGGCAATGAAGCAGTTTGGCGTACTTCCCGCAAAACTAGGCTTGGTAGATAGGTGAGAGGGCGAGGGTATGTGGGTGATAAATTCCTGAGGTGGAGGGAAGACGTGGGGGATGGATTTCGCGAGAGGTAGTGGAGGGATTGCAGACATTGGAGTGTGGATCAGGCGATGAGGCTCTTTGGAGTACTGCCCGCAAAAAGTTGTCCGGGTAGACCAGTGAGCGGGTGAGGATATGTCGGTGAGAAATTGCTAAGGTGGGGCGGGAAGACGTGGAGAATGGATTCCAGGAGAGATAATGGACGGGCTGCAGACATTGGAGTGTGGCGGCAGGTGATGAGGCGGTTTGGCGTACTGCCCGCAAAACTAGGCTTGGTAGACAGGTGAGCGGGCGAGGGTATGTGAGTGATAAATTTATGAGGTGGGGCGGGAAGGAGTGGAGGATAGATTTCACGAGGAGCTGGAGGCTTTGGAGTGTGGCGCCGCGCGATGAGGCGAATTGTACCAGATGTGTAGTTGTGGCTTGGCGTACTGAATGTGAGAGGGGGTCATTTCACGAAAGATATTGCACATGCTGCTGACATTGAGTTGTATCGTTAGGAATATGCGGTGACGTACCAACTGAAAGGTAGGTGGGCGGGTGGGTGTACTTTCGGTCGCAAGCGGGCAAGAGAATAAAGCTACGATGGAATATGCGCTTGATTTTAGATGATTTGCGATTTAAAATGTAGTGGTTCACTCGAAAATTACAGGTGGGGTGAAGCAGACAATAGAACCGAGAGTAAGTGATAGAGTAACGAAGCTGTTTTTGGAAAGCAGGGAGCATGAAATGGATGGGAGTTGGCGATTGTACGAAAGGCGAATGATCGAGAGTTGCATCAGAGTGCCATGACGGTCTATTTTACATGAGTTGTAGAAAGTGTAAGTGTATGTATGTGTGGGAATGTAGGTGTGTGTGTGTGTGTGGGGGGGGGGTTATTACCTCGGCGAGCTCGTAAATTGTACACCTATAGTACCTGTACAAAGTGCTGGCCATATGAAAGCAGTAGATTAAGTGGGGCTGTGGATGCGCCGAGTAAAGGCGATAGCCTGAGTGGGCTGTTAGCTGAAAGTGACAGGAAATCGCGATGGAGTCGGAAAGCTCGATGGTTTCACTCGGAGTTAATGCTTCTGGAGGGGCATCGGTAGTAGCTGCGATGGTAATGAGGTGAGAGAGACAGGTTTAAATGGGGAAGGAAGTCACTGAGTTTGGTGTTACAGAATGTATTCGGAGATTAAATACGACCGAAATGTTCCCGCTAAAGGAAATGATAGCAGGAGATGTAAGTGCATGATACAGTAAGGGAGAATACACAATGCGAGTAGAGGCCGAATAGAATGTATGAAATGATGGGGAAGTAGTCAGACTTAATGAAAGCACGATACGTGAAGAACGAAAATACAAAACTTCCTAAAACGCTTTCCTATGTCTCGCACACTGTTTACCACAAACCCCACTTGCAAGGGTTGATTCCCGACAGCAGCAGCAGCAGCAGAAATGCATAGATCTCACGCTATCCTTATCGACCTACCTAAATGGATATTCTAAGCAGTTTCTGATGCCACCCTTTGGTCCACCCAGTCTTCCTTGGAAGCCTTACTGCGATGCGAATCTGGAAACCTGTAAAAAGGGCGCGCCTCGCGCGCGGTTCCCTGATGTCCCTGGGGCGTGACTCACTTTTTCCGCCTGATGTCTCAGCTAACTGTTTCCAAGCTATCTGTTTGGAAGAAAGTGAGATCTCGATAGGGTGGAATAGAGTCAAATGGATTTAATTGTGCCGGCAACCTTCCGAATTATTTTACATGTCACAGGTTATTTTACATGTAAGGGTGACATGGCTATTATGGATTTATCGCCCTTCGAAAATCCACGTACCTCGGCCCGATTCGAGCTCGCGCGCTGAGGGTTCAGAGACTAGTAATGCAACCCCTCACCCACTGAGGTGCGCTGATTCTCGATCCGCAGAGGTAAAAAAATGTTAACCTGAGAGTCGGTGGTTGCCACCAGCTTCCCGCGCGAGACGGCATTTGCGAAGATAGTAGACCCACTCGGAATGACAATGGCGGCTGTTGAAAGAATAGGGCGTGGCTATTCTGATGTTGAGAGCAGTAAACCTGTTAACGATTGAGTATACAACAAAGAATGAAAATGAAGGAATTGAAAATGCTCAATCGATGGAAACTGCGTCGTGGCGCTGGCAGTATGATAAATGATGACGAAGATGACTTAACGTCATCTTTGTCAACACGCGTTTACATTTCAACAAACGCCTTTCGACGGCCTTGTTATTGTCGTCAAAGAGGGGGCAAATGGAGCTGGTTGCAAGTGGAAAGGTTTGCAAGAGGGGTGGAGCTTCCCTGTGGGGGACGTGGGTTGCATGTGGGGGAGAGGGCTAGCAACTAGAGAGGGAGCAAGGGGGAGGGGAGGGAGGGGTGGGCAAATGGAATGACGGGCAGCCGGGGCCATTTCCCGCCCGCGCGAAGTTTCCTGACGCCCTGAAAGCTCTGCGTTTCCACGTGGGAAGGCTCTGACGGCGCCTGGCGCACCCCTAAATCACTCCTCTATCTGCCCCCTCCTCTCCCTTCCCCTTCCACTACCCCGCCCCGTGCCACGGCCATGGCCCCGGACCCCAGCCCGCTGGGAACGCCGGCCGATGGAATCCGTTGTTAACGCTTTGCACAAGCGTTGTCTTCTTCGTACTGCACTTGTGCAATGTACTTTACCTGTGATAAAGCTTTTATTGAAAATGAAGTAATTGTGTTTGGGGGGCAAAAATTCGTGCATTTGACCCTTTTTTATTTCTTATTTGTATTTAAGAATTTGTTGTACATTTAAGAGAAAGTTGTGTTGTGAAAGGAGAGAAAGTTGCCAGAAAACACAAATGAATTTTTCTCAGCGTCAAAAGTAGCTCTAAACACAAACAGAAACATTACAAAATATTTACAACTTTAATTATTGTTTTATACCTTCAGAGTAGACCTGACACCAGGGACACATGTGACTCTCCACTCGCAGTGTGCTGGACTATTTTATATCGATATTGAAACTTTTATTTCTCCTATGCATACAAAAATATTAAATAAATAAAATTGTGCATGTGCTTCCGTTAAACAAAGTCTTATAATACTTTTATTAAGTTGATAGATATCCTAATTTTTGATATTTTGCCTTCTTCTTCGTGAAAATGTTTTCTCGAAGGTGAATGCTAAAAAAATATTGCATTAACTAATACTAATTTAGGAAATCACCTAAGATAAGAAAAGTCAAACATATATTTTTAAAAATTATGTCAGAAAAGGAAAACAAATAGCTTATTAATTAAGACTAGAGAGTTAATTATTTTGTGAATATACCCTGATTTTTGTGAAAACGCAATACCAAGGACGAGGCAAACTGTGACAATGAAATTTATTACTTGAATTGGGATTATCATAATACACAAATCATTAGAATTACATTACTGCACCTGAATTTTGACCTTGAAAATTTACTTCGGTGTGAAGCCGCCACAAGCTGCTACCAGGCGTCGTGGTAAAGATCCTGCATATGCTGATGGGGAACACACTACCCCACGATTTCTATACTTAACCCCAAAATATCGACAATTGCTTCAGGAGGACCAGAACGAACTAGTTTCCGAGTAGTTATATCCCAGACATGCTCGACGGGAGACATGCCAGAAGAGTGTGCAGACCAGGGAATCAGTGGTACCCGTCGCTCGTCGCAGAAAACTCGCACATTTCACGCCACATGCAGTCGGGCATTGTCCTGCAGAAATATGGCCTATGGCCATATTTAAACTATATTTAACCCCCCCTGATGTATCCGTTGATGTTCAGACTGCGTACGTGTGAGTCGAGATGGTACAGTGTAGCCAATGGCGCGCTTGGCGTTTGTCCCTATGGGGCAGAACAATCCAGGCTGGCTGGTTGCGATCGCCATGGTAGCGTTGAACACATACGCGGCCTTCACTGTACTACAAATTAAAGCGGGACTTGTCTGAAAACACCACATTTTGCCACACAGCACCCCAGTGCACACGATCACGTGAACTGTCTGAGGCAGTGCTTGGTTCTGGACAAAGAGATCCGATGCAGTAGTATGCGAGCCGCAGGTTCAGCACTTAGCAAACGAAGTCGAACCATCGACGCAGACATGGCCACACTCGTTCCAGTGCTCCAAAGTGGAGCCAACACTGTGGATAACGCCGTTCTCTCGGTTACAGCCCTATGGACAAGGTGGCGATCATCTGGTGCTGTGATCACATTGTGTAATTCCGCTTGTCGCTGTGTATGACCCTCCTCTATCCACTAATTCCACACAAGCATCACTCTCATAGCAGCTTAACCCGTTGCCGCAACTTCACGGTATGACAAATCCGCTTCCCGGAAACCGATCATTCTGCCCCATTCAAATTAACTCGGATGCTGACACCTGCATGCACAGTTCCACTTCTTTGACGGCTCAGTGTGGCGTAAGGCTGACCTGACCTGGTACACAAAAGAGAGCGATAGCTGGCCAACGTGCACCCATCTCTATTCAAAGTTAATCACTTCTTACGGATACACTGTAATTCCACATATTCACCCATTTTTAAGTGAGTCCAACTATTTCTTTTGGGTATTGCAATTTTCAAAAATAATTGGAACACCATTAATTGGTTGGCCGGTCCTGGTTGAAAATTATAATAATGTCCTAAAAAGGTTTTTCTTTTCTATCGCATATCTTATTCCTAATTTGCCTTCCAACTAATGTAAAAATATATTTGTGATATAAAAGGGCACGTTATCTCAAACTACAGAATTATTACCTAATATTTGTTTTTATTTCTTGCATTTTTTCTCTTTTGAATTTGATTTTTTCCGGGCGCGTAGCTGCTTCGGTTATTTGTTCCGTAAGTGAAGTGAATTTCCTGCGCGGGAAATGCATCCTCCACTGGGTTGCGAGATTCGGCACCTATCTACACGACGGCTTGCGAGGTTTCTCAAAGCCAGGTATCTCCCACCAGCAGAGCACCACCCCAGCCGGAACAAGCTTTGAGCTTCCGACTGGTTTCCAGACATATATGGTAGCGTAGTGCATATAAATGTAATTGTAAGTTGAGAGGATAGGACAAAGAGGAGGTAGGAAATATCGCGGGCGGTGCGTGACCCGGTTGTTGGAGTACTGCTCCACCAATCACCTGGTGTTGATTGGAGAACTCCGGAAAACTACCGATGAAAGCAGGCAGCTTCTAGTATTCTCATCTGGGCAGCAACTAAATTCGACTTTGCTATCAAAAAGTCAGGACTCAAACCCTAGAACCTCCTGATCAGAAGCGCTCCCGAAGTTGACATATCATTCACAATTAAATTACTTCTCAAAGGCATTTTTATTTGTAATACAAATTTATTACTAATCTAAAATGTCTATTACTCTAGGTTAGCGGTCTTCAATTTATTTTGATATGAGATGCAAGAGACAAAATCAAATTTTTAAATACGTATGTAGCTCAAGGTGAACGTTTGGGCCAGATATTTCTGCATATCGAACTAAAATGTTGAGTGAAACTGTCCTCTGATATGTATCTAGGCACGATTCGTTGAAGGCAATGAAAACAATCCCTCTCACAACTGTAAATTTGCTCCGTGCGAATTCCTGGAATTGGGCATTCTAACGAGGCGCTTATTCAAAGAGCTTTGAATCGGACGTCACAAGCGCAGCGCCGGCACACACACACACACACACACACACACGTACACACACACACACGCACACTTGTTAGCAGATTCTCTTTCGCGCGCAAAATCTCTTTGTTTGCAAGGGTAAATATTAATAATACTGCCTGAATTGTACTCGACCTATTGTGAAAACTCGTACGTTTAATTGAAATATACGTTTTTCCTAGACGGCGCGGAAAAAATGTCATGTTAGTGGAATTGTATATTATGATGAATTAGTTGTACGAAATTATTTAAAGATTGTGTAAATACAACAGTACAGTTCGTGCTAAAATTTTTTGACAGTGTTTGTTTTAAATAACTTTGCAGACAAATCAAATAAAACAATTCGAAATTCTATTTATACATTTCATAAATTCTGTTTTTTACTTTATCCGTTCTTTAGGTCACGAGAGCAGTGTAATTCGATTGCTAGTTACTACGAACTAACAATAATTAAAATGTCTAACAATTAACAATGAAATTGTAATGACAAAAACTACCTACCTTCTCACAAAACCTAAAAAAAATCATTGAACGTACAAATACGTAGGATTTGGAAAATAGCAGTATATAGTTTGTAGGAAAAAATATTATTTGGCATGTGGATTAATCTTAGAACTGTTCGTTAGAAATTCTTAATAGAGTGCATAGTTAATTACACTACATTCTTATTTTTCAAAGCAATGAGTAAACAAAATCTGATGGATACTCATTATGATGATTATCGTTCTTTAACGTCTGTGCAACAGGTTCATCCCGACCCATTGCATGATAGTATGATGCCTTTGACGTATTGCTCCTGTGTTATCTGCAAGAGGAATTGTGTAATGCATCTCATTTAATTGCATCTTATCCTAAAAACAATGACGGACTTGATTCATTCGCTGTTCTTTTTCCTGTTTAAGCAAAATATATGCCAATTTATGCCACCGTATCGACAACATATAGTTATTATTATTATTATAAACATTATGCCATTTCAATCAGTTTCGTAATGAAGCACTTTTTCGCCATAATGTGGTAATGTACTTCAGTACCACAATAAGGCGGTAAAGTAATGGCGTACCTTGCTACACTTCTTTTGAACATATTTTGGACTTCTTTGTCTTATATCCTTCACTTTTCCTCTTTAAAAACGCTAATACTGAGTACACTTACTGATTTCAATATTGTCATTACGTGATATTGTACTGTTTAACGCAGAGTAGTGGGGAAAAGTCAACTAGGTTTCTCCTTCTCTGATTTACCCGAGAAGTAAGTAATCAAAACTTTTTCGGATGTGGAAATAACTTTTTTTCACCAATATTTAAAAAATAGAGCTTACGCTCTTATTTCTTTTTTGATTTGTTGGGTAACAATGGTTCTGTAGGAGCATTTAGCGATGTTTCTATTTCCAAATCAGAATTACATCCACTCATGTCAAAAAATATACACCGTGTCTTTCAATTGTTCTCCTTGTTGAAAACAGTGTCGTCACTTATAGGGAAAAAAATATGAAAACTAAACGATGGCTAAAGACGAAATTTCACATTAAATTATCACATTTTTACAAAGTAGATAAAACGTTGTAAGATATTCATGTCGTAACATCTTCTTACAATACTCAATTGGTTAGCAAACTCATATTGTAATGAGATGCTTTACGACACATATCGTAAACAACTATTATTAAATTAAATTATGTTCTTAAGGACAAATGCATATCAACTTCAAAAATTTTCTTTGTACTCCTTCGCCATCTAATCGTTGCATATTTATTGCTCAAAATATGTATAATGTCTTCAATTGTCATTTGCATTGTCGATTTGTATTTTATTTCTTCACAAACAACAGATATAACTGTCCCTAGTTTTGATTGGAAGTAATTGTTTATCGATTGTAACATTTTAGCAATTAATGCACTTCTCTACAAATCTCTCCCACATTTTCGACTGTAGAGCAAACTTATTAACACGAAGGCGTACAATGATGGTTGATTTGTCGTAAACAGTATGAAATCTATAAAACGTATGAAATATGTCCCTTGACATTGAGTCCTTTAATGAATTTTGGTTCTCATATGTTTATGAGACGAAAGATCACCTCATCACTATTTGCACAAAACGTCCCTCGTACATACATGATAATGATTATAGTAAAAATCCAAATTGAACGAAAGGAACTATCGCAAATGCATTCGTTCGGTAACATGGCCACGCAATGTGACCACCTTGTCCTTTCAAGACATTCATAGACTCTTCTCTCCCAGCCGATGATTTGGCACTGATGACATCACACTCGGGATGCCTCACTCGGGATGCCATCACACTCGCGTCTCGGGATGCCATTTTCACTGTTAGAATTTTGGCTACTCCTGTTGATACGATCGACGCAAAGATTGGGATACTCACATCTTAATATGCTGCCAATTCATCACTCGAACAACTGGATTCACCCCCTCTATTTCATGGCACAAAATATTCATCTAAATTGGTCATTATACTTCCTGACTCGAACTTCGAATTTTTTAGGGTACGGGACAACTCATCAACAGAGAGACCAATTGAACCTGACATTACGACCACATAAGCTACAACAAACTGACAAGTAAAGTGAGAATGATTTATACTAGTTGAAGCTCACGCTCGTTGAAATGTCAAATGAAAAAATGAAATCGTCAAATCATGTAGAGCAACATATCGCCTCATTCCTTTCAGAGTAAACTGTACAATAAAATTCGGGAAAGTAATTAAATTCACATCTATATCATTGAAAAAGAATACATTTTAGAACAACTTTTGGTTCGTAATTATTAAGTAGGAACAATGTTGCTAATTTCAGTAGCCATTAGAACTCGACCATAACCAACTTTGACATTTTCTGACATTTTCGGAGTAATAGAAACGTCTAAAATATTTTTATTTTTTATAACACGAGCAGTACATACATTATTTAACTAATTAAGTAACTAATTAAATTAATTATTTCTTGACATTTCTTCACTAAGAGAAGAGGCATTGTTAAACAGAGTCCTATTTTATTAAGTGTATTCGTATGCGAGCGTCTGCTTGATACTTACACCACTTTCTTGGGAATTTCCTCTGTTGTTATGTGAACGAGAACAACTATTACGCTGATTTACACGATGAGATGGATCACGAAAACTATTAGGCTGGTAACAGTTTCTCCTTAAGTGTCCTCTTTCACCACAATTGAAGCAAGTAAGGTTGCTGTACTGTGAAGTGCTTGCCACTGCTTTAAATACGTTTAAGAAATTACCTTAATTATCAAATAAATTATCAAATTAAAAACTTAATTTTAATCTGCCATTGAAGAAATCAACAAACCTATTGTTTTCTACTAATACATCGATTAGGTCTTCAATATGAATGTAACTTTCTAGTAACGATTCTAACATGTAATTTAACTTTTCATCTTTCCTTAAAATTTCTCCTGCATTTTTTACTTTCTCGTATACGTACGTTTACGTTATAGTTTACGGAGTAGTGAAATTGTTATAGAGAAGGTTATATGATGCTGCGGGAAATCGATTTCGGAAAAGTTTTGGGGTGGTCAAAACATCTGACCGCCTGCCCGACTATCTGTATATTTTTCCGACCGTCTTTCCATGCGTCTTTCCGTCTGCCTTTTTGTCCGTCTACCCATCCATCTGTAGGTCCGTCTGTAAACAACACTAGTGTCTAAACTATTCGTATAATTTTTTTAAAATGAATATATCCTAATCTATCTGGTCCGACTAGAACCTCTAGGATTTTTAAGAATATTCTTTAAATTTTGAATATACTATTCACAAAACATCTGGGATAATTTAAAAATTTCCTCAAAAATAGTTCAAATTAAAAAATGTTAAAGAATAGAGTGAAAACCACTACAAAGATGGAATTGGTTTTGTGTTGACGGTTTCTTCTGAAGCTTTGAAAATGACAAAAGTTAACATTTTTCCACGTCTTACTACAACTACAATAAGACAGCAATTTTTTCTTCAAACGAAATTTCTTGTCCTCATTTTTGTGTGAAATAAGGGCAATTAAAATATTAAAAACAAGATTTTCTCAAAAACGGCTTCAATGTTTTCCTTTAAACTTTTTTCGGATAATGCTATGTGCTCCGTAACAGATATAAACGTCATTTTGCTGTATTCTGTTTTTAAGAAATACTCAAATGTATTTTGTAAATATATCGCTCACGATGTTAATAAAGAAATTACCAGAAATTTGTATTCATTTGTGAGTAAAATGTATATTTCATTTGTGAGTAAATTGCGTATGCGTGAGCAAAATGCGCATCTTCAGAAACGCTCAAATGGCGATTTTTTGAAAATGATTTCAAGTTCTCATTTGAAAATGTGCATTCAGGACCAGCTTTTATCGTTCTATAATATTCTTAACCTCGGAATCCAACTCTCCTATTTCGGATCCGAGCAATTGTAAAAAATCTTAAGGAAATGACAGTTCGTCCTCAACGATGGCAGCTGAGCAGACGTTGGGGTAAAACCGAAAGAGTCCACACTGACGACTCTGGAACGTATAAGGCAAAAGTTTGTTACATTCTATGGCCTAGTATATTTCATTTGTCATCTTTTCAAAACTATTAAAGAAGATATTTAAACTCGATTAGTTCTTTAACTTAATTCTTTCGAAATTATTCCTTCGCTCAATTTGTAAAGCAGATTATTCGTTTAAGCACATATTATTAAATTTCTACATTATTTGTTTTTCATTTCACTCTCATATTCTAGCTAATTATTTGCAATGGTGCCTATTATATTGCTTGTGGCTTTAATAAACTATTGCGATGAAAACCTCGTCATTCTTTATGAAAGATGCCATTTTTTAATATTCAGTCACTTCTGTTTTCGTAAATCAACAGCTAACATTTAAATTTGAATGTTCATAAAACCGCGAACTGTTAAATAAATCAGGAGTTTTAGAACGTCACTTAAAACATTGGTTTATTTATACACGCTCTTTACAGCTTAAGCTTCGAACTTTTTCAATAAACATGTTACCATGACAAAATACATTTTTAATTAAGAATAGAAATATAAACATTTTAACAAATAGGAGACCGTTATTCTTTCAGGACAGTAAACAATATAAATGTTTGTGAAGGGGTGTTCAAGGAGTAATCTGGTACAGTGGGAGAAATTAGATTCTTGTGCTAACAACAGTTTGTTTGAGGTGTTCAGGACGTTTCGAATGCGCGGTTTACAGGAAGCCTACACATACAAACCGCTACCTTCATGCCGAATCGCATCACCATCCTGCAACAAAGAACGGCGTTCTGAAAACCCTCGCTACGCGGGCAGCCAGAATCTGTGACGAGGACAGTCTCCCTGCCGAACCGGAAACTCTCAGAAAACCTTCTGCGGCCCAATGGTTACCACGGACCCGTTATTCGAGATCCCTACGTCTCACTCACACCACGCTTCCCAGTGAAACCAGCAAAACAGAAACCGGAAGACAAGCCAAACAGTGGCTCTCCCTTACATCCGAGGCATAACTGACAGATTGGCAAACTGGCTAGAAACCTTCCAGCGTTAGAACCTCTTCAAAGCCCACCAAAGCTCGGCCAAACCTGATCCGCGGGTCAAAGACCGCCTTACCCACTCCAAACACGGCGAGTGTACGCGTACCTTGCAGCCTGCGGCCGCAACTACATCGGCCGAGACCCGGCAAACGTTGGAGAAAGGGCTGCGTGAGCACAATCCGACACTTCAAACAGGGCAATATCGACGCTCCGCTGTTCCCCAAGCATGCCTGGGAAACCGGCAGATTTCGCCTTGAAGACACCGGGTGCTCGCCAAGAAGACCGTGGTGCCAAGACGCATCAAAGAAGCGATGAGATCGCGAGACACCCTAACAATATCAACGGCGACGCAGGTTTGCGACTTCACGATGCTTGGAAGCCGTTACTTCGGGCACGCGACCACGTCTCACAGAACCGGACCGCCTCATGCCGTCCGACCCAGGCTGCCCATGCGGGCCAATCGCGGACCGGCTCGCGCCCTCGATCCCGGCCACTCGACCCCCTGACGACCTTTCTCGCGCCGTCCGATCACGCGCCACGCCGTCCCGATCACGCGCCACCCGATTGACTCCCCCCCCCCCCGCGCTTCTAACTGGCGCTCCGATTGGCGCTGCTTCAGCCAATAGCCACACGCCTAGACTTGAATATAAACACGAGCGCTACCATCACGGCGCATACCAGCCCTGAGAAGACCACGACAGTATGTCGAAACGTCGGCAACTCAGCCTTCGACGCGGCGTCACCCGGACAGCCCAGATCACACACACTTATAATTAAATTACTGAAAAGATATTGCAAAGAGACACATAATTAAGACGATGGCTTCGCATTGCACTATTTATATACCCTCTATACCCTTATATTTAGAAACGTAAGTATAATATTTTGGGACGTAAAACACTCGTTCTACACTTTGCCTATTCTATTCTCATGTTTTAAAGACATGGTTGTATTATTTTATTGTTATTTAGTTGGCTTTGAAAAATTGTAATAAACAAATGACGTCAGATATACATCAATTCTATTAATTTTAATATATTAAATTTTAGTGTTTTAACCAACCAGTTAATAAGTGATTGGTGTTTAAACCAAACCAATTAATAAGAGAAGGTGATGACAGTTGCGGGGTCTACTTCCTTTCATACGTAATTTCACTACTGGTTAGAAACCTTGTACAAATTCGCCAGTTGCAGAGCAACGAGCGGACTTGTCTAGAAGTTCCAAACCACAAGTGGAATTAGGTAGACTATTTCCCAAATAAAAATTATAAATCGATTAAATATTATGGATACAATGTTCAAATTAGAGAAATATTTGTTGGTGGGTTGTTTCAGACGCTATATTGGTTATTGCATTTTCTGTCAAGGAAATAATATTTATTTTCCAAAATAGTTGAACATCGCGGTAAGGCGAAATAGAAAGGGGCTCATGCAAACTTTTTGTTTTGGGCGCCCGGGATTGATCACTTGATTACAGAAGGCTATTGGCCGGATTGAAACTAATAACTCATGAGTAGAATAATAATTTACAGAAATAAATCAAAAATTTGTTCGAAAAGAAAAATAAACTTTCTTTTTAATCGTAAATCCTTAGTATTTAAGAAATTATGTGTGTGTTCAAGTTGAGTATTCATGGGTTATACTATTACGTGATTACATTTAATTTTCAAGAGCATTTTTTGTCCATGATTACTCATATTATTTAACTTCTGGGTGATCATTGAATTTCAAGTGTTCTACCATTTAATTGAAGCAATAATGGGTGAGTGTATAAATAAGTCCATTTTAACAATATGTGTTTGAAGTATTCATGGCGTGATACTTCTGCACATTAATGCCCTGGTAATGTTACGGTCTGATACGAGCCTTGGCCGCCCAGCGGCCCAGCCTCTCGGCCATGCGATAAGTGTTTCGTGAGATTAACACGAAGACATCCGTCCACAGTACATACTGATTTTCATAACCTTAGAATGAGCTTTCTCATCGTCACACTGCAATACATATTGGGATATTTGTGAGGAAACTGATAAGTTATAATTTGCTCTGGCCGGGAATAAAATCCAGGGTTGCGCCGTGGAAAGCAAGCATGCTAATCAACAAGTCATCTTTCACCAACTATTAGACTATAGTTGTGTGAAAATATTACTTCAATCAATAGTCATAATATACTCATGATAATAGTGAGTTTACGTATTTGCATTCATCTTCGTGCAAGAGATAAACAAATTATAGACGTTCGTTGTCATTATTGGGAGTGTATATGCGAATAAGAAATATATAAGGAAGAGGAGTCAATATTCTGTACTTCGTTATGTTTAATTAAATGTGTATTATTTATACCGTCCCTTCTCCTGATTTGACAGCGTAGCATCGTTAGGTAGTATGTGTAGCAGAATTGCACCACTGAGATGACAACTTGATCGCATTGAAACATTTACAGAAGTTTATAAAGCTGAGAATAGAAAATGTATGTACAAGTTATTCACGTTTGTGTTACTGTGTGGATGAAAAATATATGTACTCATTAAACTACTACATTTCTTTTTATCACTGAGGACTTTTGAGTAAAGAATAAGAAGTGTCGGATGCTTTAAAGAATTCAATAATTTAATTTTTAATTTTTATGAAGACACATACATGTCAAATTGTTAATGAAGAACACTGTTGTGAACATTTAGTAACACTGTGCGTTTGTGTGTGCAGACTCTCTCCACGCGGATGAAATCTACGTAAGCGGCCGCGGCGGCGGCGGCGAGGGCAGCGGCGGCGGCGGCGGACTTCGACGCCAGCGCCTCCAAGAACGTGACGGCGCTCGTCGGCAAGACGGCCTACCTCAACTGCCGCATCCGCAACCTGGGAAATCGAACGGTAAGTGAAGTCGTAGGAGCATTCATGGATTGACTGGTTGATTAATGATTCAGGGTGCATCAACGGCTAAGGTTATTATTCCCGTACGTGTAGTGCATGTTTTTGCTCGGGAGTTGGTCTTCCTTGGCTGGAGGGTTAGATCTGGCTCCGACTTACTCGTCGACTCGCGAGGTTATTTCCCGACCAGGTATCTCCCGCCAGCTGGGCCAAGATCTAAGCTGCCGACTTGGCTCCCGGCACGTGTGGAAGTGTAGTGCATGAAGATGTATGTGTGTGAGTAATGGATGAAGATAGAACAAGGAAGAGGAAGAAAAGATCGCGCGCGGTCCGTCACTAGTTTGTTAGAATGTGGCTTCGGCATTGATCTTCTGTTGATCGAAAAAGCCACGGAAAACTACCGATCAGAGCAGAGCAGCTGGCTGTGAGAATTCTCCTCCAGACAGCTGCTGAAATCGACCTAGCTATGGGGTTAGTGCCAAAAATTCTGCCACCGTCGGGATTCTAAGCCTAGAACCTTCCGATCAGAGGCACAGCAGTGACATCAATCGATGCCCTGAGCAACCTAAGCCGGTGTTGTTGGAGCCTTCAGTTAGCTATTTACGTAATAAGTTGAATGGGCTTTCTGGTTACCACACTATTATGAGTCCAAAACTTGCCCCTCCCGTGACATTTGCTATATCGATTTAGCACTCACAGTGGTGGTGTTTAGACCTATAATAGTTATTTATGCACCAACGGCGTTATAAAGGCGTTATAAGTTAAATGGTCGAACGGCGACAAAAAGACTTTGGGAAAAAAGCACTCGAGCTTTTTGTTGCTGCCAATATTATTAGAACCAGTTAACGCCTATGCGTAATAACATGCATTATTTTTTATAACTAATTGTAATTATTCGTATTTACTTAATTAATAATTAACTAGTTGTTCACTTCGGTTTGTCATTTCATATCTCCCTCCCATAATTCCCTCTAATAACTCTGTCCGTGAGGAAACGTATTGCAACATTCAAGTGTTTTCATATTTCCCATGTTCCCACGATCCTCTCGATGCACGTAAGGTATGCACTGAATATCGAGCCCAATATCGAAGATAATAAGCAATACTACAGAAAATAAACATATTTTGGTAATTTCTTTTGGATTTTATCCAAAACGAGTAAGTATAATACTAGTTGCATAACAAGGGTTGAACTCAATGAAATACCGCATTTTGAATAAGGTTACAAGTTAATCGTATTTAATTATTAACGTATTATATCTGGACAAAATAAAATACGAAGCCCCTAGCCGGTAGAAAAACTTTTCCTCTTAACATAAATGATGAGAACCTGTAACCAATTTCTCATCACTTTAGCATCCTGGAAAAAAATTCCTCTCTTGTCATTTTCAATTAGATAATTGCTAATTGAACTGCTGACTCGGGATGTCCAGCCATATTTGTAAATCGATTTCGGAATAATGAAATTTTTATTAAAAACAAGTAATTAAAGTTTACAAAAGCTCTTAACATCTTCTCCCTCTGATTTATTAATACTTCAACATTTGTGCCAAATAATTTCTGTATGTTTTGTCATCTAATTCTAACATTCAGATCTCCTCTAACAATATAATTATTTTATTTATTAAATCAATTAAATTTAGTAAGTTCTTGTAAACGTTATTAGTATCATCTTTTCGTCCTTCTTCCGAATCTTACAGCGATATTATGCTCAGAATGTCCTGCTCACCTTGAGTCTTAATGTGTAGATCGAATTGAATTGAATTTGCCTTATTTTACTTGGCGAGACTCGGGCCATCAGGCCCGCTCTTCCGT
>BOPP01000016.1:11254616-11283802 GCA_017312745.1 Gryllus bimaculatus
TTATTCTGCTCCTTTACGTCTCACTTGTCGTAATAGTTGTTCCTACTATTGCTCTAACTTCTGCAGGTTCACCACCCTATACATAATAGAATAGACCACAAAGTTACTGCTTCATGTTGTTTTTTTGTCTCGGATAGCATTTTCAAGTCCTTTTTGGCATCCTTGGCTTCTTTCTTCATATCATGTTCTTTGTGAGCTTGACCACGTGCATTCCAAGTCCCTATATTTACGTGTTCGGATGTTCCGAATCGTTTGTCTTTTATTCTTGCAGATGCCGTTTCCAAATGGTTCCATTTATGATCACCGAGTGAGTCAGTAAAAGAGCTCTTCCTTGGACACTCTATGAAAGCTAGGCAGGAACAGTTTGGTGGCGGGGCTTCCATCTCACTGCTTCCAATTCAGCTGGATTTGTTGAACGTTTTCTGCAGCAGATTGCTTTCTCTCCAGCACTGACTTCTGTCTATTCCCCCTCGGGATCCACTTTTCTTGCACTCTAGGGTAGAGCTCTTTGCTAGGTACTTACAGACTGGTTCTGTCGAACACAGGCTTTTCGGGGAAGCTTGCGTCTCTGAAGGTTCTGCCGCAAGTGCACTGGCAGCACAAAGTATTGCCACACAAAACAACAAGGGGTGCAAGACCCCTCCATGAAAAACACGACCACACCATAACACATTTTTGGACGTGTCCAGATACTTTTGATCACATAGTGTATATGTTATGAACATTAAAGAGTATGTATTACATACACTATATAAATAAGACAAATTTATTGAAACTGCAATTGGTTATGATCCGGTGGCAGCTAATTTCATAAATAAGATAATATATCTCACATGCAAATTATACAGTTATAATAATAATATTAATAACAATATAAAAATATAATAAATAATAAAAAATTCATAAAACATTAAATTACCTTAAGAGAAAGAAACTTCTGTAATCTAACCTCGCACTGAATATTTGTTTAATTAAGACTACACTGTTGTGGCACTGCACAGCACTTAATATCACTGATGTATGTAAGAATACTTAGCCGCTGATTAACTTCTTTCGAAGCTGGATGACCGCTTTCAGCTTTAAGCAAAAAGCAGAGTCCTGCTACTGATCGCCTGTTTTCGAGTGAATCCCCTCCTGCCATTTTCTTGTCCCCGAAAGTAAATATACCTGTCATAATAATAATAATAATAATAATAATAATAATAATAATAATAATAATAATAATATGGCTTTATTAATATTGCAAGGCTCGGGCCATCAGGCCCGCTCTTCCGCCTAACCACACCGTCATACGCTGAACCCGTTCCAATTTTCGCATAATTTTGAGGGAATCCCAATAAATCGTTTTATATTCCATTACCGGACAAACAAGCGATAAATAAGCAATTTCCTTCGCGTTTGCCGAACTATTTTTTAAGGTGCGCATTACAAAGTGAAGGCAGCTTCAGTCTTTCCCTACAACAAAATCTAGATGACGTTTCCTGCTTAATTTACTACCGAAATGGATTCTTAGGTATTTGTACTTTTTATGAAGAAACTCTGGGAATAATGTCGGTATTTAAACGGTAATTTGTTTCTATGTAATTATGACCCCTACCAAAAGTGATGGATTTGCTTTTGGAGCTTTTTTATGGTCATTCCAATATTTTCCTCCCAGTAATATAATGCATCAAGATCTCTTTGAAGCATTTCTTGGTCTTCTTTCAAATTCATTCTACGATATATTATGCAATCGTCTGCAAACAGCCGAACATTTGAGATCAAGTGCGCTGACAGATTCTTAACGAACGCTAGAAATAGAAGACCGAAGACCCTTGAGTTACTGGATGATTCGTATTGCTTTTGAAAATAGAAACGAAATACTTATTAAACGCAAGGGCGATTGCCCGATCGTTAGTAATGAGTGTGTTTCCGTTTACAAGAGCAACTGGGATATCCTCTTTACTTTCATTCCTTCTACGAACATATTTATAAAATCCTGTCCAGTTATTTCCCTTCCCATCTAGAATATTCTTTAAATATGCCTCCTGAGCAATTTTCTTTTCTCGCTCTAATTCTTTTGAACGATTTCGAAAAATATTCATATGCTCCCTACTGCGTTTTGTGTTCTTAAATGTTTTTTTTGTTTTCCTCTTCATTTGCCTAAGTTTTGCATTGCAGTATTCTGCGGTACGGATTATTTTTTAAAATTTTGCAGGGAACAAACGTTTGCAAATCGTGTAAAATATCTTTGATCGCACCTCATACTTCTTCCATACCTCCCTCGGTTCTCAGAAAGCCATTGTATTGTTACCTACAAAAACTTGAAGCTCCTCTAACATTTGTTCCTATCGAGATGCCTTTCCTTGAAATATTTTCGTCTAAGTCAAGAAGAACGGCTTTGTAATCACTAATGCCCTCAACAACTTCATAAGATATGAAAACGTCTTTCGACCTAATTAGGTAGACATTCAAAATCGCATCCTGCCGCGCCCCGCTCCGAACTATCTGCGTCAGTCCGCTCTTCAAAACTAGACTGTTCAGAAGTGTTCGGGCTTTCAACTCGCTCACGGCGTCCTCTGTTTGCGCTAGGCATTTTTAAGTCGCCTACAATAAAAATTGGGTGGCAATTCTCATTTCTGTTTTCTGAATGATGTCTTCCAAAATGTCAAATCCGTCGCTCGAAGGCCTAAACCATGCAATAATTTTTAATATGGTTCCTGAACTAGTAATTTCTATTTCCATCATTTCATACTCTGTGCTGACCCAATCTAATCTAATATTCTTGTCTAATTTGACGCAAATAAAAACTCCGCTTCCTCTACCATTTCTATCCCTCCTGAAGATCTTTTAATGAGATTGGAAAATTTCACAGGATCCGATTTCCTCAGTTAGCCAAGACTTAGTTACTATCACTATATCGGGATCGGAGGCATCAACTATATTTTAAATCTCTATTCCTTTATTGACTATACTACGATAGTTTACCTGCAACAACCTAAGAAATCCTCGCGTGGACTTGTTCTTGAGAAGGCGCGTCCCTCGAAGACGTCTCCGCCGCCGTCGCCATCGTCTCTGTCGTCGACGTCACTGGTGCCGCCGCCGTCGCCTCCGCCGCCGTCGCTCTATAGTTGCTCCGACCCGATGCCGTCATCCTAATCCATCAGGACCGTGTGCACATACTCGCCGCCTCGCTGTCGTCCTCTTGCTCAGCAGTAGTCTCGTCCCGCGCTTACGACACGTTCCCGCCCGTTCCCACCGCCGTCGCTTCCGCTCCGACGCTGAAATCCCGCGCTGCCAACTCGTTCACGCTCGTTCGCTCCGATGATGGATTCTGTGCTGACGAATACTCCTCACCGTTTCCTTTCGCAGTCACCCTCTCTCCTCATTTCTGTCCACCCTCGCTCCTGTCTCAGCAGCTCCACCCCACACACAATTTATTGTCGCTGCTGCGACCACCGCTGAGGAACCTCAACCGTGCAATCGGGTTGTGGCCTCGCCTACTTTAGGGAACGGGCTCCCAAACTTTTTGCTCCCTTCGAATTCAGATGGAGGCCGTTCCCATCAAGTCGCTGTAGCGACCAAGACTCACGCGGGCCGTGTCGAATGCAGGAACTTGCGTCTACGAATGCCATATCAACACACTCTAGATCATATTAATTTCTGCAATGTGACGCCAGAAGATGTCTTTTCTTCTCATTACACCACTGAGCACAATCATGGTTGCGGGAAACTTCTTTTGCGCCGTCGCGACAAGTTCGTACACATCGCGCATAATGTTCTTCCTATTTCCTTTTAAGTTGTTTTTTTTTCTACATAAATAACATCATTTTCAACTGTACCGAACTCTTTTCTTTCGATATATCTTATTAATTGATCTACACGAATACCCGGTAAACACTTTACTTTTTTGTCCTTCCCCACGTGTCATACAATAACAAGCACGAAATCAGCTGCAACACTGCCTCATCAGTAGCCTCCCTCACTTCCTCGCTCTCTATATTGCACGATTCTTCGTTTTCTGTTCCAATAAGTGCTTCAATTTCTACGTTACCGCTCAAGCATCCTTTCTCAGTTGTTATCTCAACTGACTTCAGTGATACTTCAACCCTTATAGCACCTATTTCCAAAGGCTCGTTCTTTAGCGACAAAATCTCCACCAACTTCTGCAGTTCAAAAAGTTCCCCTTGTAGCTTGCGGATTCATCTCTCGCTTCGTTCATTTGCTGCATTCAACATTCGCTGCCTCCATTTCATGTCCAGGGTTCATTTTAACACCACCAATAATCAATAATGTTGCAATAACACCAGCACACAGAAGCATCATCTGTATACCGCCGTAATTCGCCTGACCGGCTGCAAGCCAACACAAACACGCGGTAAGAGCGCCGCGTAGGAACCAACGCTCGCCCGGTACATCTGTGAGCTGCACCTCACCGCCTTTCACTTTTCAAGAGCTCGCGGGAAATACGGCCGCACCCGACGAGAGACACTCAGAGACTATTGTCTTATTGTATATTATAGACTGTATGTTTATAATATATTATATATAAGTATTGTATCTATTGTTGTAGTATTTTGTTGTACTGAATATTATAGTTGTAAGAAGACGCCATAAACTTTTGCACCTTTGCACTTTTCGAAAATTGAGAGATTTTAACCAAAATGAGGCCTGGCATATTCGTAAACACTATACTCCACTTCCGCTATCCAATAACAACGTTTAATAAAATGGGGCTATTTTTTAGTAAATTTGGAAATTAGGAGGGACATTAAAAATGTTTTGTTTTGAATCGATATTTCGATATTAAGGACTCTCAAAATGTGAACTCTAACTACACAAGTGTTAGAGGAAGTAATTTACTGCGCATCGAATAAATATTTTTCTTCTTTTTTACCTGGGCCCGACAATAAGAGTTCTTTTGTCGACAAATCGCCGATTTCCGTCGCAGCATTACAATACGTTCTATTTACTTCGTACGTAATACGGCAAGAAAGTAAAAATGTGAATAGAAGAGCACACTTCTAATCGAGGTTAATTCACAGTTTTGCACGATACATCTCTTCTTATCAATGTACCGTTGAAGCATTGTGTATTGAAGTTGCGTGCGCACAGGATATTGATCAGAAGCGGAGACCCTACCATACGGGATTAGGTATCGGATCCATAATGCATGGTCGCTATTGCACTTCACACATGTGGAACCGCTTTGTGCTCCCAGTCATTGTCTATTCAGCATTGTCGAGAACTAAATCATGTCTGTAGATTATTCATGCTGTGTGAGGAAAATGTGATTTGTATCGATTACACAAACACTAATGAGGGTTAGTATCAGCCATCTTTGTCACTATCTCTGGTAGTAATTTTATTTCATGAATTATAATGTTAAAATATTTATAGTAAGAAAACTATCTTAAGATCTACTAGAAAACGTTCGTTTTCTAAATATTGTCATTCAGAGTGACAGTCGTTAGTCAGTTAATTTTTCTGTTACCTGACTCTACCAGTGTCGTTGAATGATTATAGTTTGTTAACCATAAAATCTACTTTCAAATACCAGTGGTGATACTACAGCACGTCCTTCTCGTATTGTTTTTAACGATTATACCGATACTTGAACATATATTAATTTATGTAATTAAAAAATAAGATGACATAAAAATCGTTGACATGTTATTTAGTGCGTTTATATCTATTTATTAACCTTCCTGCGATTTAGTGTCACATGTACAATCGCGAATGGGTATTTCTGCCGCCGACGAATATTTTTCCCTTTTCGCAATTCGTGGTTAATTTATTAAATAGCATCAACTGTGCATTAAAGTAGATTAAGAATTTATTGAAACAATTTTAATTATTCTTCAGAAAACAAATTTCTGAATGAGAAAATTTGCAATATTTATCTTCTATTTTTGTTTCACAAAATCTGAATAAAAATGCAAACATTATAGTGATGTAATGAAAATCAACATTAAAATCTAATGGAATAGAAAGGTAAAAATCTAATATGCAAGATAAAAATGGTAAAGAGGTGGAGATATAATGTGTAAGTATATATGTATTATAATAAAACCGTAAAAATAAATATTATATATATTACTAAACTCCAATGAAATCGCACATTTCATGGAATAAATAACCAATTCATTGAATTTTCACAATAGCAAAAGAGGATTATTACGACATTTTTACTACAAAAATATATGAAAAATCAATACAACAAATTTATCTCATTTGTGAAAACAAACTGGAGCAGGTGCGATCGCGTGACGGTGTTCATGCCGTGTGGACCGAAAACTGATGACGTTGGTGATTTTAGCGCAAATTTGGCACAAATGTGGGTGGCGAAGACGGTATCGCTACTTGTGTCTCAATACATAACTAGAGAATACCTGGCTTCCCGTCATACTAAGTTCAAACATGAAGGCGCGGTGCCGTTTTATTTTCAAAGGCTGCATTTATACCACCCGCACGATCGCTAAAAGGTTAAATAAGTTTAAAGAAGAATTTTGGAGTGGTTTATGGAAAATCTTGTTTGCAAAATTGCTCTATTTCACATGAAATTGCACAAAAGTATCCATATTTTTTAAAACGCACCAAACATAATTTAAATTTCTAATTTGAAGAATAGCTTTCAGTTGTTTGTAGTTGGATGAGTTCCTTGACTATTTCGTTTCTCCTACGAACTGTGGAAGGTTGTGATTAAAGTGATTTAAGCGCTTGTTTCTAGCGCCACGAAAATCCACATTTTTAAGATAAAATGACAAAAATGCAAATATGTTTAATTGGTGTGTTAATGTTCTTATTAGGACAGAGATGCATCTCAGGCACTATATAGCCCGTAATTAGAATGCAGCCAGACAATCTCCTGGAAGCCTGCTACCTGGGAACCCGTTGCCGCTCCTTTGGGGGCCCCTAGGTGTAAAATGCCCGATGGTATTCAGAAAGCACTCCCAGCTCTCTGCCAGAGTGGGGGCTCGCTGTCATTGGTCAAACGGCATACGCAAGCGCATCTGTAACTCACACACCTGATAAAAATGTGTACCAACGTAATAAATATAAATGAAATTATTTTTCTATCCCCTTTGAAATTCTTTTTAACATGAAAATGAATACAATCGTAGCATCGTTGACACGCGTTTTATAATATACTCTTATTTTGTGTACATTCCCAGAGAATTACGGCCTGTAACTAATAACACTGCTACAATTATATTTTATGTAATCGTTGGTATGAGAGTTGCCTTTGCAGTTTGTTTTCGTATTCTAGTTGATTTCACGTGCATTTGAGATGGGGTTCTGGTGGCGTGTATGTTGTTTGGTTGCTGTGTTTATAGTGTTTTTTTGCTTTTATTTCATATAAAAACCTGTCTTTTCTCCTTTGGGACAGTCTTTGGATCGTTTAGTGTTTTGTTTCTTTTACGTATAGTTTACCTTTTACAACGTCCCAGCAATATTTTGCAACATTGTGATGGCAAAACAAATAGCAACTTCCTTCACTGAGTTTGAAAAAGCTCTTTTGTGCCAACTGGTTCGAAAACAAAAAATAGTGGAGAATCAAGCTTCTGATAGCACAACAAAGCAAAGATAAAGGGATTTCAAAAATCGGCAATGACATTGAAATTCACGGTCCCGAAACTTCTCTATAGGATTTTGGGGATTCCAGATGTAACGGCAAGGCATTCGTCCTCGTCGATCTTTTTTTCTCCATTTCTTCCATGAATTCATAGAATTCAATCAAGTGGTTATCCATTATACTAAAGTGGACATATTTTGACATCACAAAAATGGGAAATTTTAGTTTTGTCATAATGCTAAAAGGACTAAAATAGAACGTTAAACACTATTTTGTCATAAATATATAGGTTTCAAAATTAAGATTAAATCAATTAATAAATACATAAATACGTATACATTTCCTTACATAAACAGTCAATTCACACCAATCAAAGAATTTTGTAGGTAGGAACATAAATAAAAAAACAGGCATTTGTTTAAATTGCATTTTCATCCATTACGAAGTAGATCAGTGTTTCTTAAGTAAGATTGCGTCACTCAGAAACTCCCAGAAGTGGAAGGGTTGGATTACTGAATTTCTCCACAACAATATCGTTAACAGATAGCACATACAAGTTGAAATGACGACATTGACACATTGACACACTACCTTTTTTTCCTCTTAGAAATAAAAACCGATTAAAAAACTCTTTGTTTCGTGGCATGTGAACACAATATTTTGTCGCACTTCATTTGTTATAAACAATTGCGAAACAAATGTTGTAATACATTTAATATTTTTGACAACATTCTATGCTGACAAATCATTGTCACAAAAAGAACATTTTAGCGTCACGTTTTCCTCTCAAAAATACCGGAGAGGGACTCAGAAGAAGGGACTGTGCCAGCCAATACGGGACGTCTGGTCACCTTACATCATATCGAACGCAGGAGACGGGCGAAATGAACGATTACTTCCAAATTTTTCCGAAGGCATTTGAACGACCAAGAAATAACCTAGTCAGATTGTTACTTTTTTGCATATTACTTGCGTAGTATACACGATTTTCCCCAAAAATTTTATTCCTATTTCAGTCTCACTAAACTCAAACTCTTGTGAATTTGAAACGGATATTGTCATTTAAGGAGTACTTTACTTAAAGCATTTATAACATTTTTAAGTCTTCTAAAATTGACTCAAAATTTTTTTTATTAAAATTTGTTCTGGTATAGCGTAAAGAATGCTTAAAAAATGGGTATGAGTTCCGCTGAACTCTAAATTTTCCAGAATTGCAAAAGTTCTGAACTCTTTCGGCGTCTTCTCACAAGTAGAAGATATAAAATAGATATATTTTTCTATAAAAAATCACAATATTCAAAGACAAATATGAAATGACATGAACAATCTTTCGAATTTATGAGTACCTTTCGCGTTGCAGGAGATGTTACACGATAAGAGATGGCATGTAGTGAGTGCGCCTAAATACATGGATCAGAGCGGTATTCAGGGGATTGTTTCCCTTTTGAGGTAAATGAAGGGCAACTTACAGTTATAAATTAATTGACTTTTAATTTTGCTATGCACGAGTGAATGAAATAAATTAATAGTATGCTGGAGGACCAACGGAAGTTCGTACAGTTTGTTTTTCCTTTTTTATTAAAGTTTAAATTCACTCTACTCACAGTTTGCCGTGCTGCCACCATCAACCCGAACAGATGAGCGTGTGTGGGAGCCGTCAGAGCTGAGGTTGGCTGTATGTGATTCGGCTAGCGGTATTGATATCACAACGGGCAAGGACTCTGTAAATACTGGAGCTGCCCGGTTGTGTAGTCTCGTAGTTTCGGTCAGATGACGGCTGATGCCCGTGAGTGGCTGGAATTTAGAAGCAGCAGCCCGTTGTCCGTGCTAGTTCATTGATGGCGAAATGGTAGGCGCGAAAGAAGCAGCCGACTCGTTAGCGAACTGTCTGCCTGGAGCGAGTATTGATGTACTCGTCCGTTGTTGACAGAGGACAGCAATAGACGTAAACACGTCTTAGTAGAGCAGTCGTAGGCTGATGCCTATGATTGTTAATGAGTTGCATTTGGGGTCTGTCAGTTCTACTAGCAATTGAGCAGTTGTACTTGTTCGAGAAGTTTGACAATTGGTGTCGGTTTTGTTTGACACTTCCGTGCCGGTCACATTTGGTGTGAAACTTCTGTGACGGTGACTGCGTCGGCCATTTCTGTGTTGATCACTTATCTTGTGTGGGAGCGAAGTTCTTTTATTTAAAGTAGCGAATGTTTTTCGAGTGCAGGCAGGGGAGAGCCACGTGACAAAAGCGCAAGCACCCAAGCCCGCGATAGTTGCTCGCTATTTGTTGGCGCCTTGGGGCCCGGGGAGGGAGGCATCACGAGGCATTTTTCGTATCTGAATTCGGTTCTCACGGAACCGCGGCGTGGCACGTCGGTTGAAAGAAAGGCGGCGCGGCCGTAGCCGCAAGCTGATTTGTTTGTCGGCGAGATGTTAAGTAATGTGCTGGTGGAGAGAGGCTCGATTCAGAGAGGTTTGTAGACATCTGGCAGATATCGACGATGAGGGTGAGAAAGGGCGCTGGAGCAGCGCTGACAGCCCTCCAGTGGCCGGCGGGCGCCACGGGGCAGTGTCCGCGGAAAAGCTCGTGTTTGCTAGAAGCCCTTCAGTTGTTTCATTGTCCTTTGGTTCGTACGTACTTCGGCGGGGTTCGCTGGAGCCATGAGAAATGCTCCTGCGCAGACACATTCTACATGAATTACTTTATTTCCTGTGAATGCTTTCCATGAGCAGATGCGCTCTGGACATCGAGGGAGAAGTTTCTGAGGGTAGCGGCGAAGACATGTTTGAAAGCCTGCGGCCGCATGGGCGAAGATATTTACGGGCTGCGTCAGCTAGCGATCGCGAGATTGAATACGCGTACTTTTAAGGGAAATAAGACATGTTTTACGCATTTATTTTTTTCAAAAAATGGCTCCAAATTTTTCTTCTTTTCGTAGAATAAATAAAAAAAATCTTATAAAAATGACGGGTGTTTCATTTACAGTAATCTCCCTTCAACCTAAAAAATTGGCAAAAATAAAATTGAAACAATTTCCTTAAAAATTGTTCTTCAAAATTAGATCTTTACACGCATTTATGTAATTTATTCTTCTAGAAGGAAAAAAATTACAAACAATTTTTTTATAAAACGACTCGAAAGTGCACTTAAAAATAGAGAAATTCTTATTTTCGTTAACATCTCTGAATATTCGAAAATTGCAAAACTTAGAAATAATGCGAGAAAGAACGTGCTTTGTAGCCCCACTAGATTGTTTTAAAAACTAAATTCTTGATAGGTCTAGCAATATTCAGTACACCGTTACTGGGCGATGCAAGAAGGTTTTAGGCGAAACGGGGTGATAACTTAGCGGAGGACGGAACATGTGTTGCGAATGGAAGGAAACCGCCAACATATGTTTACAGGTGTCGTGGGTGCGGCACCGCGACATCCACCTGCTGACGGTGGGGCGCTACACGTACACCAGCGACCAGCGCTTCCAGTCCATCCACTCGCCGCAGACGGAGGACTGGATGCTGCAGATCCGCTACCCGCAGCACCGCGACTCGGGGCTGTACGAGTGCCAGGTCAGCACCACGCCCCCCATCGGACACGCCATGTACCTCTCCGTCGTGGGTGAGTATTCTTAGAGGAACACTTAGTTCCTGGTGTCACTATGCTCTGCTGATTCAAATACAGCTGATTTACTTCAAGAATGTTTCATGACTATTGTTTGAATGCGAATTGCCTTTCGGTAATGTTGGCATTTCATGATCTTCCTCAAGGTTGAAGTGAGCCAGAGAAGTCGACGCTGAGTTTATAGCATTGATAGATAATATACGTAAGGGTAGTGATTGGCTGCGAAGATAGTTTATCAGTAGAAATGTCCGCATCACAACCAACCTTTGAGGCGGAGTCACCCGGACGCATGTCTCTGGTCACGGAAGCACACTTCTTCTAAGGATGTTGACATTTACAATGTGTATGACATACACAATGTGTCTACAACTCACCTTGTATGCTGTTTACTTTGTTAGATATGGCTGGGGCAGAGTTTCCCATTTTAGAAAGCAGAAACGAATAATATTTCATAATTACAACGTTTAATCACAAATATATTATTTTTCACCGGCCCGTGATAGTTTCGTACGAACAATTACACTTATTCTTTCTCGACTTATTTCATGATGCAAACCGTTACAAGATTAATTAATATAAATGTTTCTGCTAATGAAATTCCACAAGAGTAAGTAACAAGGGCGCGAATCACCTCGCGTAAAATCTTTTGCGCATTGTGTAAACTCTTTTCCAACACAATGCGACACTTTGCGAAAGAAGTTACCCACACGTTTCGCGTCGTTTCGCGCTGTATTCGTAATATTTTGCGCACCTTTAATTAGAATGAAAACATTAGCTGTTTTTCACACTAAAAACCAACATGAGAATCCGTGTATTTCAAACGCCGCATAAAGCAAAAAATTGGAAAAACCTGTAAGTTCTGAATCAATATTTGAATCAATATTTGTCCCTCATTTCGGAGCATTTAAGTGAGTTAGGAACATGGAATATTTGCAATTCAGTACTTCAAAAAGGGATTTAAATACTTCGGTGTTACCTCCCAAAAGCTTCTTTGGTCCAATACACTTTCACCAAAATTCACCGCATCATCAACGCCCTTTGCACGTTCCTAAGAAACCAATTAATCCTCACAAAGAAAAGAATCCTCATATATTTTTCTTACATCCGATCCATCCTGAGCTCTGTGCTCTCCACCCATCCCACCTGGACAGCCACACCCCCTACCAACCTCAACTACAGCAACAAATCCGAAAATAGAGTAATCCACCTAATTTTCCTACCCCCGCTATACATCAGGTTTAATGACATCCGCTCCTTACATCACATCCCACACATCCTCACCTACATCCATGACTCCGCCAAAACCATAACCCAAACGTTTACCACCAACTCAATATTCCAAAACTTAATTACTCCACACCTTCACATCCTATCCAATTCTCCCAGACACTCCCGCAAAAAACATCCCGTCGACATTATCCAGTGTTCTTCGCAATCACCTGATGATATAGGCCAAGGACGACCTACGAAGACGACTGACGCACAATTGACATAAAAGCAGAGACGAGACCAACACAACTGGCTAATTATCGACCTGCGAAGTCTGACAAACGACTAACGCCAGTTTCCAATACGCTCCTTCCTTTCCTAAATATCAACCTATCCTAAACTTCACGTCACTTAACCTAACCCTTCCCCATCCCTCCCTTCACCAAAGTATTCTGGAAAAGTAAATATATATTTTAAAAAACTATTATTTCTCCCCAATCTTTCTAACTATTCCCTTCCCATTCTGTTCCCTACCTCCTTTCCCATCGTCCTACAATCCTAATAAAATGACTCATCTAATCTTAAACCAAATAACCCCACTATATTTCACCCAGCTTCCAAATCCCTGTTCTTGAGAGGGGGAGTGGAAGCAGAAAAAACGTAAGAACAAACCACATCATCTTCAACTGGCTGAAGAGTCTCAACTTTTATTTTGGTCACTGAAATAACTGGACTGGAGTAAGAGTCAAAACACATTTTTTTTCGTAATCCGTTACTATAGACAGTCGTCAACAAAAAATACAATACATAATTCGAAAATGTTTGCACGTCTACCAAATGTCTGAAGAAAAATACCTGATATACATGTCACAACCCAATACAGAATCGAGTCGAAGGGAGAGTTTAACAAGAGACGAGTCGCTCTTCTCTTACTCTCTGTACTTTGTCGTCTTCGCCAGGAGAAGGCTACTCTCGCCTCCTTGCTCTGCGTCACTTCCCGCGCCATCTTCTTTTCCCCACCGCTACTTCTCTTGCTGACAGAGGGTAGCTGCCCTGCTACCCTGGCGGTTGCCTCGGGTACGACTTTCACTTGTAAATTAGTCTTAAAAATATTACTCGTGCTTTGGAAAGTCCCAAATACTGAGTTTATTTGCCCACTGGCCAGAGGGTTCTCGATTTATTGGTACTTTATAAAAACCTAGAGTGTGACCTCTGATTAAGTTCTACTTTATATATACGGTAATACAAAAAGTATTTGAAGTTCAATTCTTCAAACATGATCGAATACAGATTTAAGAACAGCATCTCAAACCCCGTATGCCTTTGAAACACCGTTTCTCCAGGTATGTGTCTCAGAATAAATGGTACTCATATCTAGAAAATTTAGAGAAGTCGAAAATTATCACTTTTTACAAATGAACATATGGTTGGAAACAACATAATTCGGATTCCAAAATTTGGCATTTGCACCTGTGTAAAGTCTTAATAGTAAGGCTGCCACAGTCACGTTTTCATCGACGCCTCGTCGATAGCTTTTTCTTTGAGAAATAATGAACTTTCTCAACAAGAAAATAAATAACCTTAATTGACGACTTCTGTCTGCAGTTCACAATTTTTATCTTCCTAAACTATTAGACGTTTTTACTGCTAATGTTTCTAGCGTAACATGTATACATTTGCAAAAACCCTCATTCCCATGCAATTGATAATCTTTCAAACTTGACTCCATGATCTCGCAAAGCATTCGGTTAGTTTATTTCTTCCTCTTCTCTTCTTTCCTCTCTATTCTCTACAATACCCCTATGCAAGGACAAAAACAACTGACAACGGCAACCCGCTATGTTACATCTGATTGTCAAGCAAATACATACAAACAGGTGTTCGGTAAGTCACTTTCTGATGCAAGCAAGGAAGTTCCACGTATCTTCGGAACATCCCACCAGTAAGAAATGATTGTATTATACAAAATTTTGGTCTAGATATTCTGTAGTGATCATTTTACACGTTACCTCTCTACATGTCTGAGAAGACTGTAATATTCATTCCGAGACACCTGTATAATACGCATCTCGAAATGAATTCGGCCGGCTCTTCCTCCCCCCCCAGGGCTGCGAGCGGGGAAAGGCTCGGCTCTTTTCCCGAACGCATCGCTCCCGCGGGCATCGGATGAAATACGCGTGAGCGCACGCGCGGGGCGCCAGACGGATCTCCGCGCACGGGCCCGGGCCTGGCCCCTGGGGTGCGCCCGGCCTCCCGCCCGGCCTCTAATTGCTGGCACCTCCTGTTTTATTCGACAGCTCTTTTTGTCGGAAAGGAATGGCTCTATTTCACAGCTCCCTGTGGGCCGGCGGAAGCTATGCCCCCGGGCGGGGATTAACGTTTTATAACGGGAATTAAACATCGATTGCTGCGGTCATTGGTTTCGCTGTGTGTAGACACATTGATTTAGTAATTGCATGTGACGTAGGAGGAACAGAATGTTCGAGAATGTAAAGTTCATTTTCGTTCGATAAGATTGCAATAACGAATTGTGAAATCCAATAGTATGAAAAAATTGAAGAAAAACAACATTAAAGGTTTTTTGATTTTAATTCTTCTGAACAAATACAAGTCACTAATATAACGCAAGTAGAATTCAGGAAATAAACTGTAATTTAGGGCACTTGATCTACATATTTCTCCATATTTCATCATGCATTTTAAGAAATATATCAAATATACAATTTATTATTTATTACCATGTTACAGATTGTTTTGAATTGATAATATAAAAAGTTATATTTTTCGTTTTTTACGATAAAGAAATAACGCTCACACCGTTTCTGCTACATTAATCAATTAACATAGAAAAGTGTGTCCCCAGAGACGAACACATACAAATACTTGAATATAATGTCTTTGCGGAAAGCCTGTAGTAAAATTTATATTTTTGGAACATTAAAAAATAACTACAGTATAAACTGTTATTTTAAATAATTCTCAAAGATTTTATAAATAATTCTCACATGCGCAAATTTATGGTCCAAATGTAATTTTTTATGCTTAAAATCTAGTAGTATCAATACGCGTGAAGCAACCTTATGCAGATATATCACTTCACAGCTTGACACATAATATTTCCTCTCTGTCCCAGTAGAGCCTGTGACCCTCATAATTGGCGAGCCCGACATGTACATCTACAAGGGCAGCACCATCAACCTCACGTGCGTCGTCCAAACGACAGCCCGGAGCCCCCGCCGGCCATCTACTGGGACGCACAACTCTGAGGTAGTTACAAGAGCAGCGCCATCAACCTCACAGCCCGGAGCCCCCGCGGCCATCTACTGGACGCACAACTCTGAGGTAAGGTACAAGAGCAGCGCCATTCAACCTCACAGCCCGGAGCCCCCGCGCCATCTACTGGACCGCACAACTCTGAGGTAAGGTACAAAGCGAGCGCCATCAACCTGCGACAGCCCGGAGCCCCCGCCGGCATCATCACTGACGCACAACTCTGAGGTAAGGTACAAGCAGCGCGCATCAACCTCACGTGCGGCGTTAAATGCAGCCCGGAGCCCCCGCCGGCCATCTACTGGACGCACAACTCTGACGGTAAGGTACAAGACAGCGCCATCAACCACGCCTATTGTGCGCTATAAATAAATGCAGCCCGGAGCCCCCGCCGGCCATCTACTGGACGCACAACTCTGAGGTAAGGTACAAGAACAGCGCCATCAACCATCACAATCATTTGTCGTAAATAGAAAAAACATGCAACCGAACACTATGGTTTTTTATTGATAATATAAGACCTATTATTGCTTACAACATGATCGATGTCTGTCGGAGAATTTGTAGATTGAGAGAGCTCTTGTGAGGACGAGAGAACATACGAACATTACTGGATTAGGCGGCAGTTGCGGAAGGTAGGTTCACAGTTTAAGATTCTGGCATTCACCTGGCCCTATGAAAATCCCACTGAACAAATAAGCCGGCCTTTAGTCAGGGATCGGCTTTATTTTGCGTCGAAAATACGCCTCCTCGATAACTTCAACAAACGACCTCCCGGTTCACTAAGTTACATTTCTGGCTCTCAACTATTGCACACGGTCATTTTAACGTGTATTTAAGGAAAACCTAAAATTAAAATATATTAGATTAGATTTCTCTAACGTCGTAATACTTCCCTTGATCTCTAATCAGAATACCAATTGAATACTTTGTACCGAAATAAAAAAATTAAAAGCAATAATATATTAGTAACATAATAATTTATCACGTACTTTGTCAAATTTTTCAGCTCCAATCTTTTCACAAGTATAACTCGTTCGTTAATAGAGGATGCACAAACTTCTTTCGAAATCGACTAACAAAATACCAGAATGATCGGGGTTTCAAGGTCCGCCTGGGGCATGATTGCATTTGTGTTCAACCACTCATCTTGTATAGCCATTTACATATTTGTTTTGTTTTGTTTAATAGACTAATATATTTTTCTTCTTTTAATCTGCATACTCTAACTCTATATTTATGTAACCTTTTTACATCCTATTTATAATAATTACTTCAGAGTATTGCATTTTGTATACCCGTTTTATGTCCTTGAAGCCAATGGTAAATACTTTAAACCTCTTTAAAAAAAACATAAATAAAGTCTTTTTAATAATATTTATTAATTTGTTTACCGATAACCACTTAGTATTCCAATAAATACATTCTGCAGTTTCAATTCATTTTTCAAATGTTTCTCCAATTACGCGAAACATAAAGCAATTAGTAAATAATTTAATTTCACAATAATTTATAATTTTCACTTGTTTCTCTTGTTTGTTTAATTCATTTATGCTCAACAATATTTAACCCAAATTGACCCTTTCAGTCTGTATTTTCTCAAGAAGCATTGTCATGTCAACGAATGCGAAAAAGTTGAAAAAATGTCCGCGAGAAACAGAATACAAGGTACACAGAATAGCTAGAAAAATATTTCGACCGAGAGAAACATGAAGAAGTGTTTGTCTTATATCGTATTTTAATGCAGTGTGTTTGACTCTTCATAAAAACATTGTTTCGTTCTGTACTAACCTTGTGTCATTAAATTGCCATTCTAGTGAATGAAACCTTTTGAGATACATGTTTTTAAATCTGCCAGGAAGTGAGTTCTATGATTTGGTGAGAAAAATTATTTTGCTGTAGGAGATCAACTACGACTCCCCGCGTGGCGGCGTGAGCGTCATCACAGAGAAAGGGGACGTGACGACGTCCTATCTGCTCATCCAACGCGCCAACACGCCCGACTCGGGCAAGTACTCCTGCAATCCTTCGAACGCCAACGTCAAGTCAGTTGTCGTTCATGTTTTGAATGGTAAGAATTATGTGGGATAAGTATTCGAAAGTATGCAAGGTAATGCAGTAAACATTAAATATAATGTCTAAGTAAGTTTCGGTTATAATAGGACCGACAAATTATTTTTGTATCAATGTAAACAGGAAGTTATAAATAAATGCTTGAAAGGGCTAGAGCATGTAGGATGTCAAAGATGATTTTTGCCAATGAACACGTGAAAAATATGTTGTAACGAAGTTACAAACGAGAAATTACATTGCATTACGCTAATGCGTTGCGTATGATACTAAGGAAATTTATATTTACTGCGAATGTTCGCAGAGGAGGGGTAGGTACCTCGAGAAACCCTGGTACGCCTTTTAGGTGCTTATAGTATGAAGGTGGGAAGTTGAGAAACCATACGGTTAACCCGGACGCAAGAGAATAGGAAAATAAGAAGTACGAGAAAGTTTGTGCCATTATTTAGCGCCAGTAGTTGGTCTTTGACTTCAAATTCCAAAATTGGTGACTACAACGTGTAATGAGTTCGTATTGTACACCAATCACTTTCTGGCGCAGTCTAGGTTGAACAATGAACAAAAGAACCTCAATATTGTCTTTGCGAGTCATTGTCAGTCGTCCTTAAAGACTTCTTGTCCCTTATATTCCTTCCCTCCAATCCTTCTTGTCCCTCAAATATCTGCTCAAGAGCTGCCTACTTATCAGGGGAGCATCGTAGGTTCACATGAAAAATTCACCACACAAGTACATTAGGAAAAACTGATCATCTGTGACCTCCTAAATGCCCGAGAAGTCGGTTACATTTATTCTGTACCTCCTGTATATACAATGTACGTATGTAATAAGTAAATTTTTAATATTCACTAATATTTATATACGTTATCCCGCAGGTGAACACCCTGCAGCTATGCAGCACGGTGGCCAACTGCGACTGCAGAACCCAGCAGGATTATTTCTGTTTAGCGTGGTGGTAGTGCTGCTAGGGTCGTGAGTCTTTGTTTTTGCCACTGACCTTCACCACCTTCACCTGCCTGATACTCTGTGGGAAGAAATTTTTTTTGAGAAAGTGCGAGTGACTTTTAGAAAGCAGAGATGTGGAATTACTACGCGCAATAGACACTCATGGGACCTCGTTGGTAATTTTTCAGCGTGTTCTCTTATATGGTGCAGTGTGTTTGGCTGTCAATAAGAACATTATTTCGTTCTGTAATATAAAGTGTTTTTTCTTTTTGAATCAGAATTTTGAGATGATGAATATACGAGATATAATTACTGTTGGATATTTGTGACGTATTAGTACATAATCCCAATTCAATGTTCCATTGCTCTTGAACGTCCTGTCCAAATACTCCTATCAATAATGACTTCAATATTGCATTACATGACATTATATATGACTATGTATGACGTTATTAACAGAAACAACAATAATAATATTAGTATTAATAATAATAATAGCAGTACTCGTCAGAGAAAGACACCGGGAGCATTCGTCAGAGAAAGACACCGGGAGAAATTGAAGCAGGTGATGTGGTGCTTTTACTATGCAAATCCAACAATGGGGACTCTGAAATAGAGGTTTTCGAGATACGCTGAGAGAGCATACCAGATATGAAACATACACTGAATTCAAAAAGGCTACCAGAAAAAAATTACATGTACTCAGCAGTGGAAAATTCACAGCACAAAACTTGCTGACATTCAGGAAAATATAGAGAATATTAATCAATCGAATTCACATGACAAAGATTTAGAACCATATAATTTCCCTGAAAACGATGGTCCTGTTGAAGGTTTATCTCATCTCAAGTAAACTGCCGTCAGTGGTAAAATTTCATCAGGTAAGTGTGAAAGTATCGGCTTAGATATAGATATGATGTGAAATATCAACGAATTCGAATCTCGTTCACCGCTGAGGATATACGAATCTGCTGAAGCTAAGAGAGTGTTTGACATAGCTAATTTGGTTTTAAATGAGGTGGTACAGAGCCTGCTAGAGATCTAGATATTATTGAAATCAATGCCATCGTGTATTCAACAGAATCTCCGGTAGCCCAGATAATCGTGAAGCCAGCCACGAACATCGACGGCCGACACCCAAATACAATAAACCACTTTGTACCCCTATGGATGAAAATAATTATGAAACGGACAGCCAACACTGGGAGGGAAATATCACTTAGTCAAGGCAACTTCTAGACCAACAATAGATTTCAACAAAAATGCCCACTATGTTGAATAAAAATGCGAATTTCAAAATGACACAATGAATATAATGGTATCTCAGAAGCAGAAAGAGAAAATACTAGCTTGGTATCAATGCATTATAATATACAAACGTAGAGTAGACTTCCGTGAACATAATCTGTTGTTTGAAATAGATACGAAGAGATTCTATCGCAAAAGTCTCAAAAATCAAAGGGAATGCTGTCTCCAAAATGAGGAGAAATAACTGCCAAAGCGGATGTCGAAACATTTTGGGCAGAACTCTGGGAAGAAAGCAGATCGTACAAAAAGACACATCTTGGTTCCAATCTAAAGTTGAGCTTCCGATGTACTTGTTGCAACAAGGATCATGTTCACGAATTCTCGGAAGAGGACATATGTCAAGCAACTAAGAGCATGGGAAATTGGAAATACCCTGAGATTGATAAGATCCAAAATTGTAGAAATAAGATATCAACAGTGTTACATTCTGATCTACCGAAGACTGATAATAGCATTTGAAAACACCCAAAGGTATTTATAGAATGGCTTATCTGCTAACCAAAATGGGATACAGTTCTTAGGCGGAATGTGTTATGTGTGTGTGTGGCCACTTGTGTAGAGGGTCATTTGTAATGGGTCATTACTTAATAGAATTTGAGATGTGCAGGCTAGAAAAAGAAGAACGCGTGTTACAAATAAACGAAGATCGTATTCTGAGGCGGTGGGAATTGGATGGCAGTACGTGGTGATCAATTGTTGAGGGAGTCTAGTTCCATTTCCTAAAGAAATCCGTGGTGTAAATTATTAATTGGTAAAATGTTTTAAGTGAAATTGGACATAAATCTGTGTGTGGAAAGAAGGAGCTGCCATGAATGGAATTGCACTGGATTTAAATGGAAATTTAAATGGACGCGAGAACGAGATCGCTGGGGACTCGAACAGGGAAGTTCTTACTAGAGCTATAGACATTTTTAATAATGAACGAAGACCAAGTTGTGGAATAAATGAGTAAATTTGAAGTTGATATCAAAAAGGTGTAATGGCCATGCTTGCGAGGGGAGAAATAAAGGAGAACTATTACATAAAAACAGGGTTCTTATTGTGGTCATTTTTGGGATTGTTATATGAAAAGGTATGTATGTGTTATTTATTTATGTCATCTGAAGAACAGGAATTATAATGTTCATTTGATTTGATAATATTTCATTTTGTATTGTTATTATTGGTAAAGGTAAGGCAAATCCCAACTTCCGATTATAAAGAAAACAGTTAATATTATAACGGAAATCTTCGGAACCGAGAATCTGTAGACGAGGTCTTGTCTAACCCACAACAAAAGAAAATTATCATGACGGATGAACGTCGGTACATAAATAGAGTAGTAAATAAATTAAGAAAGCTATTAGCTTTATAATAAAGTAATTGCCGGGTAGTTCAAGGGACAAGTGTCGTTCCTACGGCTGTAAGAAAATCTTGCTACTACATAAAGTCTAGCGTCTTGAATGATGTACGGACAGTGTAGCGCACGATTGGATTTTGAAGACCGTGGAGATCTATGAATTTCATCCTAGAGTTATTGAGTTTTACAAGTTTAGTATGAAGTCGTGGAGTACCAGTGTACTAATACACAGAGGAAATGACGAAGCAGAAAGAATAAGAGATTTGACAGGGGAATCTTTCGCTATCCCCTCTTCTGTTTTGCATTTTAGTTTGATTTCACTTTCTAGACAGTTGTCGCAAACTGGGTTACTAACTCCATGATGATGAAAGACCAGTCTCACATTTTTTTCCGTGGATGATCTTAAAATGTTTGCTGAGAATGAAGCAATTTTCTCCTAAACGCTGTCATCAATTATTTTAGCAATGACGTTACAACACTTTCTCTTCTTACGACGTAAGGTGAGAAAGTTTTCTGACGTAGTGTATTATTGAGTTTATAGTGTACTCATAATACTCTAAACAGAACCCTCTAATATCTCAATAGAGTTATTTGTGTCGGATATGAGTCGTGTAATTTTTTTACAATATTTACACGCATGAATAAAATAAGAAAAAAAATACATTTATTCACTTAAATTGCATTTCCATCTGTGAAAGAAAGACTCATACTTTGCACATAAATAAAACTTGTAGCGGCGACCCTGCAGACCTGCTAATAAAGGAGTCCCGCACAAAGTGGCGAAGTTTATACTCGTTGTAGTGGCGTTATTATGTGCACTCAGGGACGTACGCAAGTTTTGGTCTCTCACAAGACACAATTTTGCTCACAAACATTAATTAGCGCGCGGTTGATATTCAGTTCATGCCACGCTAAAGAGGAGTAATTTGTAACTCATTAAAATATTAAACACATTTGTGTACTTTGCTATTACCGCACAATTAAAGTACTCTTTTAAATAACACAACACACTTATATATATATAATAAGTGTGAATAGCGAATTGCGCAAAACGTGAACTTTGAATATTGAAGAATGATATAAAAATTTTACATGTCGAGCAGAGACCTCTAATCGCCCTAGAGACCGGGTCACCAGATCTATACTTGGGTTTTTATTTCTTGCGGCGTGAGAGCCTATCTTAACGATGGAATATCTCATGGTATGTCGCTTCTTTCTCGGACGTGTCGCCAGATGTCGCATGATCGAAAGCACTGCTCGACACGGTCGGGATCATGCGTGTTTGTACTATAATCTAACTGAACTTCTGTTGTGTTGCAAAATACGTTTTAGTAAAGAAACGTGGGGAGTACTTTGATGAATCAAATTAACAGATTCCAGTGCTCGTATTTGCTCTGTTGCTCGATTGGACGGGGCGCGACGGGGCAGCGCGGGTCGAGCCGAAGGGGTTGGCGGAATCCGGCGCGGAGACGCATCTGCGGAAGGCAGCGCCGGAGACCTGTCTTCCTGCGCTCCTTCGCTCCTACCCAATTGCGTGCGACGAGACGTGGTCCATGGCTTAGAAATAAAACATTTGCAAAAAGCATAAGATATGCGCTGAGGTGTCCAGCAGAAAATACAAATATGGCTGTAATTACAATGCGACGTATGAAACACTTTGTTCGCTTGATCAAAGCGATTGATGCGAAACAGTTTAATATTCTTGAAAAATGAATGATCGAACAGACAATGAGATAAGGGAAATGTTTAAGGAGTCAACGTAAATGCTTCTCTTCCGAACGACTATCTGCAATGGTGTTTTTATTAATCTGACCGTTCAACTAACATATTTCCTAGATTCATTGTAATCAGTGAAAACTTATACTAGCAGAATGATTCTTATTCTGGAACCAAATTGAAAGCAATTGTCTATGCCCGTGGTATATAAGGAGGTCTCAAAATAAGTATCTACGGTATGCAAAAGAGGTAAAAAAGTATCACTTTTTACCAACAGACATCAGGTAGAAAAATGTATATAAAGAAGAGACCTATATGGTGTATGTCCTTAGCAACATCTTATTCACAGGTGTACAGAAAGTTACGTTCTAACACAATATTTTGTGTACCTGCCTAACACCTGTGTATAAAGTGTTGCATAACATTCAGACACACATGCTACATGTATAACTTAGTTTTATGAATTTGACTACTTTTCTTGATTAGCAAAAATGACGATCCATCGACAGAGCCTAGGAATGTGTAAAAGGGTTTTCTGTGACAACCACTGTGGAAACCACAATTAAAAGTCAGCAATTAATTAAAGTTATTCTTAATAATTCGATAATATTTAATTTCAACTTATTACTCTCTTTTAAATTCAATTACACTGCAAGAAAAGTATCCCAATACAAACACTAAAGTACCTAAAAGTGTCATTTCATTCTAATAATTTTCATACTAACAAAAAACATTCGTCATGCATGCAGACTAGTGTTAAATATCAAAGCGGCCAGTGAATGGCGAGAGGAGGATATTGAGCTCCTGGAGCTCCTAAATTTGGGGGGGAAATGAAATATGTATACGGTCGCTAGCAACAAGAAGTGGCAATAATTAAATTAAATCCCTAACTTGAAACACTAAAAAATGTGTCGCAAGAAAGAGGTTTTCAAAGTGCGCATCTAATGAAATGTACAAAGTAACATCAAGCCTTCTCAAGACATCGCGATTCATCACCTTAGAATATGTAGCTGTGGGAAACAGCCTTGCAGAAATCGTTTCAAGGGTATGCTTAGTAAATGGGTGGGATTTCTACTATGGGAAAAATAAGATTTCAAACTTCCAAATAACAAATAACGTTTATTAAGTCAGCATTAATTGCAATTGTGCAAAAACAGACTAGAATCAATAATGTTTTGATCACGAAGTTCACCTGAGTACAAACTGGGGATCTACGTACAAAATTTTGCAAAATGCAATAATTAAATCAAACAAAGAAAAAAATGAAACATAGACCCTTACCCTGAAAAATAAATGAATTATAGGCAAAAGAATGAAAAATGGCTTCCCCGGGCACATATGAGGAAGCGATGAAACAGACCATCTCCAGACTTGCTAACCGAATTTAGTTCCAATTTAGGAACGGAAGCGAGCGGAGAATTACTACACCCAAAAATGACAAATCGACTCTTAAGTCGATTTCACCAAATAATTAAACATAATACAATTCTATACAGAAGATACTCTCTCTCTTTTAAATGCTTATAGCTTTTACTTTTCTTGTGGATACTTTTTTACTAGTTTTTAGTTTCTTTCTCGCAATATAGTTACAGTGAACCATGTTCTTAAACAACCCAACAGAAATTGCTTTCGCTCCTCATCTACAGTCAGTTATGCATGAAAATCTTGCATTAACTTAACAACCCTTTCAGCGCAGTCATTCACAACGTTTAAGTTTATAAATAACCTTTGAGCTTGTAAATACAAAGAACATTCTTGATAAATCTAGTATACATCTTCAGGCAAGAGAACAGATATCTGATTTTGGTTGGCCCAAATGTGTTTGCTATTGTTTTCAATCAAATGAAAAATAAACTGAATTACGAAATGTAATGTATATTAACGAATTAATAATTAAATATTATTACGATATGGAAGTATGATTATTAGGATACAATTGCATTTACCATTTTATTTTCCCCAAAAAGGAATATTCACTCTTTCAAGTATAAATTTTCTGTGGCTGAATTTGCTACATTTTTGTTTTTGATTTGTACGTCTATTTCTTCATCAAAGAGTGATAAGACTGATAATTCTGGTAATAAATACCACACGTCTTCTTCTTCCAACGTAATTATTTGTAAAGCATTCAGTTGTGCAATATGAAATAGAATGTTCAAATTATTTCGAAACTCCTCTTCAAAATGCTTCAAAATATCTTCACACTTGCTTGCTTTTTTGGTAATTTTCTCCACTCCGAATACAAATAAAGTTTTTGCGAACAACACTGATTAGCTGTCATCGTAATTCTTTCTTATCTTTCTCTCAAAATATCAAGCACGCACAAACCACAAGTTTAGCACTCGCACTAACTGTCAATTTTACCTCCTGTATGTTATAAAATAAAACGTCAAGTAATAGTTTACTTGATGGTAAATTTTGTCCAGTTATTTTTTTGGTTTTATTTTAATAATTAATAGTATCTCCTATTAAATACATACGTTCGTCAGCACTGCATATGATACTAACGTATGACATTATGTTTTATTAGCGACCTGTAACACGTGTGACACGATCGATTAAAATGCATGTACTGTTAGTGTCGGGCCTGACTCAGCGGTAGGAGGTAAGTGTGGACTTATCCGTCATGCAAGTTCGCGCTCAAGTCGGCACGTGGTAGAATGCTCCGATCTCCATAAAATTTTGTATAAACGCGTTTTAGGATCATTCAAACACAATTGAGGGGGGGGGGTGCGCGTTCAAAAATTTCGAAGTCGGAAAATAAGGGATACCCTAATGCGAATCATATTAATGGGCTTAAGAAACCTAACTTGACCTTCATACAAAAACCATTAAGTTCGTTTACTTTCCTTTTCATTAAGCACACAGACTTCTCGAACGTCTGTTTGCAGTGTTTGTCAACCATATCCAAAATCAATAATTAATTACTCAATAAAAAAACAAATTAATAGTTATTCGTTTTAAGACCAATTCCAAAAAAAATACGATATTCATGTGTGATAAGTGTGCACACGTGACGTATGAGTGCTTGTAGATGAAGTGCTTCCTGGTCGTATCCCCCTCTGGCACGGCGACACGCACGAAGACGAGCGAGTCGGCATTGCCTCGACTGCTGGCTACATGCACACACTGCACACATAGCTCGGCGATGTAGTCAAAATAGTCAAAAGGGCTTCTGAAAGAAAGGGCTGGTGGAGGACTACCTCGTACGAAGGAATCAAAAGGGTTCGGTTGGGAGATAAATGAAAATAACCCAGCTGGCTTAATATTAATTTAATGAACGAAATATAAAAGAAAAGAGAGTGATAATGTCTCTTGTGACTAATTAATAATACTTATGACCAAAGCAAGAAAAATGAGTAAGCAATTTTAAAGCTTATTCTACTATATAGAAAGTGAAATGTCAGGTCCAAGCAGTGAATTATTAATAAAAACCCTAATTCTACATCTTAAAATTAATAGTGTACAAAGACAAAAAAGTAAAGTTTATGAAAGTAATTAACATCAGCAAATATGAGCTAAATTTTATACCCTACTGATGAAAGTGAACGTTGGATGCAACTAAAGAGAGTACATTGTTTGTGATAATCTTGAATTCAACTGTCTTGCTTGGCTCGGCCCCCTCTCAGGCAGAAACAGGTACCCTGTGAATGGAGACGTTGTAACCGCATGGAGGCTGACGGAGCTGGAACCTTATGGGGGGGATGCGGACGCGATGACACACGACACCCCATAGACCACCAGCTGAGCGAGTGCTCAGAGTCCTCGTTCACGATGACCAGTCAAGTGTGCCTCTATGTGACTGTCGCGCCGCAAATGTTGGATGTAAAGACATTAAAACGTGCCAGTGTGGCATGCGGTGATGGGCTGCCTGTGTCCTTAATTTATGCGGTAGCCGTGAAGATTATACTGCAGCGTGGTACTTGGAGCTCATATGGCTGACGCGAATGTGTAGGATGAGTCCCGTGAAACTCTTTTGATGAACCTCTTTCATGACGGACGAGAAAATGGAATCTGACCGCGGCGCGGTGGTTCCCAAAATATAGAGTAAACCACCCCTCGTGGAGGGGGTGGTCTGAAATCGAGAGGGGACCGTTTTGGTGACCATGGGAAGGGGTCCCGACAAACAAACGTCTTCGTGAGAGCCTAGGCTTCCGCGGCAGGAGTCAGTATATAATTGGCTGTCCGGGTGACGCTGTGTCCATGGCAAAGGTGCCGACGTTACGCCCTAAGGATAACGCTGTGAGGAAGGTCGCAAGGCATTACGCCATGAGGAAGGTCGCAGAATGGCGACCGAAACGTCGGCATCTTTGCCATGAACGCGGCGTCACCCGGGCAGCCAATTATATATTAACCTCTTCGTGATGACGTGGGTGAACAGGCGCGGCCGCATCGCCGCCAGTGGATGGCCAGTGCTTCCGAAGGTTCGCGCAAATTCAATCGCAAACTGTGCACTCCATCCGCGAGCGAGGGATTTGAAGACGCCGCGCCCAGAGGGGCGGGGGCGTTGGCGGCCGAAGCGGCGATGGTCCAGGCGGCTCCCCCGACAAAGCGGCAACGAGCTGAGGGGCGCGACCAGGCGACAGCCTTAGGGCAACGCGCGGGCCGTCGAAATACGTGAACAATATTCAAACAGCCTTACTACTCAAAAACTTCTGTCACAGCTCAACGTTTCGTTTTAAATAAATTATGAATGCGCTGAAGGTCTCTAACCCATCTATTCCCTGGCACACTCAAAACCCGGCTATTGACGTATTCTGATCCACAAAAAGTCCACCAGCTCTCGATTTCGAAGGGCCACCGAGAGAATTAGCTCAGGGCATCAATTGATGAGCAGTGCCTCTGAACGGGAGGCCCTGGAATCCACTCTTGACACTAAACTTTTCAGCTGGGTTGAATTCTGTCGTCTGGAAGAGAATTTTAGAGGTCGGCTGCTCTGATGGGTAGTTTCTCCGATCTACACCAGGAGTAATACCGGACAAGTGCCCTTACAAACGGTCCACGGACCGGGCGCGATCATTTGCTTCCATTCCTTGTCGTATCCTAACACATTACACAGTCATACATTTATTGGCACTACACTACCTGTTCGGAATTGCAGCACTTGTCAAAGTATTAGTGGACTGTATGAAGGATTGATGATTGAATTGGGTTTAACAGTGCAGCAGATTCGAACCCTTTGATAGCTCAAGGAGACTGGCTGGTAGGGGTTGGACCTCTCCTCTCATCACAATCAGTTGGCACACAGTTCCCCTTTTGTTTATTCCAGAAGGCAAGTCACAGGAATACAGTTTAACAGTTCGATCGTTGTGACCTTGTTGCACCTTGCACACAACAGATGTAAGTATTTTCGTGAACACGAGCGAGACACGTTTAGTTACACAAGAGCTTAACGTTGAAGTACTAATTAAATAAGATCATTAATCTGCTTCGCAGTTACCAGGCCGACCCGCGTATGCGTTCGAGTCACTAACGCCCAGTAGTTCTCAAGCGATTAGCACAAATAACATCAAAAGATACAAAATGAAGCTACATGCTTCGTTTATTGTGAAACTTCATCACGGAGTTCAAGTAACGTCCGGCTTCAATGGTGTATACTCAGAGACTGACTCGCCCGTGTTCTCCGGTTGCGACAAGATCTCGGGGCATGGAAGGGATGGCGATTAGCCAATCCGGAATCAGAATACGACTGTTTAAATTGTTCGCCCGTTGAGAGTCGGTGGCAAGGGGTGTACATACTCTCGCCCGTGTGGGTATCATTTCTGAGAATGTCTCGGTGCGCCGGCTGGCGGCTGGCGTGTTGCGCAATATTGTTCGCGTGGCAGTTTCTCCCTGCAAAGGCTTGTAACGGATATACAGAATGATTAGTGGAATACAGCCTACGCAACAATGATCGCTTGCCTTGCGTGGTTCCTTATGCAATATTTCTATGTGGGACCGAACACTACTATTCACGCCGGAAGATTGCTCCACTCTGGTGTAACATTTGTGTTCGCCTGACCCCTCTCGGGGGTCTCTTCGAACGTTGGGCGGTTTTGGTGGATTTTTATTGTTTGGGGTTTTCGACTCCACTCCCCCGTACGAAACGGGGAATGGGAGTCTGAGTGGTTCATGGTTGGGTTGATTTTCTTTGGAAAGAAGGGTTATTTTATTAGTGTTCTGG
>BOPP01000016.1:11287743-11306755 GCA_017312745.1 Gryllus bimaculatus
CCGTGGCTGTTGCAAGAAGGGGGCTGCGCGCGTGACGCCGTATGTTTTTTCTTCAGTACAAAATTTTTAGGTCTGCTTTACTCAATTTAATTTATCTGAATAATTCTGTACCGCTACAGTATGGTAGAGTCTTTGACAGTTCCTACATTGAGGTATTCTGTCAGTCGGTCTGTAGTCGTCTATAGTTACCTTAAAGTAGTCTATGAATCTTAATGTCTTTTTGATTTCGGTCATTTCTTTCTTATTAGTCTCAACTGTAAACAATAGAGGCCTATTGGGGTCAGCGTTCCGTCAGTGTCCCGTCTTTGCATTTCAGTTATCTGGTGGGCTGTTACGTTAAGGGTAGTCAGGTTGTTCTTAATTGCGTTCAAGTCATATCTTGTCGGTAGTTCTTTTATTACGAATTTGTCCCGTTGCTCGTCTGTCGCTCTGTTAAAGTGGTAGGAGATTGCAGTGAAAAATAATCCTTTCAGTATTGGGTCTTTTGTGATTTGGTCCAGTCGGTCTCTAATCTTTCCGTGAGCTGTCACTGTCAGTGGTTGTATTAGTAGTTCAGTCCGGTTGCCCTTTGCGGTCAGGTGGTTGTTGCAATTATTTTTGAGATCTTTAATTAGTTCTGTCGGGTCTAGTATTGTCTTAAGGTCAATTCGGAATAGTCCGATTCGACCTCTGTTGGTTTTTGTCAATTGTTGTTGTTGCTGGTCAGTCTGGATTTCACTAGGAATATCGGGTTCGTGCGAGGTTCCGGGGTTCAGTTGTGGTGGGTCTGGTTGGGAGAGGGGGAAAACGGGTTAGTCGTCTCTATCGGGTTACTTTCGGCTGCGGGTTGGGGTTCAGCGCCATTGGTAACCAGACGGAAACTCCCATCCGTTAGGAATATTTTGGTGGGTTATTCGGGTGGGGAGTCGAGGGAGGGGTTGAGTGAGCGCCGGAGGTTTTGCTGGACGCCGCGGGATACCTCTTCGCTCCTCCTTGAGGGTACCACGTCGGCCATCTCCTCGTCCGACATCTCTTCCTCAGAAGACGACGGCAGCGGCTGAAGCCGCGCCTTCTCGAGTAGCTGCCTGTTCTTTTCCCAGAAGCGGCGGTTGCTCTCTTTGAGTGCCTTCCGGAAAAGACTCCTCGGTATAGTGTTGAGCGCTAGGTGTCTCCGCTCGATTGTTCTGCCTTGTTGTTTCGTTGCGGTCTAAAAACAGAATGCTTTAAACTGATTAGCGTATAAGATATATGAGAATTAGCTTTGCAGTGTTCGAGGAGATGACGTCAGTCCTCACTCGACGCGCGCTGCTCGCTCAATACCAAGGAAGATGGTCAGGAGCTGAGAGCTTGTATAAAAATAGTAGCTTAGAACAAATATATCTAAGCATCTGAGTTGGGTAAATGTTTTCTTTTTGAAGATTGCAAGACAATCATATAAAATTTGCCCAACTTCTGATTTCTGAGAAACACAGAATAAGGCACTTGAAACATAATTACAAGTTAGCTTTTTCATTCGCTATAAAAAGCTTTCTAAAAAACGAGAGATAATCACCCGACTTATAGCATCTCATACGGTGGTGGTTTGTGTCTTGCGAGTTGTGGGAGTTCGAATGTAAGTTTTGGAAAGTATATTTGCTTTACTTTTGTGGTGTGCTGTAATATACCCCCAACCAACTTAAATAATCCTATATCTTCTCGATACTCTCATTGTCCTAAAACTTGCGTTAGTCGAATAAAAGTAGCAGTCTGCCAGGGATGTAAGCTCCGACGTGTAGCCACCGTGAAGGTTATTTGCTGCCAACAGCTTCCTAACAAGATACTCAACATGGACCTCTATGTATTAACGAGTCTCTAGCACTACGAAAACAGTTTCCTTGAGAATGTTATTAAAATTTACAACGTGAATTTACCATACGTCGCATTTCTGTAGATAATTTTCTTTGCAGTGCATTTATTTCATTAATTGCATTGGGGGAATATTGAATTCACTACATATATATATCCCTGGTATAAATAAAACAATTTTAAAAATATAACGTAAGCCGTTCATTCGTGTATTTGTCTTTTCATATTTTATTTTATTTTATTTGTTTTATCTGGATATAAATTGCAAACTCGTTTCATGTTTAGGATCAACTTCGGAATTAAAAGATAAAGTAAATTAATTCTTCTTATTCACCCGTTTTACTTCAGAAAATGCTATTAAATTGGCAATGCTATGAATTGTGATTTTCAAATATTCGTTTCTTCATCACACATCATTCACACTAGTACAATATTACTAACACTAAAAGGGTATAACACAAAAAATCAAATTTAAATCATTTGAATTAACGAGTGAGCAGATAATTATAAAGACAGACTTAACTAGTGAATATGTTCAGCACAACGATTTGGCATGAAATTAGGGCACGACATGTGGGACAAGCACAAGCGTTTTGATGGACCAATGGCATCTTCCCAACTTTCCTTTAATCTAATGACATTTATTTGAACTTCAAGTATTTTACTACAGATAATTTAGGTAACAAGACAAAAAACGGAAAAATAACTGAAACCGGGTTAAACTATTCTTCCATTCAAATCCTGAATTTGTTTCATAAGCCGATTTGCATCCAACTCCAAGAGGATATTTCCCACCATGGTTAGGCACTCGACACTTGATACGGACAACTCGTCTTACTTGGCTGGATTGGCACACCTAGACTTTCTCGCCTACAACGCACATTTGATGCCGACAGCAATTTGGTGGAATTTGATACTACGTTCTGGTGGGACTTGCCGATTTAGGAGCTAACTTTGCTAAGTGGTAACTTTGCACCACAGGACGATCGGATAATAATGTTTTCCTGTTTACTAAAACAATACTTTAGGAAGTCCAAGTTTTGCAATAATCGTCGTCTCCTCTAAGGCAGCGAGCTCACTCAAAATGTTTTTGCGGATGAATGTTACTGAATTGGCTCTCTATGTACTTCCAAATGATATTTGGAAGTTTACTTGACCTCGTTTTATGTTACTAGATTGCTATTTATTCTTCTTTTTCTGCACTTCAAGGGTTAGGTTCAAGAACCTGTTTCGGTGTCCACTTCCTTCTGGGCCTTCCTACATCTCTTCTCCCTCTGCATCTGTAGTCCACTGCATGTGCTGGTAGTCTGCTGTCGGGCATTCGTATGAGATGTTCATACCATCTTTATGATTTCTTTCTAGTTTCTCCAGCAGTGGTTCGACCCCTAGTTTATTTCTTATCTCTGTGCTTTTCTTTTTATCTACGATATTATAACCTAGGGTTGCTATTTATTTTGGAAGTACATCTGAGACGTATTATACGTTAGATGGCCAATAATAACTTCTTTCTAAACGATTCATCAAGAAAGAGTCCCTTAAATTCAACGTGCCCAATTTCAAAACACTAAAATTTAAATATTACTTCAGTTAGCTGTATTTTGACTATTCTCTGTCATTCAGTGTTTTGAAATTGCTTCACAACTAAATGGATTCAACATGAATTATATGTTATTGAGCTTTCCCGTTTAAATTTGACCTATTGTTTTCTCGTATTTACTAGCTTGATTAAATGAACATTTCAGTACATAATGTTTATATCATCTTTCTTGAATTCGGCACATCCATGCGTTATCATATTCTTCACAACACACGTACTCGTATAATACCACTGACTTTGTTCACAGGATTTCATGCCGTACAATATAATGTAAGTTATTTTTTGGACTGTGTTCGATACTTTTTAAACTTCATACGTTTTTCCATAAAAGTTATAAAACATACAATGGGTAGAGTTCAATAAAAATTGATTCCTCACCTGTATCATAATTTCCATAAAATGCAATTAATATGACGAAACATGGTTTTGTCCGCTAGATAAAACGATTCTAAACACTTTGGCCTCAATCAATCCTTTATCAATCGTGTAGTATATTCAGGCTAAAGCGTATGTAGCTGGTAGGAAAATGTTTCTATTTGCTATTTGCATTCTGCGTGAATATTTTCTTTTCAAAGATTTCAAATAAAATATCACAAATGTCGAGTTTTTTTAAATTAATAAAGAAGGTATATTTTGCAATAATAAAGTTAAAATTGAACATGTCAGACTATGTTCATTCTGAAAAGTTTGTAGAAACTTAAAACGAGAGTAACCTCTGTAAGAAACGACTGTCCCTCATAAATTGGACTTTAATACCGTGATGTTGTGGCGTGCACGCTTCTTGAATTAACGTGCTCGTGCATAAATAAGTAAACTGACATCTTTCTTTTTGAAATGGGGCGGAAATATTGATTTGACGTCATTTAGTTACCCGATCTTCATGCGACACGAAGAGGTCTTTCCCGACAGAGTTCGTCCGACACCTTAGATTTCCACGGCGCGTCATGCTAGGCCAGCTGAGTTACCTGACCTTTCGCAAGCAAAGTGAAGAACACGCCGATAGATCGCACCACATTTGACGCGCGTCGTGGCGGAAAACGCTCAGTTAGATGGTATACCTCTCTGCATCGCATGAAGATCGGATAACTGAGTTTTCTGTTTGCTGGGCCAGAGAGTCGTCAACGCTTGCTGTAGTCATTAACGTCATAATGCGCGATAAAAGCCATATAAACAGGTTCTTTTGTTTGCGCTAATGGTCACGTGTGTTCAATTCTCTTTGAAATACCATCTTCTAATAAGAAAAATCCAGATAATGACAAAATACAATTTCTTTAATTGAGTGTACTCGTCCGCCACATTTAGCTACAAATTCATTTGTTTCGATTGCTCTTATCTTAAATATTTAACTCCGGGTTAGGTGGCTCATGTCATCAATTGATGACCCCGCAGTGCCTCTGACTGGGAGGTCCTAGAGGTCAAGTCCCAACGGTGGCAAGAATTTCGACCCCAGCTACCTGGCTAGGTCGAGTTCAGACGCAGTATGGATTAGAATTCTATCGACCGGCTGCTCTGATCGGAAGTTTTCGGTGGTTTCTCGGATCATCACCAGACGAGTGTCGAAGCACCTAACAAACGCCGAATGCCGAATAACCTAACAAACGGGTGAGGTGTCTACTTGTAAGAGTTGCTGTGTCGTACGATCGGAGCGTCCAACCCAACGAAGCAGAAAAAAGTCTTAAATATAAGAGTTTAAAAATCAAGATCAGCCGAGTGCGGGACATAAAAGCACAGGTCGTTCCGCCGATAGTCAGCAAATATCTAGGATTTGTTCCACAAAATTTGTGTTAGAACTTGACTATACTCCCATGTCTTTCGAAACAATTGAAAACTTTTTCTCGACTTACGAATTCTTACAAATCGCCAGAAAACGCCAATATTTTGCCAGAAGAAAAAACAACTTAATACCGGGTTATGGTAAAAGAGGATAAATCCGGTTTGTAAATTTAAAAAAGTCCTCTTAACTTGTTGAGTAGCCAGAAACCGCCTAGTCAGTAGTCAAAAACCGCGCCAAATTTTTTCTTTAAATTTTCTTCACATGTGTAATAAGAGACGATAAGAAATATGGTGCTAGTTGCATTTTCGGATATTACTCTTTTTCTTGAAAATTGAAAAAAAATCAAAACTGCAAATTTGAAGATTGAGATTTTTGCGGCATTCAAAGTTTGTTGTAGAAATGATCTATTTAAATAAATAAATAAATAAATAAATAAATAAATAAATAAATAAATAAATAAATAAATAAATAAATAAAATAAATTGTAATTCTATACAATGAAACAGACTTTCTCACCCTAGTTCGTTGTCTATTCTTTCTACTCTTTACCAGGAGAATTTTTTGTCACAACTTTCTGTTGCCGCAAAAAAACAGCGAGAATTCCAAGAACTTTATTGAAATTAATTTGAAGGAATTCTACTCACATATACAATCTATTAGAATGTAAATAAAAGTGTCTGTATGTCGTTTTGTATTTTGAAATTTTAAACAAGTTTTCAACTCTTTTGTCCTATTTTTGAAACCTATGTCAAATAAATTGTTTAATGCAATATTCAAATCATTATAATAGTGCAGAACGTTTAGAAACATTGCGATAAATGAATTATGTGCTTTGGCAGCACCTCTAGTTTTATTTGGAAGAGCGGAAGGTGGTTGCAACTTGGAGTAGATTTTATATTCATCCGACACACTTAATAATAATAATAATAATAATAATAATAATAATAATAATAATAATAATAATAATAATAACGATATATCAATACCAATACCACGAACATATCGGGAAAATATCAAGAGAATATCCAGAAGTTAATAAAAATCTCGCCTATGAAGTCGCAACTCAGTGAACTTAGTAAAGTGACGACTGTGCCTAAATAATATCAGCTCGGAGTGATCCCGAAAATGACACTTCGGGCACTGGAGTTGGTCTTCCACTTGGATACCGGGAATGTATATAATATGCAAAAGACAGTAATTTTGAATACATGCCGTATTGTCAGAAGCCATCTGAACCTGACATCTGAACCTGACAACGAATTTATAATTTATTGAAATTGTTACAAAGGGAACAAATCCTTTTTATAGTACATATCATTCGTTCCAATTTCATATCGTACCGTCTTAAAGCAATACTCGATTGGCCACGAACGTAAGAGTATCGTTTGATAATTCTCTAATATTGTATGGTAATGAGATTTTTCACAAATATTTCGTATAAAAATGTTCGTCTTGAAATTCAACTTATTAAAGTGGCAGAAAAAGTCTTTGAGAAATAAAAATTGAAGTGTATTCCAACATTTTACACATTTGCGTCTCGAGATATTCCCTTCAAGTCTTGGCGTGCACTAAGCTAAACTACTTTTGAGAGGTTCTGTACTTCAAATTAATCACATTCTGTGAAGACAACTCTGGAAATTGACTTACCCTTGAGGGTACAATAGCATTAACAAGTTTTGCCATTGACATAAAGCAGAAATTTTCATTTTCAACTCAATTTTATACAGTGTATTTTGATGTTTTCTAACAAAATGTAAAATACCTCGATATTCTTGATTGAATATTCTAACAAATTGAGATTTTTTCCTGTCTTATTTTGTTTTCCATTTGTCCTTAATTCTGTAGATGATAGTTTTAAGTTACATTTGCTCATTTTCCTGTAATAGACAAGTTTTCATGTATGCGTCGGAAAGTTTCAGAGCAACTATGTTTGAGTGTATGTATGTGTGAGAGAGAGGAAGAGGATTTGCATGTGAGTGGCAAAATCTGCAGGAAATAATGTAAAAGAGTACATAATATATATTATGAGAAGTAAGCATGGAAGTACATGATGTACGGGTTGTAAGCATATGTGGTAGTTTATTGGAGGGATTGAATGGAAGGAAGATTGTCGTGAAAATTTTGCAAGGGTGGTTGAAAAGGAGAGTATTTGAGGGAAGAACTCGAGACCATGCAACTCACAGTGTTCGAATCAGTCAATGCAGAGGGAGAGAATGCAAAAGTAAGTGACTGAGAACATTAACCTTCCGGTAGTCGCGCCAACGAATGTGCGACCGCAATTTATTTTCCCAAAAATAATTAGTTGGAAAGCAAACTTGTGCTCTGTGGTTTTGTGATTTTCCGTTTTCAACCATTAGGTTTCGGATGGTGACCATTTAAAACGTACACTGCGCTAAGGAAAGATGACGGATTTTTTCCATTTCATCAGAAACCAAGGACACAAAACACTGTAAGTATATTAACGCTAATCATTCCCCAGAGAATGAAACAGATTTAATACGGAAAAACCGAGATGTTTAATACGGAAACCCAGATTAGGCCGTATTTGGACTATCTGGCACAAGTACTATCCGCAAAACACATTACGCCACGACACAATCATGGCGCAAAACTCGCAAACTATGTCCTCTACAGCTTGAAGACCAGTGGGGAACATTTGAAGGTGCTTTTGGGAAATCATTTGGAGGAACATTTAAGGAAACATTTGGGATAATATTAAGGAGAGCACTCGAAAGAGCATTTGGAGGGATGTTTTGAAGAAAAATTGAGAGAACAGAACTTTTGAACAGAGAGAACTTTTGTCAGGAAAAAGTGATTAAGAAATGAGATACTGATCCCCTTTTTGAGGATTAATAATTATTTATTAAACCTATTGTATCTAGCAAAGTGCTTTCAATTCTCTTGAGAAGATAATTTATCTCTTCTCCTAGACACGCTACTCACATAAATTAATCAGTGGAAAGGGTGTTTGACTCAAAAGTACACATGCTGGTTCACGTAAACGTGCATATGAATAATTGGCTTAGAACAAATATACCCTTACTCTAGCATACATACATTTAATTGTCATTTTATATTTTTATTTCTTTTTTTGAGTTTTGTACAGACGTTTATTATCATTATTATTATTATTATTATTATTATTATTATTATTATTATTATTATTGTCTTACATTATTCACAGTATCTACTGGTCGGTATGTCAACCACACGCAGGTATGATGACCAGGTGTGTGGTTGCTTTACTGAAGGTTCAGATGGCTTCTGACAATACGGCATGTATTCAAAATTACTGTCTTTTACATATTATATACATTCCTGGTATCCAAGTGAAGACACTCCAGTGCCCGAAGTGTCATTTTCGGGATCACTCCCGTAGCTGATATTACTATAGGCACAGTTGTCACTTTCAGGTTTCACATTTTTTGTTGTAAAAGTTAGTAGTTTTGCGTAATTTCAGTCTGAATTTAATGAATCATACATGGCTGTCCCCTCGTACATAACGATAACATTGTAATATTGTGAGAAAGTATATGCTGTTGAAGCACCACTAGTTTCTTCGAGAACAACGTATTGGTTGACACATAAGTCCACTAAATTTCACGTACATTCCTCATTTGTCTGAGTGCGTGAAATTACCCGTTTCGATTATCATATCCAGCAGTTCAATAATAATCCCCAAAAATATTTCTCGCTTTTCCGTGGGACAAACCTCCCCGCACCCCAGAACCAAAAATTCAAATTGGCTCCACCACCATAAGTGAAGCGAGATACGCAATGATCACAGTTTGGACATCGGTTCGTATCGTAATCTCAAAACGACGCCGTCGTCAATCCCAAGCGACCGAATTTCCCAGCAAAGTTTACGCGCCAATGTTTGCCCGAGAGGTCACCGGCGGCGCGGCGCGGGGGCGGACGGCGGGCAGCGTTTTTATGCGAACGCGTCGGGGGCTGTGCAGCGTAATTCCCGATCTGAAAATCCGCGCACTCTGCTTTTTCGGGGTCGTTTTCGTTAGCGGAATGTCGCCGTCGAGCAGAAGCTTCATTACGCATGCGAGCTCTCTGCGACGCGGGTTGGGGCTGCTGCCCAAGTCCATCGTTGGGAAAACGTTTTACAATCAAAAGCGGGTACCGGTCTAATGTTGGTCAGTTACCAAATTAGTACGGAAAAGGAATAAGAATGAAACGTGAAGTCTACTTTTGTTCATAAGCACAAGTGTTAGGTATACTCAAAATACATACAATAATTGACGTAATGATAGGAGTTCATGCAGTTAGTATATAACGTTAAGCCTTATTGCGTGATACGAGCATGTTTTGAAAACGATCAACGTTAGAAGTGAATTTTCAAATGTGTATGAATGCAATAAAGCAACATTATAAACGAGTTGCATATAAGAGCATTATAAAATTTTAAGAGAACCAAACTTAATTTTGCGAAACAACTTTCGTGTGACGTCTCGGGTATCTGACATCTGTGTGAGAAAACGGTGAACGGCTGTTCCGTTTACTTTTAACTCCTCACGATTAACTCGCTGCGATTGACTGAATGTGTGATGACGCAATTATTCATGCTGTAAAATGCTATTACATCATTATTTGTGCCGTAAAACGATCAACATCAAACGCTTTATGAACGATTTCTTGCGACATAAAAAGTAGTTTATAATGTTGGTATAGAAAAAAATAATTTATTTTCCAGTTCATGGTTGGAAACTGTTATTACCCTTCAGTGCTTTATTAATTGGAAAGTGTTACCTTTCAGTAGGCGTACGGCAAAATATAGTATCGCGTTCCGTGAAGATGTTAGGTCTTATTAAAACAACTGAGTACTGTTAAGTTAACAAAACACTGGAGCACCATCAATCAACCTGGTTATCACCTCGCTTATTCCAAGGGTATATACTTGTATTCGTAAGTTTTCATCAATTCGTACTATTATGTAATGAAAATATTACGTAACCCTTACGAATGCATCTTAATACACATTTTAAAATGCCGAATTGTACATCTTTCGGCACCTCAGTTCACTCGTACATTAAACACTGAACTTTTTGTACTAATTACGTAAGTACCTCTGGATTCATTGTAATTCGAACTTCTTGTGAACTAAAAAACGCGTTTATCCAGAATTCGGACTGGACATGTTTTCGTCTTTTCATCAGTCATTTCTTGTATGAGTTTGACCGAAAGAGGACGTTGCAGGCGCCGTCATGTGCGGGTGACGAAGAAGATTCAGGGCGCACTCTCCCACACATGGTGTCCCAGTAATGACTGAGGCAGGTGAATGGGAAGGGAATATTATACGCAAATAATGGCCCGTTTCTACTGCATACACAAGCTCAGCATTTGCCTGGATAGGAAATAGACCCGACGAGTCCATCTACGCAGATCTCACGGTCGAGGGCACAAAACCTTTGCAGTGTTTTAAGCAATAGTCTGGTACTCAGTCGGAATCGAACAGCCTTCCATTAGACGGCATCGTCAACAGAGCAGCGTGATGTTTACCATGGTATACTTTGGATTGGACGAATCGCCGATGCAATGCTTTTGCTTCCCGAAAAGGCATATTCCGATTGCAGCGCTCAGCCAAAAATATCTTCCCGCTTTCTTCTTTAAAGAACATAAAAGTGGCTGTTATTTTGTAATTAAACTGTATTTAATATTACTATTTTATTGAAATTTATTTCTACGCTCGTTGTTTTTTTTTATAAGATCCACTGAAGATGGAAAAAGTGTTTTTCCCAAAAGTTGACTTTGGAAATGTTATAATTAATAAATATTTTAACATTTATTGCTGTGGACGATATTTTCCTTTCTTATTATATTCAAGACATTTAGCGCGGGAATATAAATTGTAGAGTTTCGTTATTTCTTTGGCAGCTTATCTAAAAATATTAGCGTTATCTTAAAATATGGAAGATTTAAAATGTGGTTGACATATGGTTTCTAGAAATATGTATGTGCACATCTATTTGGAGAACTACCAAAAATCGAAACCATCGTATAAATGTTTGTGGAAAGAAAACTTGAAACATTATTCACCAGCACCTTATTTCTCTGCCTACTTAACACAACCAAAAGTTTTGCATTCTTCACCAGGTTTTTAATGGAGCTCTGCGAGCACAGCTTTGTGCGCTTCTCTTGGATGCAAACTTAACTACATTGATTTCTCCTTCCCCCTGTGCCGGAAACAATCGGACTGTGCCTTCTGATGTGCCTAAATGTAAAAGGGGATTAAATACGAAGAAACTTGACTGTGGGAAACAATCAAGTGGCTTCTTTTGAATCAGAATCATCTTCAGTACACTGTTCTAATCATTTCTTGTTTTACCTCACAGTTTCAAGCATGTTCCTGTCGCGTGCGTCCCTAGGGCTTCCTGCCCATTACCCTGCGATCTGTGGCACGGGTGTGGGTTGAGGTGAAACCGATTAGTCTGTCATTACAATCTTCGCCCGGGGCTATACGCCAATGAACGGGTTCTCGGAATCGATTCCCCTTCAATGAGCACCAATTACCGATGGCAACAAGCCCCCGCTAGAATCCCGCTTCGCCCTGGCCTGGTGAGGCAGCAGGGGAGAGGGCATTGCATCGGCAGGTTGACATCGCCGTCCCTGCTCCGCCTCACCACGAAAGTACGTAAAACTACCGAGTACTTGAAAGTCTCTGCTAATTTGTAGCATCATACTTACTTTTTCGTATACGGAGTAATGCGTTGTGACATACACTTTAAATTTTTGTTCGTATGTGTAAAATACAGGTAAACGTTGATGGTGGCCCAATTTTGAACAAGACTGTATTTATGAAAATTGCATTGTGCAAAAATTACATTTCGAAAGTACAATGTAGATGAGGGAGATTATGGCTTATACGAAAACTGTTTTAAAGTATTAGATATTGAATTACAGTCATGTTTAAAAACAAACTAGTTTTCAGATAATTTCTTCTTAATTATAATTCAATTAAAAACAGTTTTTCAAAAACTAAATGGCCCTAAATTTTTCTTCAATTTGTATTCCACGGATATATCAAAGAATTTTGAAAAATATCGCAGGTCGCTGAACAGTGTAGCGAGTTCAGTCGTTTGCAAAGTGCCTACCAGGTAGTACGCCTACTGCATTTTCTCTGTCACTGAAACATTGTGCGTTTCTCCATAAAATTCACTACAAAACTTTTATTATGTGTCAACAGTGAATTTTATATGTCACAATGTACTGTAACATGCGTCGCGATAAGTTTGTGTTAATTGAAAATCACCTTCGCAACCATCCTGCTAATGTGGTCATGATAAACTCTTTGTGCCATAACGTGTTGCAACGCACATCATACTGAACGCTAATGTAAGTCCATGCTCCCAGCATAAAACTATTCTCTTAATGTGTGCGGCACCGGGTCATAACACAAACAGCTACACTTACTACATGTCTACTGAAATCTCCCAAAGTAATAGTCGTCCTCCTAACATTTACAGCGAATGCGTCCGCATCGGCATAACACGCGGTGGTCCTCCGAGTTGGTAACAAAGCTACAAAGGTAAGTGGAAGGATCTGGCTGCTAGCTCATCCGAGCCATATCCCATCGCCCACTGCTTCCTCAGACAGCCCATAACAGGAGGAAAATCTCTTTTCGTGAGATATTTAAGGAAAACAAAAGGGAGTGCGTCCGCATTGCATTATACGTGGTGGTCCACCGAGTTGATAACAAAGAAGCCAAGGTAGGTGGAAGGATCTGGCTGCTAGCTCATCTGAGCCATATCAACAGCCCACTGCTTCCTCAGTTAGTCACCAACAGGTCTCTTGGCCGATCGGAGCTCGGGGCGTGTTGTGGTGTCTGATTGTTTAATCGACACGATGAAGTAGGATCGCCAAGTATAAGCATAAGTCACGATTAGGCACCCACTTGTTTCAGTTTTCATAGACCAGGCACTTTGGTTCGCTGTATCATGAAGCGATTACAATTATTCACACATCGAAGTTTCATGAATTGTTTAAAACCTGCCGCACTCAATTAAAGAGAGATCGATGAAGAGTGCAATAATAACTTTGGCGTGACGTGCGCTGTGGATCTGCAATCGACCGCGCACCGCTGACACCGGTGAATGGCTAACGTGGCTGTGTCTGTCTCGGCCTTGTGTTGTGTGGGAGGCCGCGGAGCCCCGACCTGCCTCCCCTGGTGGAAAACAGCACCCGGATCAATGACCGCCCGCAGCCATAGCGATGGAGCACGCCGCCGCCCAAGAAGACGGTGAAGTCTTTCGACATGAAATGATGAAGGGATGTCAGATGTCCTTTCTCGCACCGATAAGCGACAGTACTCTTCCCACGCCGCAACCGCTGCACGCCACAGCCGCACCGCCGCCCGCCGTGGAGAAGGATGGGTTCTGCAGCTGTAGGTTTCGCCGACCCTTCGGCGACGACAAAGGGTCCGGCGGCGCAGTGGCAAGACCGCCATTTAAAGCTGTGTCCTGCCATCAATGGTGTATATGCCTTCCTGCGCTGCGAGGGTCCGCCGCCGAACCCCGCACGTGGGAAGATCTCCATTCAAACCAAAGCTCTGCTACGACCCGCGGTGCAATATGAGAACGGGACCCAAACCATGCAAAGGTTATTAAACAGCCCTTTAAGCGACTTAGGAAAACCAAAGACTTTTGGTTACTCCTGAATGAAAAGAAGAATTTGCTTGGATCATATAACTGCTCTTAGGCTTTAATTCAACAGCGTAGTTATTCGTAAATTTATTTTCATACTAATCGAGGTAATGAGCTCACAAAAATTCATAATTTTGTAACTTCCCGTAATTATATGAAAATTATGTTTAAAACTCTAAGTCAAATAATTGTTTTCTTTTTAACAACACACTATTCGAATTCCTCTGAGTCAAGGTATCCTTTAGAATCTGAGCTAGCTGGCGCTCCAACTAATTACAAAGCAACACCTTCGCCACAATTGACCGTCCGCAGTTGGGGCTGACAGATTTATTTGAAGAAAAGCGACCTTCGTAAAACTACGAATCAAGTGTCGAAAATTGTGCCATGGCCGGGACTCCAGAACCTCCCAGTCAGATGCACTGCAGTGATATCTGTTGATGCCCTTAGCCATCTTCCGTGGAACTCGCTGGATTGCAATAATTTCTGTTCTGTTTACTACGTACCCAGTAAAGCAAGAAATTACAATTAATTAAAATTGCTTTGCCAATCAAGGAGAATAGTTTGTGAATTGTTACTGTTTTTTATATTAAAAATTAGTTCTTTAATTTATTTGCATCAACGGATAATAAATACATAGGAATACAATAATAATATTAATATTAATAATAATAATCATAAATATTATTATAATAACAATAGTTTTAAATAAAGTTTTGAATTACAGGAACATGGCGAATTAGCAAATTTTCATGGTTCTTCCCACAACGCAACTCTGACGAAGAGTCATACAACACAATCTTTTGATGCTCCCTCGCCGTCATTAATTTTTCTTCTTCAAACGTTTTATCGAAACAGTGTACAGCGCATCGCGGCGCCTTCGACTGGAAGACACTCAAGTAATTTCATCGCGGCGCACTAAATTCCGCGCCGCAGACAAAGGGCCCGCGCGGGAGGCGGGGACAGCGCAGGAGCAACGGATGCCGATGTGAGGACGTGACACAACTCGCAATGGCCGCCGCTGCATTCAGGAGAGATCCTAACGCAACGACATTGCAGCGCGTGAAGTGTTTGGGGAACGATAGACGCCTCCCATCGCAACTTTATTTCTTTTGTGCTATGACATCTTTTTCACTCCCGACTCGATTTCTTATTCTTTTAGTGCCAACTGAAAGGCAGTAAATAAGGATAGTGTTCCATTTACTTAACGACCGTAGCTACCAATTTGGGCAGTTTTTCGTATGAGAAATATTGTAGTTCTTCTGCGTGGTTGTAATGAAAAATTGGCGTAAAAATAAAATTGTCATTTTGAAAAAGCGTTAAATTCTTATTCGCTAGAATAACGACAAGTAATAAACTCGAAAGCTGAAGGATGAAGAGAATAATAAGACGAAATATTTTTAATCACAAAAAGAAAATTTCTATAAAAAAGGAAGTTGTTTTACCAATAAAATGTCAGTCATTCTACAATTTCATCCCTTGTTTTACATCCTGAGTCATAAGTGAATAGGTCCTTTAATGTTGAAATGTTCTGAAACTGTCACGTGAGTGCCATAAAAATACTAATGTTTTTAAAACAATGAGAAACTCATTCTTTTTTTAACTAAGTGCAAACATGAAACGTGACACTGCTATGTTACAAAAATGGGTTTTAAAAAATTCATTCAACATAATACTTATTGAAATTTATTCATATGTTAGGGCGTGTTAGAGTTTGTAGATGGATACGTAGTATGTTTGATTTACTTAGGGCAGAATTTGCCAACTGGTGAAAAAATGACGTCTGAAATCCGTTCTCCTCCCTGAGCAAAGGCGGGTGGGTAGACAGCGGTTGCCAGTGGGCCTTTGCCGGTACTACAGGGAACATGAGTGGCGTACCACCTACAGCCGTTCATTTTCTTTCGGCTTGGGAAGAAAGGTTTCCTTTTGTACATACCGTAACAAAGGCGAAATGTTTAGTGTATTCAAAAAAACTTCAGTATATTAAAGAGTTCTGAGAATGAAAGAAAATGAAAATAATTTCTGAGAATTTACAGATAGCATGCAATCATGAAAGGAGAAAAGTATTTTGCAGATAGAAGATTATGGAAAAGGAATTGAAAATCACGAAGATTAACAACAATCTCAAATAAAACTGAATGTATAAATAATCAAGCATGCAGTCCAAATTCTCCCACGTGACCCCTCCCGGCTATCTACTTGTTAACATTGTAACTATTTGTTAACGGCGGCGATGGTGTAAGGTTAGCGTATCGGACTGTTATGCCCAAGTTCGCGGGTTCAAAACCGATTGAAGCAGTGGATTTTGAAGGGCGAGAAAATCCTTAGGAGGGGAAGTAAAGCCGGCATTAAAGTACGCATTCCTTCGAAGGGAAAGTAAAGCCGGCAGTCCCGTGTACTTAGATTTACTGCAAGTAAAAAATTCTCTAGCCTAAATGAAGCCTCTTAGCTAAATTCAAATCGCCTAAGAAATACCTCCTTTCTCCGCTAGTGGGTGAAAGGAGCGTACCAAAATTTGCGTGGTCAAACGGAAGAGCGGGCCTGATGGCGTGAGTCTCGCCACGAAAAATAACGCATCAATTCAACTCAACATTTACTACACAGGCACACTGAATAAAATGTTTTCAGACCCAAAATCTTCATGCTTCTCTATATATGTCGACGCGCTGAATCCGAATCTGAAACCAGAATTGCGTCTCCACCCACAGTTTTTTTAATCACGAATAAAACATCCTGACATTGTATCTTTTTGTCTTCGGATATTGTCAGATCCAAAGATTAGACACATGTTTCTCTATGTATGTTGACGCGCTTAATAAGGTCCTGAAGCCAGAATTGCGCCATCATCTTCCAGTTTTTTAAATCGCGAAAAACCACCGTGACATTGTAAATAGAAAATTTAATTGTTTTTTCTGATTAAAAAACTGAACGGTGGTGTCGCAATTCTGGCTTCGGATTTGAATTTAACGCTTTCACATATACAATGAAACATGAGTCAAGGCGTGGGTCTGACAACAACCCCCGAAAACAAAACAATACAGTGTCACTGGGTTTTCACGTATAAAAAAACTGGAGGGTGGTAGTGCAAATTTAGCTACAGATTCAGCACGTTGACATACATAGAGAAACATTTGTCAAGTCTTTGGGTCTTTTTTACTTTAACTATTTACAATTTTTTATGTTGTGTTCCTGTTAGTTGTTCGGGACGAACTAAAATTGTTGTATTATATAAAATTGTATAAAATATTGTATTAAAATGTGAAAGCTGTCTTCTCCAAACAACAAGAATGGAAGTGGAATTACAGTACTGGTTACGATAAATAGAGTCGGATATAGCTTTGTGTTATGAAATAATCTAGATTCAATTTGTTTCTTTTTAATTTTTATTGAATCATAAACACTTCAATAACAATTACCATTCGTAAACCTAATTATAGAGCGAACCCCCCCTTCCGTAGCATCATTGGAGCACTGTACGCCCGCCGCCGCGTCCGGCATTACCTTTCCTTCCCGTCTCGGCCGCGAGCAGTAGAGCAGATGTTTGTGACGTCACAGAGCATTATGTGGGCAAGCCCTGACTGAGAGTTTATCACCCGATGGTAGATTTCTAAGAATATACAGAGTCAGTCACCTAACTTCAGCACCTCCTGTAGTTTTTGAACAGTTGAAGTCATTGCAATGCAGTTTTGACGGAAGTACATGAGGGAACTAATGGGGATCATTGATGCATGTATTCATTTCTATTTTATCACTTGTATCTTACGAGATATTGAGGTCTTTTGTTTAAATGGAACGATACATATTTTTTAATCTATCATGACGAGCGTACAAAGAGGAGTACAATCACATATTACGTGAGATAAGTATTTTATAAATTGACATTTTTGAGACTCCTGTTAACGGTTATTTTGAATGTAACAGTCCGCTACAGAAGGTCACTCAGCGCTCTCCCTGCTAACGTGCTCTTGAGCAGGAAAAATGAGCACAAAAAAATAAAAATTACTAAATAATGCTAATGTAACATATACGTATATCATTGGATTTGTCTTTTTACGCTCGAAAATATATGTGTCGTTCTATTTGAAAAACAAAAGATACTTCAATATCTGGTAGAATACAAATGATAAAATATAAATCAATCAAATGCATCAATTAGCCCCATTTCCTAACGTACCGTGAAATTTCATTGCGATAACTTCAACCTTTCAAATACTGCAGGAACTGCTTATTTGTAGGAAGCCACAGAAAAAATTGAAACTTTTGAAACTTTCGAAAATTTAGTGTTAACTGTAAAATTAGGACCTACGTCACCCTCACAAGTATATTTTACTCCATTCTTACAAGAAATTTAAAGTAAAAACTTGGAGTCGTTTTTGAGAAAATTTTGAAAATGTTCCAGGGGTTTCATGTAAAGTAATGAATGCTTTTAAAAATCATAGAGCTTCGACTTATTCCAAATGAACATGGGTTCTTCAATTTGAAAAAAAAAATTACGCATGGTTTAGGTACTAATTTGTTCACATACACCAGCGAGAGGCACAGACGGACGGACAGACACACGGACGGACGATTGAAAAATACAATCAGGGGACTCCAAAATTTGTTTTTCCTTTGAAATCTAGAAATTGATTTTCCGCAGGATTACGTAACTTAAGTTTTCGCAGAATTACGTGTATTACACCGTTTATCCGTGCGTATACGGGAAAGTAATAACACGAAGGCCCGAAACACAAATTCATAAACAGCATCTTACACTGATAATATTATTTCGTATTTACACACATAAATTTATCATTTACAGACGTACATGCTGCTATAGCAGTCCCCAACGCTGACAATCAACATTTGGGTAATGGCACTACTCTAAACTCTACAACAAGAACATACATGCATTAACCTATAGTGCCCACTCTACAACCCCTCGCACACTCTCGCAAACACTTTCATTATCGCATTTCGTTTCATATTCCTATATATCTCATGAAGTAGAGCTGAGAGCCAACCCACGCAGTCACTAACTTGTACCTCGTGATACTGCGTACACTCTTAAACATTTAGACGGATTCTCGCCGTTCTGTTAGCCGCCCTGAGAAATATCTCCCAACGCCCGAGGAACGACTTTTCGCTCGCCACAAGCTCTCAGTATGCGCGCCCACGCCACGCCGCGTCCCG
>BOPP01000016.1:11307502-11319802 GCA_017312745.1 Gryllus bimaculatus
CCACCCGCGCTCTCGCCGTCACCTTAGGACCTCTCCCTCCACACAGACTCCCACGCCTGCGTGGTCCACCTCTTCCCGGCCCTCGCTCCGCCGCCCTCTCCGCCGCCCCCACGGTCACTCCCGAACGCCGCCCACGCTGCCATTGCCGCAGGGTTATTACATTTTTGAAATAACTTGCAGAGGCGACTCGATCACGGGAGGAGTTGTGGGGTCCAGGGCTTCCCGGCGTGTCAAGATGTCTGAGGCACGCCCTAAAGAATGTCAGCATCCATAGAATGCAGAACGTTCTCGGGATGTGGGCAGACACAACGATTTTGTTAAATCGAATAGTAGTAAACTAAACATGATACGTGGAAGGGTATTCCTTCGGTTATAAAATGTTGGGAGATTTTTAATATAAAATTCGAATGATTAATTTTTAAATATTCTTTAGGATTCTCAAAGGATTTATGACAAAGGAATGCGTGTAATGCTTTGGAAATCTCTTAGAAAAACAAGAAATTGATGGAAAGAAAACTGATGGTATAGCCAGTTATTGAATTCATTTGGATTACAAACAACGTATGCATGATTCTAATTAATTACCATTTTTATATGAATAAATTCACGAACAAAATATATAAATATTCAACCAATTGTATTAATCATTATACAAATTTGTAGCTTTAATAACATTCCAGGCAAACAGACACTTAAAATAAACCAAACAAATTATGTTTTAAATAAATAATCAGAGATATGCTTTTACATTATTCGTTACAGGCATCATACACATCGAATTATTCAATCAGGAAATAAAAATCAGAAAACGAAATCCAATATTACTTAAAATCTAATAAAACGCAATTTATAAAGAGATGTTGGTCATGTGCCATTAAGTTCTAAAATAGGCATGTTGTCAGAGATTCAAAATACACAAATAACGATCAGAATAAACGAAATATGTAGATATCAAACATAAGCAATTTATTAATTTTCTGTTTTAGGGACTTTTCTAGCAGAGAACAATAGAACTTTTCTGGTATTATATTAATCTGTTTATTTGAGATTTTCAGAATCGAAATTTTCCATTCATCCATTTCACACTCAAAACAACAGAACAGTATTTGGAACATAGTCGCAGCACCCAGTAGAAGCAGCGCCCAAGCTCTTAGCAGGCCCTCTCTTCTCACAGCAGCCAGAAATAGTTCATAAAGGTGCGAATATTTGTCTATGATCGGTTGGGTGGCATGCAGACTCTCGCTCTTTCACATCTCGGGAGCTGGCTGACTTGTGACTGCACATTGTTGTTACTTTGTACTATATTTCGTGTTCTGTTAGTGTATCTTTGATGCAAATCTAAAAGCAAATACGTATTTTTGAACTTGAGAATAACAGTAACAAGTACGATGACTCATTTGCAAGACCGAAGTCGGAAACTAAGCATTTTGGGGAACAAGGTTGTTCATGAAATTTTTCGTAGAAACAACATACTTACGAAACGCGAATAAAATGCAGATTAATAAGAAAGCATCGCACTCTGTCGCGTCTGTCAAACTTTGAACCTTCACTTTGAAATCGCCACCACCGTGATAAGCGTGCGCTCACAGGGCTTAGCGATGCAGCTGTGAAGACAGGTAAATGGGTCACCAATGAGACGTATCAACGCAATTGTTGGTTGTTATTTTAAAAAATTACAATTTTTTAAAAATATTTCTCATGTGATATGCACATTTCCAGCAATTTCAAAAAGTTTTGTATTCGGGATCTAAAGTACTATAAATTGCTTTAAATGAAGTTTTTAAAAACTCAAAAATATTATATAAAGAAGAGCTTTAAATTTCGAATTTACGGTAGCGTTTAAACGCCAGTTTTTTTTTAAAAAAATGGCTTATATTAAGCCCCCCGGGACATATTCAAAATTTACCCAAAACAACGGCACCAAATTGTTTCTTTGAACTTCTTGTAGAAATAGAGTAACATACACTTATAAAAGTGGCATAGGTTCGATTTTCACGGTTAACTGATTTTTCGAATATTTTAGATTCAATTTTTTCGGGGTCTTCCTACAACTACCATATTTAAGATTGTGATTTTTCCTCCAAACGAAATTTGTTGTTCATAATTTGTTTTTCATTAAGGTCATGAATATTTTTTTTTTGCACATTTTAGTACGTTTCGCACAATATTGCGTGCAATTTCTGCACTTTAAAAAAAATTCAAATACCAAATTTTTAAAAAAACGGCTCCAATTTTTTAAGTTTTGGTATGGATAGTGCTAAATGTATTCTATAAGATGAAATAGACACCATTGGTCTATTCTTTTGTTTTTCAAAAATTACAAAAAATATAATTTTTTACATGTATCTCACGTCATTAATATTTACATTAGCAGAAATTTGGTCACATAATTTTATTAAAGAACATGTGATTTAAATAAAGTAACATAAAGCTTCTCGAAAGCTCAACTGTTTTCTGTCAAATCTAGTTCAGAAGTTCGTTCAAAGACCATTTTCTTAAAACGGCTCTAATTAATTTCTTCAAACTTTTCGAACGAATAGCACTCATTTTTTTATAACATAAGAGTTCATTTCGGGATATACTTTTGTTTTTTTAAAAATTACACAATGTATTTTTTTTAATATCTCTCACGCTGGTAATATGCACCTTTACAGAAATTTGTAAATACTATTGTACTTGAGAGTTAAATTGCTTCAAATGACTTCTATTGACGTTTTTCGAAAACTCAAAACTTTTCTGGGAAAATACTTCAAATTTTTAATATACTGTAGCGCTTAATTGGCATTTTATTAATAACGGCACAGAATTTTTCAAAGTAAATTTCCATTTAGGACGCGGTTTTAATGTTCTTTATTATTCTTAAAATAATATTTCTGTAATATTATTAGTAAATCGAGAATATAAAAAAATTCAAAAAAGTGTTTTTTGGTCGGCGGTAGATGGTAGCTGGCAAGCGTATGTGGCATGTTCGAATAGCTAGCCGAGACCATAGGAAATTGTAAATTATTACGGGAAAGTTTGTGTGATTTGTAACACCACTAGATATTTTGCCGAATTCGTACGTATATCCGAAATAATATACGTAGTATAGGGAAAGTATAATGCAGAAAAGCGAATTCGAGATTTCAACGGAAATACACGTTTTGGTTTCCGTGATACCAAAAAAGTGGTGTTTTTTTTCCAAAACGTCCGTCCTTCCGGCGGTCTGACTGTCTGTCCGTTTGTCTGTCCTCTTGTCGGGCTGTCCAGCCGTAATCTTAAAATAATATTTCTGCTCAACAATTAGGAAACCGAAAAATTAAGAAAATGTAAAAAAAAATGTACTTTGAGCAGCAATAGATGGCAACTGGCAAGAATAACTAGCACGTCCAAATAGCTAGCCAAGACCAAAGGAAATAGAAAACAAATACGGGAAGGTCTCTGCCATTCTGTAGCACCACTAGTTGGTCTTAATAGATCACTTGTCTCGTACCTCGACCGAGGACGAAACTCCAGACAACTGTATGTTTAAATTTACAACATATTAAAATGTTTTAAAACAGCTTAGGGCGCCAGCATTCACCTAGTTTTCAGTAAATCATATCCTCCTTATAAAAATTCACATCCAATGAAAACTATAATATACTGCAAATGCCGATCATTTTTAAATCACTTCCCTTTATGTACTATGACAATAAGTGCACTGGCCTTCACAACAAATAACATAGAATGGAGTGTACCTATTCTTTGCTTCATATTAAGCGTTACATTTGTACTGAAGTTAATACCTATACTTATATTTACTTAATAATATTTTGAATTTTCTTTCTTTCTCGCCCTTGTGAAAGATATTCGTCAGAAGAGAAAGTTATGTTCGTGCGCCAGAAAACGGCAAATTTTCGCCCGAAAAACTTTTATTTCTGGGCCCTGATGACGAAAATGTAGTTAAATCCTGCAGCTATACATAGTAAATTACTTCTAACAAGTGGTGTAGTCAGAATTTGTTGGTCCTCGAAAAATCGATTTTCGAGAAAACGTCTGTCTATCCGTCCGTTTGCTAGAGTCTAAATCATTCAGCAAATTTTCTACAAAAGTGATATTCCCCTATCGATGTGAAAGAAATCGGTCTATGGAAGTTACAAACGATATTTTGATTTTTGAGTGTATTTTACATGAAGCTTGAAAAACACATTTAAAAGTTTCTCAAAAATGTCCCCAAACATATCGATTAAATGGGTAGTGTGAATGAAGCTTCAAAGAAATATGTCGGTCTCACATGAATATATTTCTTAATCGTTCACGATAATTGGAGCGAGGAAAAAATGCTCAGAGCACATATTTAAAGATATACCAGATGGGAAGGGTAGTAACTGGACAGCATTTTATAAATATGTGGATAAAACGCACCTTACAGAACAGATATTATTATTAAGGGAAACGTATCTGTCTTTAATATTTTAGTTTCAGGAAGACGCCAATAATTTTCAATATTTTGCAATTTTCGAAATATTAGTTTTCAACGAAAATGAGGTCTGCACAATTCTCTTAAACGTCCTTCAGACTATTCAGACAACACAATTTAATCAAAAACGATGGAGGCATGATTTCGAAAATGTCCAAGGGGTTTCATGTAAAGTACCCTCCACTATTAAAATATCGGTTTTAAATTCAAGGGGCCGAGACATCAGCCAGATCAATCCCGGAATATCAATTTGGGAGAAAATCGGCCGAACGGCTGAGCCTCTAGCATTGTCCACAGACGGACGGACAGACGTGTTGCCGTCAATCGATTTTTCGGTGTCAAGAACCGGTGTATAAAACATGGAATGTGGCTACACCACGTTCTCGGTTAGAGGTTTTTATTTTCAATTTAGTAAGTGGATTTATCCACTTTTTCGTTACCAGGGCCCTGTAATAAGGGTTTTTATGCAGAAAATTCCCCGTTTTTCGCGCAGCATTACATTACGTTCTCCTCTTAAGTTAAGCGTTTTAAGCATCTAGTAGTACTGCGACAGCTCATACTTTCTTGTAATATTGCAATGTTATCGTTATGACAGGACTGCCGTAATGATTCATTAATTTCAAATAGAAATTACTCAAAAATACTAACTTTTACAAAAAATTGTATATGACCTTTTTCTGAAGAGCTAATTTTGTACAACGTACTTTCTTTGAAGAAAAAATATCTATATTCAAATTTGTAGTTTTAATTTCTTTTTGCAATTTCCGAACAACTGAGCAGTAGCTCAGTTTACAATATTTTCTACGATTCTATTTTTTCTACGATTACAATATTTTCTCTTCTAACGTTATAGCTCTACCTCCATATTTTTACCGTTTCTTATTACGCAAATAAAGAAATGTTAAAGAAAAAATTGAAACGATTTTGAGAAAAAATTTCAAGCGCCAATTACACAAAAACTAAGAATTTTTTTAAAACAAAAGTGTAAAAACTTTTTTAAAGGGCTAAGTTTGTATAACAAACTGCGACAAAAATCTCTAAATCAAATTTTTAAGTTATTACCTTTTTTTGCAATTTTCCAAAAATAGGGCATATTAATGAAAATTAAATCTTCATCACTCTCTTAAACGTCCTTTGCACTAATAAACAACAAAATGTATCCAAAAAATTTGAAGCAATTCATTGAAAACTTTTGAAAAGATCCGGGGAGCTTCAAGTAAAGTACCTCCAAAATTAAAACATCGGTTTTAGATCCAGGTGCCGTGGTAACCGCCAGAATGATTGAGGAATATCAATTTTGGAGAAAATCGGCTAAACGGTTTATTCGCTATCGTTGTTCACAGACGGACAGACAGATAACAGACGTTTTGCCGTCAATCGATTTTTTGGTATGAAGGTCGCACAAAACATGGATTCTGGCCATACCATGTGTTATACGATTTATTTTTCTATATTTAGAAACTGAAATTATCCACTTTTTCCGTACCAGGCCCCGGCAATAAGAGTTTTTGTGTCAAAAATACGCCATTTTCCGGTGCACGATTACAATATTTGCTCTTCTTACGTCAGAAACTTCTAAGTAAAATTACTCTACGATAGTCAGCACGGTCGCAGGAGTGGTTGCGCATGCGGAAGTCAGGTAGTTACGCCATTTCAGGATATAGCAGATGAAACTGACGCGGGCGGGAGAGTAGACGCACTAGTTATAGATTTTGCGAAACCGTTTGATGTCGTTCGAAACGATCAGCTTGTACAGAAATTAATGAACTCAGGCATCGATTCCAAGATGGCGGCGTGGATCAGAGAGTTTCTGCGAGACGGAAAACAGTGAGGCCGAATTGGGCAAGAGTTGCCTTCCGGGGCAAGCGTTACGACAGGAGTACCACAGGAGAGTGCCATTGGACCTCTTCTATTTCTAGCGTTCGTCAATGATCTGCCAAACGCACTTGATCTCAAATGTTCGGTTATTTGCAGACGATTGCATAATATATCGCAGTATGAGTTCGCAAGAAGATAAAGAAACGCTGCAATTGGCTTTTTATGCGTGATAGTACTGGGCGGAAAATAATGGAATGACCATTAATAGCTCTAAAAGCAAATCACTGAATTTAACAGGGGTCATAATTACAGCAAAACAAATTAATATTTAAATAACGACATTATTCCGAGAGTTTCATCATGCAAGTACCTGGGAATCCATTTCGATAGTAAATTAAGCTGAAAAAGTCACGTAGGCTTTGTTGTAGGAAAGCCTAGGCGTGTCTTCACTTTTTAATGCGCATCTTACAAAATAGTACAGCAAATGCGAAGGTAATTGTTTATTTATCGCTTGTTCGTTCGATAATGAAATACAAAACAATTTGTTGGGATCCAAACTAATTATACAGTGTAAAAATTAGGAAATGATTCAGCCCAAGGCTAAAGTTACACTCAGAGACAAAAAATGGCAGGGTGGGATTCATTCGAAAACATGCGATTAGTAGTTGTGTAAAGTTTATAGCGGTTAACCAGCTTGGAAATAAATTAATCGGCGGCAAAGTATTTCTACATACATCAGTATGGAGGATCACAGGCACAAAATAAATTTAAGGCTGCAGAGAACGCATGTCGGGACATTTTCGCTCACAAATCGAACGATAACGGAATGAAATAGATTGCCTGCAAAAACCTTTGAACCCTTTCCTCGAAACGTTCAACAGCTTAGGAAATTTATTTATAGAATTACTAAGTAAGTGAGGGACTTAACTAAGAATAGTAGGTCATATAGCGAAGGAAAAGCGTTGAACTTTGTGAAGTGAGGTGTTATTGAATTATTATTATTTTACTATTATTTTTATTACTGTACCATTTACTATTATATAGTTTTTTATGTTAGTTACATGACCTTCTTTACGTAAATAGCTGCCACCGGGTTATAACCAATAGCAGTTTAAATAAATTTATCTTATCTTCTGTTAGTTAAAATCCCAGATTTTACGAAAATTACAAAAGTGCAATTGTTCAGTGTCCTTCCTACCACTCCATTCCTGAAGATGGAAATATTTTTTAATGAAATATGTCATTTAAAGATAGACCTTGAAGAAAGACCATGCTCGAGTTTTGGAAAACAGTTTTCGTGCAATTGCGCACAATATAATCAAGTTAATTTTTTTAGAAATGTTTTCTCTCAAAAACCACTTTAATGTTTTTATTTAAATTTCCTTTTCATATGTGCCCAGAGATGGGAAAACGTATGGTAGTAGTCCCATTTTCGGGGAACTGTATGCCGTTCGAAACTTGCATAAAGTTAACATTTCGAAACTACAAAATTAAAGATATAAATTCTTGCTTCAGACAGTCTGTTATAAAACATCCACTTATTATTAAAGGTCATGTTCAGTTTTGTTTAAAACGGTAGATTTTGCGCAATTTGAGCTTAAAATTCATGCAATGTAAAATAAATTATTTGTTCGAAAAGAGTTTTAATTTTTTTTACTTCAACTTTTTTCCAGGAATAGGAGAGGCGCTTAAAATAATGACACGGGTCTCATTTTGTTGAACTCTCTGAATTTTTGAATATTCTTAATTAAGACAAGAGCGAAAAGTACATATGTGCTGCTGTAGCATGTTTGATGCATGTTCACTATATTTTAAACTAAATAATGTTTTTAATATCGATTTAACTTAAACTTCCATTGAAGTGGAGTCGGGAAGTGAGTGGCAGGTAGAGAGGGGCGAGTAGTGAGAGGCCGGTAATGAGGGGTGGGTAGTGAGGGGCGGGTAGTGGGGTGAGGGTAGTGGGGGAGGGGAGTGAGGGCTGGGGAGGAAGGGGGTCATTTGAGGGTTGGGGAGTTAGGAGCGGGAGCGAAGAAGGGTAAGGTTGTGAGCGTGGGAATGGGAGGTGTGGGGATTAAAGGGGCGAGATGGGTGGGAGGAGGACGGAGCAGGAGGGGGGGGCGGGCGCGAAAATATTGGCAGCGCGATAAAAATAATAAACGCGCCGCCGCTATCGGCGCCCGCTGCGATGTCGAGGGTCGGGGAATCCCCGGTGCGATTTACAGGGCGAGCGGCCTACGCGGCCCGATGGCAGATACCAGCGCCGGCGCCCCGAAACCGCTGGCGCCGCACTGCGTAGCCCCCCCTTCCCCCCCGCCGCTGGCCGCTGGCCGCTCCTCCTTCCGGCCGTGTTCGTCCCACACCCGCGCTATTGTCGCTCCATAACGAGCAGTCTCTAAACATTAGCGTAACCCTATTTGCACACGCCCCGATGTCATAAACATTATAAAGACGGGCGTTTGTCATCGTGAATTTGCTTGGCCTCTTTTGAATCTAGCTTTTGACCTAGAACTAAAACATTAACATTATGCTCATCTATTTGGAGTAAATGCCTGAGAAAACGTTTTTAATTCTTTAAGTTGACTAAAAATATTATAGGATAACAAATTTCTCTGCATTAAAAATTATAATGCTATATGCTCATTTGAAATGGTCATAAATATATGCAATAATCTATGATACTAATGTTAACATACAAGTTTTTAAAACTTTGTATTTCAGATACAAATTGGATTGTGTTATATGAGATTAGGATTTCTTTATACTAGCGTTTTGAATTTATTATAAAATATTGTAGTTACAGTTTTGAGTATCTATTAACTTGTTAATTGGCAAAGCATTAATCATTCATATTTTTATTTCATTATTTGGACGTTTATTTATTTTAAAATAAAAATTGTTTGTTCTCCAGCATCAGGTTCTTTTATTCATAATGGCTATGTAATATTATAATATTTCTATTTCTGTCCACACGAGCACATATCACCAATCACTTGTAAAAGTAATCAGTTCCAATTGTAGCTAATTCTTTTAAATACTTTTACAAGAGATCTTGAAAGTAAAACTGGCGCTGCCCAACAGCACACACTTTCTCTCATTATTTCCCCCATAGGGTTTGCAATATTCAAAAATTCGCAGAGTTCAACAAAAATAGAACTTGATTATATTTATAAGCGAACTTTTTCTCTATTCGAGAAAAAAAAATTAAAGAAAAAATGTGCTTTTTTCGAGAAAAGTTTTGTTTTCAGAACTGCCTGTAATTGAAAGCAAAATTACTTCAGTGTCCAGTGCTACCATTTAGCAACGAAAATGCCTGCAAGCGGCATTGCTTCAATGTCTGTACAATAATTTGTGAATTTCATTTCTTTAATACATGTAGCAAGAATAAATGCAAGTTTTTTTTCATTCCTGAATGCCAGATGTCCATTTAGTCGTGATTACTAAGGCATTGTACACTCCTTGCGTCGGTTAGAATCTTCATCAAAAACCGTGCTTAGCTGCTATATTCCTAGTTAAGCCTGAGGCCGGTGTAAAACAAACGGCAGTGATCTCGGTATTACCTTGCATGAATCTAGAGGATCGTGGTTGCGAGGGAACGCTGAAAACAGTTGAATGATGCTACAGGTACTTTTATGGTGGGAATTACGAGACGAAGTAATGGAAGGGAGTTATGAGAGGGAAATTTGAAAAAAACAATGCGTCAAGTTCACTTCTAATAAAATAGTAAATATGTACATTTTAGTAGCTAAAACAACTTAGGAAACAAAATATTCTTCGTACCTCGGACGTTAACTGATTCTAATAATCTGTGGAGCACGGGCTTTTTGTCGCTGGTTGATTATTAGAACCCTTATAGCGCTCTTGGCGCATAAATAAAACTATTCTCTTATAAATTTCAGGTCTTTTTGTTCTCAAGATACGGTTCTGCAGATGTTATAAATTAAGGAATAGGGTATTCACAAGTAGACTGATAGGATTGAGTTTTTAGGGTTGGCCTGTGTTTCTTGCAATGTGAGTTGGAGACAGTATGGTTGAGACAGATTTTTTTAATCTAGTGGCTATTTTTAGGAATAGGGTCCTACATAAGAAAAGGTGAAGTATGTGACAGTAGTTTGTTAAGATGGGCGAGAGAGAGGCGTGATTGTAGTTGAGAGTGTTGCTTTTTGGTTATTAATTTGAATGCAAGACTACTGTCGTATCCGTTCATCTTGTCTATATTTTTATTGGTGATTATTCATTTTTCTTTTTTCCGAAGACATGAGTATGGAAATTAAGAAACATGAACCATGGAAAATATTCGTGCGTACTTGTGTGCCGGGAGGGTTTGAAACAATTGATTTCTTGGGTTACGACTCAAAATCGCGCGAAGCAAGCAGGTCGCATCAGCACACTTCCGCTCCTGCAGATGAGTCCGTTGCAAACCTTGGCCGTGTGAGCAGCTATGACGCGCCAGCAAACGTAGTGCAACAGTTTTATACTGCGCGTTCTGCTAATTGAGTTACCTTTCATTCACAGCACAAGACATTAAGTACCTCTGTGTACTGCCATTTCATAGTTATTCATACTCACTTCACATTGCTGTGTTTTAATGCGCATGTGTCATCAAACATCAGACTATCAATTACTGTCTCCGCAGTTTAACGTGTTTTTTAATCGTTGCAACTTCAATCGCCTGAACTGTGTATTATTTACAGAGGTCTGAACTGTGAATTAATTACAGTCGTCTGAACTGTGAGTTGCATCACGTTAGTGTATGTGCAAGCTACAGAACTTTAGTTTATTGTATTTGTTTTGTTCGTGCGTACTGCACAAAGTTATTGTACTCATATTCTTAGTTCAACAGTAACAATCATGCATCTCAATGAAAACTTGGAATTCCACACTTCACGTGCGTGGCAACATTTGCTGGCGTACGGCAAGTTAGCCAACCTGCCGTTCAACTGCCTATAGCTTCAACATGCGCCGAGGTCTCCCAGGCGCCACACGTAATGCTATGTCATTTCTTACAGCACTGCATGTTTACTTCAATGTGAATCCTTCCCAATTGTATTTTCCATTCATTTGAGATCACACAGTATTATTTACATGACAATCACAGCACATCTTGCCTATGTTTAACTGCATCATTCTTATTGGTAAATTCATTAAAGTATGCTTTTGGGCAGCATTCTAAGCTTATCTTTGACTTTGTAATACTTTAAATGATTTAATTATATATGTTAACTAGATTGCGTGTATTCGTTTCTGAGTGGTGGTGACAAGCTTCCTATTAATCTGCTTTTCAGCTAGAAACAAGATCCACGGGCTTTTAACCCGTGGTGGTCCTTCAGTTATTAATTCAGAGTTATGGAATGATAACGGACTACGGTATGTATTGCATTAAATCTTATAATCACGTCCGCCAAATATGATTAGCCAAAAATAAAATATTGACATAGAGAATTTTTGCTTTAATGAAATATGTTCTACAAATCAGATCTTATAATGCATCTCACGTTGAAGAGTAATATCTTACACTACATTTTTGTTTAAAAATTGGTTGCAATTTTTTTCTTTAAATATTTTTCTAGGATAAAGAAAAGGGCTCTGAAATGACAAACGGGTCACCATCGTTGAATTCTGAGTTTTTTTAATTACAAAAGTTTTAAATAATTCGAAGAAGTACGTGCTGTTGCAGCACCACTAATTACAATCAGTGGTACCTTGATTCTGAAATAGAAAATCATTACAGCCGACTTTATAAAAATAAATGAAAAGGGTCTGTTTTGCCACGAAAATCTTTATATTTAATGTTCATTTGTCGCATTTCTCCTGTAACTAAGTTCAGAGTACTCATTACCGGTCTCCAATAGCATTTCCCGCGTCAACAGACACAACTCTGAAGATGGTATCGACACCGACGATCAGGACGCCGCATTAGCGTCAGCCAAAGGCGACGACGGCGCACAGCGTATACCAGTCCCGCTCCCAGCCCCGCCCCCTCCCCCGCCCCCAGCTTCGACTCAGCCTTCGTTTCTCTCTTGCCCCCGCTCCCGCTCTCGCCC